>JAWNZC010000261.1:1367500-1767500 GCA_035771165.1 Paragorgia papillata
ATTGGCTATTGCAGGAGTTTATAATTGGTGATATAAACATCTGGGATAAACCAATGAAAGTCATTCTTTTAAAAAATTGACCAATGACAAAATGCGTAGTATAGCACGAACAGTGATCATTAGAGCCAGCGGTTGTTCTGTTAAGCAACAATGGCGCCGAAATTATAACGGAGTGGGCAACAATCTCGAGCCCATAGTCACCCCCTTTTTGGTCAGTGGGAGAGCGCGGGGGAGACTCTGGGGAAATTGGATTTAATTACCCCTGAAATGAGGGGTTCCGGTTGTTAAGCGCATGATCGTAGCCTCAGCTGCTGTGCAGAATGTGCGTTGTGTTCATGAGTTCGTTTCTCATCATATATTCGTTTGAAATCGCAAATACTATATTGCGGAGAACCCTGCATAGAATGCAGGTCAAGTGCACGTTAAAATTGTCGGGGAGCGACTGACATTGCTGCTGGTGGCACTTGACATAAACGTTCTTGAAATCCAAGGTAAACTATCCATTCACGACGCCAATATCGTCCTCGATCAGACGATCACAAGCCTCTTAGTACGAGTTGCGATTGCGAAGGTGATTCCTTTTTTAATTGTCTTAAATATGCTTTTTCGTTGTTTAAATTGTTTTACATTTATACATCAAATATAACAACAAATCCCACCAGGGTTTGTTTCGTTCATTGCGACTATTAATAATTAATGTTGTTCGAAATTCGTCTTAAGTCTTTTAAACTTTGCTATGATTTTTATGAAGTTTGTTTGTGTGACGAGACCCAGATATATTAAACAAAGAGAACAGAAGTAAATGAGGCGTCTAAATTTGAAGATATATATGTTTATTGAATTAAGCAATATATTTGACTTTGATTATTTCACAATCTGTATGTTTTGAATGTATGAATTCAATAAATTTAAATGAACCAATCAAAACAGAGAATCAATCCAGTTTCCCCAGAGTCTCCCCCGCGCTCTCCCGCTGACCAAAAAGGGGGTGACTATGGGCTCGAGATTGAGTGGGCAAATTTTTACAAAATGGTTACAATGGAAATTATTAATGGTAAGATCGTTAAATTGTTTATCTGTGGTCGTTTAAAATGAAATAACTGCAAACAAAACACATTTCAAAATTACGCTAGCTGTTGACAAGATTTCGTGATGTAAACTATATGCTAAATTGAATGTTTCTTTCAACTTTTTGTCACATTTACAAAACAAATGAGTGGATATATATTGTTTCAATATTGTACATGAAAATCCATGCTAAATTATGCAAGAAAACTTTTCTTTTCCATCAATTACTGTACGGGCCAAGGAGATGTCCGAAATGACTGTTGAACGTTTGTTGTTGGCTGTTAAAAAATGTATTAAACGAGCCTCAAAGAATATGTTATGGTCGAGAATTTATTTAACTTTTGTTGGTGAATTTATACTAAAACAATTAGACAACTCGCCCTCGTTGTCTAATTGTTAAATATACGTCGTAGGGTGTCACGCGGTAAGAATTGTTGGATACTGGTGACTAGCGACGAAGAAAACTATAAAGTATAAACTCTCAAACAAATAGTATTTTGCTTTCGTTTATTTAAACGAAATGAAATGGAGCACGAAGAAAAGAAGGACGAAGAAAAGAAGGATACAAACAACCCGTTTAATATATCTTGAAGAGAAACCAAGAAACCAAACGCCGTAAAACCAAAACCCGATCTGAATTCCAGTGTTTGTAGTCGCTCCGTGGTTAAATCATTTTAAAGTTAATGGTAGGATTCTTGTTGTTTTCAAGTTTTCGGTTAACCTAAACAATATACAGCTTCACATTTTTGTGCTTTCCCTTTGCTCGTCCAAATCATAAATCAGCTTATTAACTAAAGCTAACTTAAAACACTACCTTTATAAGCTTATGTAGACGTGATGTTTTTCATTAGCATTGCATGCACATTATATTATCATAAAATACTCATGGGCTATGGCAATTTTTTTGGTTGTATTTCCAAATTTTCGACTGAAACGTTGTCTGTTTAATACTTATTTCTAGAATCCGATTCTACTGAATTGTTTTTTATCTATTATAAATGTAATTTTTGAGCTGTTGACTTTTATTAATTCTGCCTTTGCAAAACATGTTTGCATATAGGGAAGCCATTAAAGCTGACTAAGAATAATCCCTTTTGAAACCTCCTAAAAACAATATAATTTTTACAACCAGAATTTAATAATGAATGAAATTAAAATTTGCTGTGATATGTTCAACTTTCATTAAATGATTTAAATCAGTTTTGTCATCCTATCCATAAATTCTATAATTATCCCAAGGATTTAATATCATTTGTTTTTATATCTGTTTGTTTTTATATTGGCTGTATATCAGGAGTTCTTATTTTATTTGGGGATGGGTGGGTGCGGGGGTGTTTCAAAAAAGCATGCAAAAGCGGGCGAGGGGTTGTTGCGTTCAATGTATTTCTAGTTTAGTGGTGTAACCAAATTTAAAAGCTCGTTTATAAAAGCGATTGCTACGGCTTTCTTTTTTTTTAGTAATCAGCTAACGCTACGTTTGCACGGTACCGGCGAATTCGAGACCGGTTTCGAATTCGTCCTATTTCGCCGTGTAAACAGGCGGAACCTTACTAATTCCTAATTCCTAATTATTTCAAATAAAAACCGTGTAAATGGGGTCTAATTAAGTAAGGGTTATTGAACCGACCGAGGTCAATTAGTATTTTTACAAACCGAGTGCGTAAACTTTTTTATTAGCCGACAAAGGAAGTTTTCTCTTGGGATATTAATTTGTCGTAAGTGATTGTCAAGAGTGTTTTAGAAGAGTGTTTTCAGAAGTTATGAGTAAATATTTTGGAAATATTGCTGAAGGAATTGGAAAAAAGAAGAGCTGGAGAAAGTTGAACAGGAATTTGCAAACCACCCTAGTGTACAAAATATTTTAAATCAATCAACAAATGTAGAAGACTTTGGGTTTCGACACCTGGAGTTACTGAAGTAGAAAAGGCATTGACACAATTAAACCGAAATAAAGCAAGTGGATGGGATTCAATCTCTTCTAAATTTCTGAAAATTGGTGCTGCAGAACTTTCAATACCTCTCACAATGGCCTAAAGACTGGAAAAAAGGAGAATGGGTCCCTGTTTATAAGAAAGACGATAAATATTTGAAAACAAATTACAGACCAATAACTATACTCCTATCTGTTAATAAAGTGTTTGAATATCTTTTAAGCCAACAAATCTCAGAGAAAATTGATAATCTACTAAGCAAACGTCTTTCTGCCTATCGTAAACGACACAGTTGTGAGACAGCACTTACAATGATGACAGAACATTGAAGAAAATCATTAGACAAAGGAGAGAAAATTGGCTCGCTATCAACAGATATGAGTAAGGCATTTGACTCACTCCACCACCCTCTTATGCTTACAAAGTTGAGGGCTTTGGGTTAAATGAACAGAGTATTGCCCTACTTCGATCATATTTTAAGGACAGAAGAAACAGAGTTAGATTAGAGCAAGCCACCAGCTCCTGGAAATTAGTCAGTAGGGGGTGCCCACAAGGCTCAAACTTAGGACCACTGCTGTGGAATATCTTCCAGAACGATTTAAGCTACAAAATTAATTCAGAGTTGAACATGGACATTGTTAAATCAAAACTGAAAGAAAGTGCAGACAAAGCTTTGGCATGGTACAGAGAGAATCTTTTAGAGGGAAATCTTGGTAAATACCGAACTATGACTTTTGGAAAACAAGATGAAAACATGGAGATTGAAACAAACGGAATTAAGATTGATTCAACTGATTGCATCACACTGTTATGTGTAAATATTGACAGTGGATTAAAGTTTAATTTAATGAACATATCAGCAATGTATGTAAAAGAACCAGCCAACGAGTTGGAGTCCTTATGATATTGAGAAACATGATACCAACCAGAGCTAAATTACAGTTATATAAAGCAGCTATTTTACCATATCTCACTTATAGTCATATTGTTTGGCACTTTTGTTGTGCAAGCGACAAACGAAAACTTGAACGAGTTCAAGAAAGAGCCTTGAGGGCAGTGTTTAATGATAAAGTAAGCACTTATGAAAATCTTTTGAACAAAGCTGATGTGCCCAGCTTACAAAACAGGAGATTGCATACATATTCAATACATTGCATACAGATTCAATACATATCTGACTTGTTTATGAGCAAGAATATAACTATAAATTTAAGGAATGCGGACATTCAAATCCCACGATTTAACACTGTGTCTTATGGAAAACATTCCCTTAGATATTTAGGTGCTAAATTATGGAGTAAGCTAGATGCTGATATGAAAAGAAGTGCATCATTAGAAATTTTTAAACAAAAAATTCGTAAACAAGATATTGAAAAACTTATGACTGAAAACTGTCAGAACTGTATATTATGCAGTACCTGACACTTACATGTATCTATTATAAGTTAGGGTTTTTTGGGTTGTTTTTTTAATAAGTTAAATCCCATACATATGTATATATATTGTTATTTTAGATTTCTTTATATAGATATTTATTTAATTTTAATATACTTATATCTAAATAGTGTCCCAAATTAGTAGACATGTAGTCGGCTATGTATTCTTCTATATATCTATATATATCTATCTTATATATATATATCTATCTATCTATCTATATAGGTTATAGCACCGATTTTTGGGAAATTTGTAATATATATCCCGCGGTAGATCAAAGAAAAACGACTTTGTCGGTTAATAATGTCCCATACGCACTAATTATTAGGTTGGGGCTACGATTTGTGACGATTACATAAAGTATCTGACTAGAGATGAATTTATAACCAGGTACTTTACTGGATCTAATGTATAGCATCACCTATTGTACCACCCAACTACATATATAAAACTACTTACCTTTTGTTTTAGATGAGTACATTTGCAATGCTTGCGACTGTTCCAGTTCTTTCATAATTTGTTCTGGAAAAAAGCTAATGACAACGCCTTGGGGAAATGCAACATCCAATCAATTAAATATCACGAAGTGAGTGACATCAAATCTGTATTTTACTATACGTACATATCGACAAATGATAATAAAGTTTTGTACAATTAATTTGTTTTGTAAAATATAGTACGCTAACTTAGCCCTGCACTGTCTTCCATTTGGTTGCATTTGGTTTTGCCAACGCCTTTATTGTGGTGTGTTAGATGGTTTTTACACAGACTATTTTTAATTTTACTTTATTTATAATTAGACTCGATATGTCAAACAACGTTATATCAAAACTTTGGAAAGACAGTTGGAAAACCTTTTCTTCATTAAAAATATTGTAAGCATTGAATCATGACATGTACAGTGACCACTGTAGTTGCTCCACACATTTTGGCTGAGCTTGAGAGAAGATGAAAAACTTGAAATATTTTTACATGGTTCAGAAGAACTTGGATTTGAAGATGACCAAAATTATGATGCGTAACGTCCAATCATTTATTTTGGATACTAAACGATTTAGTAATTCGATGGGGTAATATCTTAAAATTATTGTCCTATCACAATGTGTTTTTTTTTAATGAACACCACCTCGAAAATATGATTTTTATGTTTCTGACTCTGTCAAGCTCTTTCATACATGTGACATATCTATTCTTTTTTCTATAATGTCATTTTTCAATTTCCTATCTTTATTTGCAATGTTGATGCATTGTAAATAAGGATAGAAAATGAATTACTCTTCACTCCACCTCTATATGTATATATACGTACAATATTTAACATGATCTCCCCCGATGAGCTTAGCTCTTGGAGAAAATGTAAAAATATGTTTAAATAAAAGACAAGACTACATTGTACATCCATTACGCAAACCGAGAAGCAACTAGAAGAAAACAGCATGAGCGGTAAAGAGAGCAGAGGAAATTAGAAAAGAAAAGGAGAGACAGGGAGAAGAAATGAAAAGGAAAGAGGAAAGAGGAGAAAGCTGTCTATATATATATATATATATATATATATATATATATATATATACTGTAGAAGATGTTGTAAAAACTTTTGGCAGAGTGCTCAATGGGAATCCAGAGCATATTATAGTTAAAGTTCAAAGACTCAACAGGTTTGATTAGACATTTTATTACTATTTAGTTTCGTGCCACAAATATTGTGTGGTACTCTTCAGATAAAATGGTCTAATCTAGACCATTTTATCTGAAGAGTACCACACAATATTTGTGGCACGAAACTAAATAGTAATAAAATGTCTAATCAAACCTGTTGAGTCTTTGAACTTTAACTATATATATATATATATATATATATATATATATATATATATATATATATATATATATATATATAGGCGAGAAGGGAAGCGAGGGGAACTAAAAAGATACGAGGAAGAAATATGAGGGTAGAAGAGGAGACAAATTGAGAATAAAATAAAGCAAAGTGAATGGCTGAGAAAGGAGAAATGTGATGAAAAGGGAAAGGGAAAAAAGGAAGAAGAAAATACAGTTTTCGTGGAGATATTATAAAATCACCAAATATCTTTAAGTAAAAGCATAATGAACACAAAATAACTATAAAATATTTAATGCTAACGTTTCGTTACTTAATCAGTAACATCTTCAGAGTGAAATATTTACGATAAATTGGCTTAAAGTAGCTAAGCTGTTACAAAAATAGAGAATTATAAGCATGACAAAGAAATGAGACAGAAATTAGAGAAGCAAGACGGTGGAAACACAGAGGTAATTAACAGATGAATATGTTACTGCATGATTACATAACAAAACGTTAGTATTAAAAGATTTAATAATTATTATGTGTTTATTATGCTTTTACTTAAAGCTATTTTCTGGGCTATCAAATTTTTAACAAGACTTCGTTTTCCGCCTGGTTCCTCAATGGCAACGATTTTCTACAATTAGTATGTTATTAGTGTTTTCAGCTTGAGTTGGTAAAGATTTTTCGTATGTTTTTGCTGACAAGTTGTCGTAAGTTAAACACAGAGAAAAACTCTGAGCTCCTGACGGGACTCGAACCCACAACCTTCCGAATGCCAGCCGGACGCTCTCACGTACGGATTGATTAGTTCCCAGGCGTATAAATATCAAAAACAACCTCTACCATCTGAGTTCCAGTGTCTCATGAGAACGTCCGGCTGGCGTTCGGAAAGTTGTGGGTTCGAGTCCCGTCTGGAGCTCGGAGTTTTTCTCTGAGTTTAACTTACGACAGCTTGTACAGCAAAAACATACGAAAAAACTTTGTCTAAAATTAAGTATAGCCAATCAATATAGCAATTGTCAATAGAAGTATACATTGTCTTGAAGTCAGGCAAACTTCAAAGGGATTGACAATCGAGCTACGATTTATGTTAACGACACCAGAAGATGCCGACAAATCCTTTTGTGTTTTATATTTATTAATTTCTTCTTAACCGAGAGTGCGGTCATTACGGAGAAATATCGGACCGAGGACTTGACAGTAAAATTTTCCGTCAATGACCAAGCAGTCGAGGTTAATAAGAAGTTTCGTGTTATTATATGGCTTTTTGAAACAAGATACTTTACATGATACGTACTTATATAGCGTGACCTCAAGCGTGTGACAGGCTCGTCGTTTTCAATGTTCTTGCTCTTGTTTCTATCGCTTTCGGAATCCTAAAAAAACAACTTCCAGATTGCTAATCGTCCGACTCATACATGATTTATTTTTTAAGGTGAGGTAATACGAGCAACAAATTAATTGCTGCAACAATGTTGTGTTGCAAGTTGAAAAGCGTTGTTGCAAGTATTATCACCCACCTCAAACATTGTCACGCAACAAAATTTCGTTGCTGCAAGTTGAAACAGAGTGTTGCAGCAAGTAGAACTGGCGCCTACATTTTTCAACAAATCTTAAAATTGAAATTCTTCAAATATTACATCACATTCACGAAATTTTGGCTGTATTTTTCGTTGTTCTTTTGTAAAACAAAATGGCTACGAAAACCCGTAATTGACCGGTCAATTACGAAAACTAACGGCCGACACGTTACACGTCTCAAAATTAGAACACTCAATTTCAACGGCAGTAACTTGTGCCATATAATATTTAAACAAATTAAACCATAACGTTGCTATAGTATTGCACAACTGCTTCATTATACAGAAAATAGAATGCGTTTGGTAACGGTGAAAGTGCACAAACTGAACAAAAATATAGAACGAGTTTGAGAACCATGTACATATATTTCTATTGACTATGATATCAGTAATTGAGATCTTATTAATACTCATCAGAATTTTATAAAACATGCCAGTCACTGATCAACAGTGCAAAGTATTATTTACACATACATAACTCATTTATCTGTTAGGGACATATCATCGAACATCATCGAAAAACTTCCACCAGGACTGTTTGATACCTTCATTCTGCTTGAATATTTGTGAGTAAATGTTTATCTCTATCAATTTAAAGAAAAACTTTATGATCTTTTGCGAGCTATTTTACACAAAACTTTAAAATATTCTACTTTAACGTGCTCTATACTGACACCGCTGCCAAATGTCGCGCCCACACGTTTTTCCAGTGTTAGTGGCTTAGAACAGGCGTGAAACTTTATAGCGTTTTATAAAAATGGACATTTTTCCAAGACAACCGCACAAGACAACAACTAAAAGCTGAATCCTTTCGCTCGTATTGTTGTTGTTGTGTACAAAATGTCTACCTTGACGTAATTCTCAATAATGTAATTAAAATTTTTAAAGTGCATATGACACGAAATCAAGTTTGTCTTACAGCATTTGCCCTTCATTAAAGCAAAAGCGGTAATCACTAGAGCGATTTGCATCGTCAATTGAACGTTGCAAATTTCAATAACGCCAATCCAGTTTCAATTGCGTTATAAAGTAAATTCATTAACAACACCTTATAATTTATTCCGTATAAGAAAAATCAATATAGTAAATCAAAAAACAATAGCATTTATTGAACAATCATTCACGCGAAGCAAAATTCAATAAGGGAAATGCAAATATCATTCAAATAACATAAAATGTTCAATAACACAAGTTAAGCGTTAAGAAAGTTTGCAACCGATGTTGGCCGTATGGGATTTTAGTTGAGGATAAATTGAAGTTTTCGCGATGGTATAGTGATTATGACAAGGTTGTACAATGGCGGAACGACGAAGAAGAAATATAGTTTCTCAAGAAGACAGGGAACACTTGGTGCGGGCATTTGAAGAACCAGACCAGGACTACGTCTTGGTGGCTGATACGTTGGGTGTTACTCGTTTAACTGCTCGGAGCATAATTGCAAGGTACATACGAGAGAATAGGATAGATGAAAGACCACGTGGCGGTAGAAACAACGTAAAATTTGATGATGAAATGAAATAGTGTCCTGAGGAGATTGTCAATGAAACTGTATGTTGCATGACATTCGAAGCTATCGCCGCCCAATTACGAGCACGTCTTCCACAAAAGCCGACAGTACACGTCCGCACTGTTGCAAAACATTTAAAGTTGGCACAACGACTTCCAGCTGACCGCAATCGACCAGATGTAATCGAACGCCGCAACGAGTATGCCCATTGGTTCCTAGAAGAAGCCAATCTTCACCATCCTATTTTCGTCGACGAGTGTGGGTTTAACATCTGGATAGCGAGAAGCCAGGGTCGTTCGCAAAGAGGGGATAGAGCGTATCGCCAGGTGTGTGGACAAAAAGGTAGAAACGTTACCATATGTTTGGCAATATCACCAGTGTTTGGCTTGCTTCACCATGTGATTCAAGTGGGTGCCATGACAGGAGAATTATTTAACGAGTTTCTTGTGAATACGAGTGAAGTGATCAGGGATAAAGATGGAAGACACTACATTATTTTTGACGGAGCACCAGCCCATCGAAGAGCAGAGGCCCCAACAGAAGACGCCGAAATTAAGATTTTGCCACCTTACTCTCCATTTCTAAATCCTGTGGAGGAAGCTATCAGTTGTTTGAAGGCAAACATAAAGGCAGGCATTGTACGTCCTCACGTGCAAAATCAGATGTGCGACAGAAACGCGACCCGAAATGCACATATACCGTTGGGGAATATCGCAAGCAACTTTTAATTGCAGCCGCAGAAAGAAACATGCACAGCATTACCGTGCCAAAATGTGCAGTTTGGTTTCGACTTATGCAGTCACACTTGCCTAGATGTCTTGCAAGAGAGAACATACAAAGATAAATCGTCTAAACGGTGTATGTACAGGGGGTGGACAAAAAAAAGTGGCCATCCATGAAAACATAGTTAATTTGGAACAACTTAGGAAAGAACAGTACGTTTATGTAAAACCAAATGTTTTGAGGACATACACAATGAGAACTGCTCGTATATGATAAAAAATCCTAAATTTAGACATTTGTTTTCAAAATACATTGTATTATCATGGATTTACTAACAATTTTTAATAGGAATTGGTGTATTGAATCTGCTGTACGTGTAACTTCAACTTATTTAAGAAAGTCTACAACATTATTAACCCAATGTGTAATTCTACAATTTTGGACAGTAAAACTAATTTCAAGAGAGTGAGTTACTAAAAAAGCTGATTTAGGTCCACACTGTTCGGTTTTTGTTGATCGTTTTGGATCGTATTTTATGAATAATAAGAGAGTTGTTCAGTTGAAGATGTGCACATCCAAACTCCTTATGAAAAGATTACAAAATCGTGTATTAATCTGAAGATAGGTCACGTAAGTTTTGAAAACCAAAAAAAAAGAGAAAGTTAGGTGTTTAATTAGAAGAGGTCAACGGTTTTTCCAAGCTATCGCCGATAGATTTTAAAGGGAATTAAGTAATTAAGAAAATTCACAAACTCCTTGAAAACGTGATACGCCAAAGGGAATGTGACTTTCTTGTTGTACTATAAGAGATACTGAGTCTGAATTTGTATGACATCAAATATGCGTTCCAAATCGAAGGTATATTTTTGTGTTCTATAACTAAAGCCAAATTAGTCTGATCATTTTGAGATCACAGAAATGAGATGACATTACAGCCAGATTTTCAACATTTTTGGTCATAAAAAATTGTAACTAAAATCATGAAAGGTTGATCTGTTTTCAAAATAAATTATTAAAATTACGATTTAACGTTGTATTGGAGTAGATTTCACTGCATATATGTCTCAAAAAGCTATATTTTATATATTTTCTTGTTTTTCAAAATGTTACGGTAAATTAACGATATTTGCATGGATGGCCACTTTTTTTTGTCCACCCCCTGTATATAGATTTTCGTTGTGTGTAAAGACAGTAACTAGAGAATACTTTAAAAATATTCCGTCGAAAATTTGCAAACGCTTAACTTGTGTTATTGAACATTTTATGTTATTTGAATGATACTTGCATTTCCCTTATTGAATTTTGCCACGCGCGAATGACTCTATTGATTTTTCTTATACGGAATAAATTATAAGATCTTGTTAATGAATTTACTTTATAACGCATTTGAAATTTGATTGGCGTTATTGAAATTTGCAACGTTCAATTGACGATGCAAATCGCACTAGTGATCACCGCTTTTGCTTTAATGAGGGGCGCAAATGCTGTATTAAAAAGACCACTTAAAATGCCAAACTAACAATTTTTCCAGTTTTTGATTTTCTTGCTTCGTTTTTGAGATATTTCCGTTTGTTTCATAATAATGTAAATGACACATGTTATGACGTACGCGCTACATAAACACTTTTCGGAGAAGGTTGTATATCTTTGCTTATCAAACAACATCACATGAAATTCTACATTTTTGGTATTGTGAGGAAAACATGCACATGTCTCCTTTGAATTAAGTTTGGTTTGATAAAAGCAGATATATAAAAATCTCTGATAAGCCATTAATATCAAGACGCATAATATGTACAAACTGATATCTCAAAAACGAAGCAAGAAAACCAAAAACTATAAAATATGTTTCTTTGTCGCTTTTTCAAATGAGACAAACATAATTTTTATGCCATATGCACTTTAAAAAAATATCATTTTCTTGACATAAATAGTGCCATACAAACAAAGCAGCCAGAAATATTATTCAAATTAAATTATATACGAAGGTATAATAACAGCGAATAAGGCATTTGCACGATGACGTACGAACATCGCTAGAAATCGAAGACATGGGCTATAAAACACCCTAATTAGGCCCAGGCCCCCGGCCGTTCGGCGCAGATAAAATATAACAGAGAATCATATGGACATTGTTCTATTACGAGAAATATCTCTTGAAAAAATAAGCAATGTAAAAATGTGCATAGCCAGCATTTTAGTTTAATATATAATAAATAGGAAAATATGGAAATCAGAATATTTTTTATGAATTGTGCGACTCATTTGCGAAACTTCTTCGCAAGTACTTCCCATGTAAAATTTAAAACAGATCTCTGCGGGATTTATCGAAATCCCGCTAATTCCTTATCTTGAAAATTCCGTAACTGGAAAAAGAATCCCGCTAATAGAAATGTGCAAACGGGAACGAATAATCTATATTCTAAACTTACCTGTATAGGTGTTACAAACATGTGCTTGTAGTTTTCATGATACATTATTCGAACTGAAAACCATGCATAAATGAGATCCAGCAATTGTAACTTTTGCGGTAAAGTTCGAAAAATGTAATTAGAACTACGATATTTCAGTCGAATATGCTCCAAATTTACTCCAAAAGGTATCGTTTGAAAGCTAATTTTCTCAATTTTTAACTGTTTACAATAATCTTAGTCAGCGGCTTCTAAATAAGGTGCTATAAAGTACTTCATGTTATGTGATATAGAGTACTATATATTTTCTCCTGGCCTTTGAATGTTATGGACTCTTATGGTATTTGCCGCTGATAATACCACAGGCTCAAACGTCTTCGATTTCTGGTGATGAGCTTTGCCTGTCTTGTAGTGGTAGTAAATAGAGGATACTAGCAAAGCATTCTTGTACTTGTGGTTGCCTAACACCATCGAACGTCGTTGATCAAATGGCTTTTTCACAGTGAATGCTATAAAAAAATTAGGGCACAGGACGTGGAACCTCTAATTAGCTGACACCTACGGGAATGTTTCATACGTCCGTTAATTAGAGTTCTCCTCTGGATGGAGGTTGGAGGAATATAGTAATGCGTTGTTTGGGAACTTAAAGTGTCCGTTAATTATAGAGGTGTCCGCTGGATAAAGTGTCCGCTAATTAGAGGTTCCACTGTATTAACATTAGAAAAGGCGTCTAACTGTTAAAATTTGGTTGACATAAACTGTCAATTGATTTAAAAATCTTGACCACATATCTCCTACCCAGAAGACCAAAAATGTTTGGTCCAAATTGCTTGCAGGATAGTTTCTAATTATATATAGTCTAACAAACTGTAATTATGGAGCTAAAACTTGGTTTCACACATTTAGGGATATCTCATATAATAAAATTAAAATGATTACTCCAGGATTGTTCAAAAATCTCAAACAACTAACGGATTTGTAAGTACTGAATTTTGCAAATAAAATATTAATTCTCTGTGCTTTTAGCCACTTCCAATAAATGCAAGATTTAGCAGTTAAAATACTAGTTAAAAACACTGTAACCCAACCCAAAAACTAATTCTAATAACCGTACCCTTTTATCTTCTTAGCCCTAACTCTTATAACCTTAAGCCTAGCAACATTACGCTAACCTTAGCAGCTTTAACCCACTTCAAGAATGTTGAGATTGTAAATAATTCCTAAAGTGTTAGGAATGTAAAGAATTTTCAAAAATGTTGAAATATGATCCGATACGCTTATGATTTTTCTTTGTGTTTTCCTCATGAATTATTAATGCTTTATATATATATATATATATATATATAAACCAAATAGTGAAATAAATGTAGCGTGTTCCGCAAGCAGTGTTGAAACAACTATCGAAATAGAGTAAGGTTAGATATTCTGCCGAAATAGAGAACGTAGGAGTCTAACGTTTCGAATTTCGCCCTTCGTCAGAGAGAAACGTAAAGAGTGTAAACAAACAATGAGCTTATATACGAAAGGTAATCATGTGACCAAAAAATAACAATAACAAATTGATAATGAGATGCGAAATATTAGCCAATCAAAAACAAATTGGCTAATTTAATATATATAATATATATATATACATGTGTGTGTGTGTGTGTGTGTGCGTGTGTGTGTGTGTTTGTAAACAATTTCAAGAATGTTAGGAAAACAAAGAATTTTAAGAATTTCAAAAATGTTACGAATGTGAAGTATTTCAAGAATGTTAAGATTGTATGAAATTTTAAAAACGTTAAAAATGTAAAAAGAATTTTAAAATGATAGGAATGTAAATAATTCCTAGAACATATAAGAATGTAAAGAATTTCAAGAATGCTTGGAAGAATGTAAGAGTTTCAAGAAGATTAGAAATGTAAATAATGTCAAGAATGTTAGGAATGTAAAGAATTTTAAAAATGTAAGGATCTAAAGAATTTCAAGAACATTAGGAATGTAAATAATTTCAAGAATGTTAAGGATGTAAAGAATTTCAAGAATGTTAGCAATGCAAAGAATTTCAAGACTGTTAAGGATGTAAAACAGAACAGTTGTTTATTGATTTCTTCTTCAGCGCCTTAAACCCAAAAAATACAAAACAGTCTTCGAACCAACACTCCACTGTCACGTTACTTAACCTTGTCATGTGACTTACACGTAATTCTCAACATGAATTATATTACACCACTCCCTTCTTTAAAAGAGGATTGTCTATTACGTTATAACGTTTAACATGATGTACATATAAGTCTAGAATCCAAATCTCTCTGGAGGCCTTATTTCTCGTCCGGTCCGAGATATTTGAACAGGTTGGTCCTCGTTCATCGCCGGTGCGATAGCAGGTACTATGATTTGTTCGCACGCTGGTTCTGCCTGTTTTTTCTAGCCGTGTACCAAGGCTTGTTGCAATGGTTCGTCCAGCGTAAGCGTAGGTAGTGGGTCCAACGACGGTTCTCCGCTTTTATCGCTTTCTTCTGGCTTCTCTACTTAAGTTGCTGGTGCGTGATATGTCTTTAAACGATTGTAGTGTACAACCCGATCGACGTCGTCGTCCATTTTCTTCTTGAAGTCGGTAGGTTACTCCTGAGTCACCATTGCATTCCAATCTTTTCTTTATGATGTAAGGTCCCAACCAACGAAGTACCAGCTTTTGCCTAATGCACTAGAAAACCTGACGTGTTGCAAATGTGTCGAAACAACACGCCGTTTTGTCCTCTCAGTTGACACGCTGAAAGTGTGTTGAACACACTTTTGACGTGTTGTATTTTAGGCGTGTTGTAGTTAGACGTGTTGCATAAAACACGCCTTTGACGTGTTGTATATTGACTAAAACACGCATCTGGCGTGTTGTATCAAACACGCATTTAGCGTGTTTTTCATTATCAAAACAACACGCCGTTTTGTCCTCTCAGTTGACACGCCAAAAGCGTGTTGAACACGGTTTTGGCGTGTTGTCAATGTTAGTGTGTTGTAGGAACACAGCAGGCGTGTTATTACTGGTCACACATGAAGAAACAACACGTCAGGCAACAACACGTCAAGAAAACAACACGTCAAGCAATAACACGTCAAGAAACAACACATATCAAAAACAACAGATCAAGAAACAACACGTCAAGAAAAAGCACGTCAAGAAACAACACACCAAAATAAACATCACGCCAAGAAACAACACGTCGAAATGTGTGATCTGAGAGAACAAAGTAAAACACTCAACAACACACACATTGTGTGTTAAATTCAAAAACACATACAAAATATAACTTAATGTTGATAAATTTTATTTTACACTTTAGTTGCCGAATGATGAACCGCTAAGCCTAAACGATATCAAGGGTATTACTGTAAAGGCGCGCGAATAAATAGTCTATAATATATAATTGGTACTGATCTCAGTGAGAATTGGCAATCTATTGATTGTCTCGTATACGATAACGTCGCCAGAGAAAGTAATATACTATCTTTAACCTTCGTAATTTAATAGTTCGTTTCTTGGCATTACTTTTTGTTAATCAATTAATCTTTTCTATAGCGTAAATATAACATAAATCGTTTTAGATATCACGTTTCTTTTTTTTCACTTCACGCAGTTCTGCAAACCTATAATAAAATAGTAAAAGAGTAATGTAAAAACTATAAATTAAATTTCATAAGCCCTAATACTATAACACTTTAGTACTCTAATGTCATAATACCATATTATACAATTAGGCCTAGAGTATTTTGGTATTTTAATATTATACACTCTGCACTCTCAAACCTCCACACTCTCTGCACTCCACACTCACTGCACTCCACACACAGCACTCCACACTCTCTACACTCCACACTCTCTGCACTCCACTCCCTCTGCACTCCACACTCTCTGCACTCTACACTCCACTCTCTGCACTCCACACTCTCCACACTCCACACACTCTCTGCACTCCACACTCTCTGCACTCCACACTCTCTGCACTCTACACTCTCTGCACTCCACACTCTCTGCACTCCACACTCTCTGCACTCTACACTCTCTGCACTCTACACTCTCTACACTCCACACTCTGCACTCCACACTCTCTGCACTCCACACTCTCTGCACTCTACACTCTCTGCACTCTACACTCTCTGCACTCTACACTCTCTGCACTCTACACTCTCTGCACTCCACACTCTCTGCACTCCACACTCTCTGCACTCCACACTCTCTGCACTCTACACTCTCTGCACTCTACACTCTCTGCACTCCACACTCTCTGCACTCCACACTCTCTGCACTCCACACTCTCTGCACTCCACACTCTCTGCACTCTACACACTGCACTCTACACTCTCTACACTCCACACTCTCTGCACTCCACACTCTCTACACTCCACACTCTCTGCACTCCACACTCACTGCACTCCACACACTGCACTCTACACTCTCTACACTCCACACTCTCTGCACTCCACACACTCTGCACTCCACACTCTGCACTCTACACTATGTACTCTCCACTTTGCAGTCTTCACTCTGCTTGCACTCTGTACTCTGGCACTGCACTCTACACTCTGCAGCTTGCACTCTGCACTCTGTACTCTGCACTTTCCACTCTGCAGTCTTCACTCTGCAGTCTACATTCTGCAACTTGTACTCTCCACTCTCCACTCTGCAGCTTGTACTCTCCATTCTGCAGTCTTCACTCTGCATTCTGCAACTTGCACTCTCCACTCTTCATTCTCCACTCTCCACTCTGCAGCTTGCACTCTGCAGCTTGCACTCTATACAGCTTACACTCTGCACCCTACACTCTGCAGCTTACACTCTGCACTCTCCACTCCACCCTGTACTCTACATTCTACACTACACCCTGTATTCCACACTACACGCCACACTCTGTACTTTCCACTCTCCACTAAGCACTCTGAAGTCTGAACTCTGCACTCCGAACTCTACACTCAGCAATCTGCACTCCATACTCTGCACTCTACACTCCACAACCTACACTTTGTACTCTCCGCTAAACACTCTGCATTCTGCACTCTACGCTCTAGACTTTGCACTCTACTCTCTACTCTCTACACTACACTCTACACTACACTACACTACACTACACTACACTACACTACACTACACTACACTACACTACACTACACTACACTACACTACACTACACTACACTACACTACACTACACTACACTACACTACACTACACTACACTACACTACACTACACTACACTACACTACACTACACTACACTACACTACACTACACTACACTACACTACACTACACTACACTACACTACACTACACTACACTACACTACACTACGCTACGCTACGCTACGCTACGCTACGCTACGCTACGCTACGCTACGCTACACTACACTACACTACACTACACTACACTACACTACACTACACTACACTACACTACACTACACTACACTACACTACACTACACTACACTACACTACACTACACTACACTACACTACACTACACTAAACTACACTAAACTAAACTACACGCTTCACTCTGTACTCTCCACTAAGCACTATCCATTCTACACTCCCAGTGCAGGCTACACTCTTAGTGCACTCTACACTCTCAGTGCAGGCTACCCTCTCAGTGCACTCTACACTCTCAGTGCACTCTACACTCTCAGTGCACTCTACACGCTCCACTCTACACTCCCAGTGCGCTTTACACTCTCACTGCACACTCCACTCTCTCTGCACTCCGCACTCTCTGTGCTCCACACTCCACACTCTCTGCACTCCACACTCTCCACACTCCACACTCTCCACACTCTCTGCACTCCACACTCTCTGCACTCCACACTCTCTGCACTCCACACTCTCTGCACTCCACACTCTCTGCACTCCACACTCTCTGCACTCTACACTCTGCACTCCACGCACTGCACTCTACACTCTCTGCACTCCACACTCTCTGCACTCCACACTCTCTTCACTCCACTCTCTCTGCACTCCACACTCTCTGCACTCCACACTCTCTGCACTCCACACTCTCTGCACTCTACACTCTCTACACTCCACACTCTCTGCACTCCACACTCTGCACTCTACACTATGTACTCTCCACTTTGCAGTCTACACTCTGCAGCTTGCACTCTGTACTCTGGCACTGCACTCTACACTCTGCAGCTTGCACTCTGCACTCTGTACTCTGCACTTTCCACTCTGCAGTCTTCACTCTGCAGTCTACATTCTGCAACTTGCACTCTCCACTCTTCAGTATCCACTCTCCACTCTGCAGCTTGCACTCTGCAGCTTGCACTCTATACAGCTTACACTCTGCACCCTACACTCTGCAGCTTACACTCTGCACTCTCCACTCCACCCTGTACTCTACATTCTACACTACACCCTGTACTCCACACTACACGCCACACTCTGTACTTTCCACTCTCCACTAAGCACTCTGAAGTCTGAACTCTGCACTCCGAACTCTACACTCAGCAATCTGCACTCCATACTCTGCACTCTACACTCCACAACCTACACTTTGTACTCTCCGCTAAACACTCTGCATTCTGCACTCTACGCTCTAGACTTTGCACTCTACTCTCTACACTACACTCTACACTACACTACACTACACTACACTACACTACACTACACTACACTACACTACACTACACTGCACTGCAATGCACTGCACTGCACTGCACTGCACTGCACTGCACTGCACTGCACTACACTCCCAGTGCGCTCTACACTCTCACTGCACTCTACACTCTCAGTGCACTCTACACTCCCAGTGCACTCTACACTTCCAGTGCGCTCTACACTCTCAGTGCACTTTTTTTTGCATAAAACCTGCATATTTATATAATTGATAGTGGTCAACAGAGAGTTTATATAGTTTGTAATAAATAATTGCTTTAATTTATAGATGATTTCATTCAAGCCATTCATTAAATTGCTTTTTTTGTGGGTTTAATAAAGGGCATGTACAAAACTAGTGATCACTTGATATTTAGTAATGTATTTAGAATACCTGGTCTTTGACTTGCAAATTTTAAATTGTTTGGTTGCATTATTTCTTTTCGGACCTCATTAGGGAACTCAAATAAACAAAACTTCACAAGAAAGGTTGCTTGGTAGCTTCAGGAAACATACAAAACATCACTTGTATCACAAACATTCCTTCATTCAGTGCAAAAAGGCTAGTTCGCTTAAACAGAGAAATGCGGTTTAATTGCAGACCTCTGTTCCCTAGTCTTTTCTTAAAGTGTTCATATTTTATAGTCTTTTTAGATCTACCAAATATAGGTTGATAATAGTTAATTGTAAATTCAATTGGATTGGGAAAATTTAGGACGACAGCTCATGGGTTATGGCGGCGGATGTACATGCAAGGATTTAAAAGTTTAAAAAATCCGTAAAAAATTCGATTTTGACTAGGTATTTAGGACAAATATGTGTTTAGTGAACAATTTACTTTAATCGTTATATGAATTCTTACCTTATATACAATGGTATTACAGCGTTGTAGGTTCTTTTTGTCGAATTGTTTTAGTTCATACAGTATAAACTTCATGTCAGATAACAAGCAAAAACGAAAACCCGAACCATTTTTCACACTTGACTGGCCAGTTTGAGATGCTTTTTCTTTTACATTGGGTTCTCAAGAGTTGAACATAAAAAATAGAAACAATATTATATTATTCATATGATATTGATAGGTTTTTTTAATCAACGTCGTGGCGTTCATGCTGAAAAACACTGACTTTTTATAGCAACCCGTTATAAAATTTTACTTACTGTGTCCAAACGATATTCTTTCGTAACATTTCTTTATTAAAAGTCCTCAGCTCTGCCTGGTAGTGGTATTTACAGTTGTAGTGAACTTTGTCTCTTCCAAGGATACAATTCAGACGTTTTAAATGTTGTGGTTTACTGTTATTTTCTCCAAAAAACTCTTTTTCAGACAAAAAAATTATAAAAACCTTCGCCCCGCAGCTCTGGACTTCGGACTGAAAAAAGTGGCGTGATGTTTCGTCATCATAAGGTCTGGTTACGTCACCAGCTTGCAGCAACAACACGTTAACGTGTTCTTTTAACACGCTAGCGTGTTCTTCACCGACAATTTTTGGCGACAACACGTTGATGTGTTCTTTTAACACGTCGACGTGTTCTACTCCAACAACACATTGATGTGTTGCTTTAACACGTCGGTGTGTTTTATGGCTTTTGCAACACACTTTTGCTGTGTTGTAGCAGTTTTTTGACGTGTTGTTGACAGTTGATGGCGTGTTGTTTGAATTTGGTGTGTTGTTACAACACGCTAGAACTTATTTAGACGTGTTCTTCCAACTGCATATTGAAAAAACAACACACTGACGTGTTATAACTTCACAAGGCAAGGTTTTCATAACACGTCAACGTGTCGTATAAACACGTCGACGTGTTCTAACAACACGCTTGCAACACGTCAAGTTTTCTAGTGTGGACAACGGGTTGTGCAGCCACACTCGATCGCCTTTCTTGAAGGGTTTGTGATATACCTGGACATCATAGTTCTCCTGCTTCTGTGAGCCCGTACCAACGTTTCCCTAGCAGTCGTAAATGCTTTGGTCATCTTGTTTATCACGTTTCTCGCGAATTGCGATGGTGACTGTGGCTGATCTGGAGGTGAACCATAAATAATATCACCTGGAAGCCGCGCCTCTCTCCCATGAATGGTTTAAAAAGAAAGGCGTAAAACCAGTGCTTTCGTGAACAGAGGTGTTGTATTCTAACGCGCGTTGCTAATCAAATTGTCGTCCCATTATTTCCCCGACTCTGTAATGTACTTTGACATCATATCCTTCAGGGTACGGTTAAAACGCTCAACCTGGCCGTCACACTAGGGATGGATATGGCGACGTTCTTGTCTTTCTTATGCCAAACGTTTCCTTGACCTCTTTCACGATTTTGCTTTCAAATTGCTTACCTTGATCAGAATGAAGTGTCACTGGTGCCCCATGCTGAGTGATGTACTCTCAGGGCCGTAGCGGGCGCCACGGCACTGTCGTGACCAGGGCGCTTATATACTGGGCGGCACAACGCCAGTCAATTCGCTGATCGACGTGTGATGCGGAAGTAGACTGGCACGAGCTAGTTTTGAAGAAAATTCGAGCAAAAGCAGCAATTCGTGTATCGGTAGATTATCACTATTTTTTCGTTAAGTTTTTCACGTGAGAAGAAATTGATTGGATTTACACATAAAATGTTACTTCTATTACTGCAGCAGTATGTATTTTGTGTAGAAACTAGTGTCAAAAAGAATTTATTTTCGATAATGTCCATGCCTTTTAATGCCTTTCATGGAGGCTAAACTTCACCACGAGCGCATTGTAGGTTCTTCTACTACCAACGGCTAGAGATTCAGGAATGTTGAAGTTTATTATCTTACGCTCGTTTCTTAAATTTCTTGTTAAAATCGGAGATGATCATTTTGAGATATCATGGCTGAAACTCGACCCTTATCAATGCTTGATTTCTAGCGGTTTAACCTTTCAAATTTTGTAAGAAATATAAACAAGATTTGTTGTTTTGACATACGGCGATACTCTTTAACCGTGTCATTGTATTCCTTAAGTTTCCGGACTGTTGAAACAAAATTATTGTAATTTCTAAAAAGATTCATTTCTTTATTCGATTTATTATAATACGAGTTTTTGGAAGTATAGTCGGCGTATTGTGTGTTAAAATGTTGCCAACACCGTGAGATTTTACTGTGACATAGGTAAGAAGTATCATTTTCATATTTGGTAGAAATAAAACAATTTGTGATTGATCAATTTTCTATTTTGACCCTGAAACTTGGTGTACTGTGTAGAAGCACGAGGTTTCTTCTATCGAACATTGACCTGTGCTTATGTATGGCGTTTGCAAACTTGTCAAAAAATGTCGGGTCAGGATTGTAATGTCGTAAGTCAAGCAAGTTTCAGCAATTTTCAGAGTAAAAGAAAACTAACCTTGTCACATATTCTTCCACGTATACAGCTAAATCAATTAAGGTTGTCCTGGCAAAAGCCAAAAGGTCAAAGCCAAGCGGGCAAGCGCGAAAATGCTCGTTAATAATCCCCAGAGAGGCAAGTTTGGTTTATTTGTATGATTTTGGCCTATAAATATAGTAAATGTGTGGTTCGCTATTTAAATAGTAATTCACAACGTACTTTTCGCGCGTGGCTTTGACCTTTTGGCTTTAGCCTTTTGGCTTTGGACAACCTTAATTGATTTAGCTGTATAAAACGAGCTAAATCCTCAAAAGAACTTATTTCTTCAATTGGTCAAAGCACGGCCTTATCTTATACAATACCAGCAATGAATTCATAAGAATCAATTGTACTTGCTCATGACATTTCTTAAGAGAATTTAACTTTGCTTTGCTGAAAGCAATCAACCTGCAGCATTTGTTGAATCTATACCAACCAATCTTCAACAGAAGATTATTAGATTAACAAACTGTAACATGTTAATTCAAGGTGCTGTATGTTAAATCATCAAATGATAACTATCAAATCCTAAATCCAAGAAATGAGTACCAGTTCTAAGCATACTCGATATGATTATTATGCCTTATTGCCTCTTTATCACTGTCAACTGTCTATCAATTGGTTGAGTAATTACTCTCTGACAAGCATATATCTTTTCATTTTAACAGTCTCTAGGAATGTTTACTTCCAGTTAACCAAAAATGCTGCAAAATTTGCTGGAGGAAAGTTTTTTAGTGAAAAGCAGTCAGTTTTAAAGAATTTGTGGTATTGGTGGAAAAATGATTTGTTCCCATGAGTGGTTTGTTTTTGCAAAAGTTTTCTTCAAGTCAACTGGTTTTTTCTTCACCTTCAACTTCATGAAAACAAGCTTGAAAGTCTTGAAATAACTCTGAGAGTACCATTCACAAATTCTTATTTTAAACCAAATTTAGTGGAATCCAATGTTGGTGCTAGTGCCAATGTAATAATTTCTTATTTATTTATCTGCTTTGTGTAAAAAATAGTTGCCAGAGTTTGTAAACAGTTATTAAATTTTTAATGAAAATACTTGAACCAGTTGTACTCTCAATGTTGAATGCTTTGATACCTTATCTTCACTATTAGTGTCAACTCAAACTTGAAATATTTTTTAAATCCACTTTGCTAGCCATATTTATTGTTTTGTTTTAATTTTATTTTAATGTTACCGCTTTATCAACAATTTTTTGCTTATGAATCGATATAAGGAAAAGAGTCATGTTATCAACCATTGTAACAACCGCTGACTGGTGAATATCAATTACTCGTTGCCAGGCCCCGCATCACACATCGATCAGCTCTCCCATTCCCGTTGCACCGCCCAGTATATGAGCGCCCTGGTCGTGGCATTATTTTACTGCAGTCAATATTTTTCAATATTTTAACAATATACGCAAGGCAGAATTATCTTGCCGATATATAAATAAGTTATACCTACCTGGACCAAGACGGATTGTAATATATAATATAAATTAATAATATCAATAGACGTTCGGTGGTGCCATAAAGAACTGTTTAGGTGACTTGAACATATATAACAGTGATACAAGCTGGAAAACACGATGAAAAGGTCAGTTTACATAACATTACTTTCATTATCAAAATGCGCCAGAACCTACCATTTAAAACCAGTGTTTGATATACAAATTGACAAAAAAATTATTGACAATCTTTCCCCAAAATGCACAAAATGGCATTTCAGAGATTTCAGATTTAAATTTTTTTCGGGGAAGCATGCCCCCGGACCGCCCTAGACGTTTGTCGCGCCTTCGGCGTGAACCGAGTGTCACGACATGCAGTGGCACTTACATATAGTCCACTACAGCCCTGACTCTTCAAAGATCTTATGTGCAACGGATGTGGCTTCTTGGTCTGGAAGGGCATAAATATTAACGTACTTGGTCAAGTAATCTTGGATGACCAGTATGTAGCTGTTTCCTCGCTTGGATCTTGGCATTTTTGTCAAGTCGGTAGCCACAAACTCTCCCGGAGTATTGACATGCAGTAATGGACTGTAACGGTGCACGGGGCTGTTTGAGCGGAATATTCCGACTGTTGAGCATCTCTCTGACGAGATCGCGCATTTTCTTCACAACAAAATGGCCTGCAAACGTTCCAGAGTGTAATTCAGCAAGGATCACTGGAATTACGGCTGGAGGGACAACTTGTTGAAAGTGTTGACCATCGGTAGGGTGGCGTCTGCAAAGGAGGCCTTCTTTTACTACGAGCTCGTGTTATTTATGCCAAAACGTTTGTATTCTTTGCCCGTGTCGTTCGATTGCCTCGTTCGAAGGTCCCTCCCCTATAGCTATCCACAGTAATACTTCAGTAATTACAGGATCAGCCTTTTGAGCTTTCACCATGCCGTGCCATCTGGGAATAATGTTGAGTTCAACACGGGCGCGTTATGCTCAGTGTCTCCCTGTGGCTTACCTGCTCAGTTCATTGGCAACCACGTTCGTTTGGCCATCGATGTGTTCGACATCAAAGTCGTATTCTGGAACATCACTATAAGCATTCGTCTTCTACGTCCATATGGGTCTTTCATGGTCTTCAAACGAGTTAAGGGGAGGTGACCCGTTCACAAACGAAACTTGACGCCCAGTAGATAGTAGCGGAAATGAAAAAGAGTATCTCGGATTGCCAATGCTTCACGGTAAAAAGTCGAATAGCCTCTCTCACGTTTGGATAAGCTATTGGACACAGCGTTCCTGTGCTATATCTTTGTGTCAGGGTTCCACCAATACCAATTCAGAAACGTCGGTAGTTACCACAATTTCTTTCTTTGGATCTGGGTGGCGTAGGACAGGAGCGCTTGATATGCAACGCTTCGGTTTCTAAAATGCTGCTTGAGCCGTGTCATTCCAGTCGAAATATTTACTATCTGGGTTCTTTTCTAGAATACGGCTGAGCGGTTTGGCGAGAGTAGCGTAATTGCGATTAAATCTCCTCCACCAACCACAAACTCACAATAATTTCTCCTTCTCTTTTTATCCGGCGGCCTAGATAGGATGCCTCAGCTGTAGAAAATCTGCAATTTGTTGCTTTGATCTTTAAATTGTGCTTGCTCAGTGTAGTAAAAACTTCTTGGAGTCGTTCCAAATGTTCTGAAAATGTTTGGAAAATTAGGCAAAGCTTATCCATGTACAACACTAAACGATCTAGAGAAATATGGTTGAATACTTGGTGCATTAGCAGAGAGAAAGTAGCACGTGCATTCTTTAACCCGAAAGGCATCCTCGTCCATTGCCAAAGTCCTGTAGGGGAACGAAAAGCTGTTTTCTCTCTGTTAATCTTGGACATTGGTACTTGTAGATATCCTTGTGCTAAATCGATAGTACTAAAATATTGTGCACCTAGCTGCTGATCTAAGCAACCGGCTATACTGCTTGTCGGAAATGGGCCTGGTGGAGTGATATTGTTGAGTGGACGATAGTCCACGCAAAGCCGAATAGTCCCATCTTTCGTTTTAACGGGAACAATAGGAAATGCCCATGGTTACTGCAATTGTTCGATGTGACCTTGTTCAAGGTGTCTTCTAATGCTTTGTTTATCTCCTCAACACAACCAAGAGGTAAAACCCTTGGTGTACAGGTAATTGGTCCTGGTAACGTTGTGGGAATAATGTGTTGTATAGTTTCTGTAAAGCCATGGTTTTCCTCGGACTCGAATACATCTGCATTCTTTCTGAGAAGGTCTGTTAGTTGCTTCCTCTCATAGCTGGAAAGATCGTTTCCTAGTTGGACTTCTGGTGTAGCTAGGGTAGTAGGCTGCATTGGGCTTGGCATGACCACAGTTCATGTTAGATGTTGATGCTACGACCATGGGTTCGTTTGGAGTTGAAATTTCTGTAAGCTGAGCTGCAGTTTGCCCCCAATAGGTCTTTATAGGTTTGTCCCAAATGTTAGTTATTCAAAGTGGTACTGATATTTGTCCAAGGCTCTACCCGAACTGCACAGGTCATAAACCGGTCTGCTCTCTAAATCGCACCGTCGCTTCGACTATCCCTGCCCATGCTGGTACATCACCATCACTGACCTTGGTATTTAGAAAACATCCTTGGCCTGGTTAAACCATTACAATCTCTGTAAGACAAAGATTGCAACACCATACGGTTTGGATGTTGGGTGGGGAGACATTCGTTCTACTTCGTACAATAACTTAATCTCCCATTACTAACTCACCCATAGCCGTATCAATCATGATTTGTAATTTTCCGAAAGCATCTAAACCAAGTATGCCAATTTCAACCCATTTAACAATATAGGACGTAGCTGTGGTTACCTGTTTTCCAATTGTTATATGGTCGCTGTTGTCAGTCCTCGGCACTGTACACCAGTTCCATCAACTATGACTGGTTGTCTATTGGGTTCGCCTTGAAATTCACATGGCATGTTTCTTTGCAAATTGTGCTGGTAGTAAGTTTATTTCAGCACCAGTGTCACACAAACAAGAAATTGGTCTATTAACAAGTAGAGTATCGACCATAATAAGTCCTTTGTTAACGGCTGGGAGTGCATTAATGGTTTCACGTCATCGTGGCTGACAGATTGCACGCCAGGGTGATGTTTCATTTCGGTTTCAGAAAAGATTTAATAACACGTTCAGTGGTACGCTCTTCGATTTCATTTGTTTCCACAGTCAAACTATTGAATGACGACTGCTTCCCTGTGCTTTTTCCAGGCTTTCTGCGGCTTTAAGTAATTTTTAGTGTCTAACTCATCTGCTTGGTGAACTTTCAAACGCTGGCCCAGGTCACTGTCGCATTCATTCCTGCCTTCGGCCAATGCCGTTTAAAATCTCTCTGACAGAATTTTCTTTCTTAAATCGGGGTCAGCCAACGTGAATGCTTTCTTAAACTTCTTTTCCATTGGTCACAACAAAATTGGAAGAGCTTCATCAGTTTCACGAACTAACTTAGTTAGATCTTTCAAGTATTCACCTTCGGTCTCCTTCTCCCAAAATTCTTCTTCGATTTTCGTTTTAAAACTGTCCCAGTCGTCGCCGATGTCGCTTTCAACTGTCTTCCAGAAGTCGTCAGCCCTTTCCGTCCAAAGTAAGCTTCAAACTTTCGACACGCGAGACTGCTCCTTGCTCTGTCTCTGAAATACTCGCTATAATCGTCCAATCCAACCGCTGCCACCAGTGTAAAACAGAACAGTTGTTTTTTTATTTCGTCCAGAGCTCAAACCCCAAAACTACAAAACAGTCTTCAAACTAACCCTCTGTTCAGACTAGGTGCCGGTGCCTGGGCACAGGCACTAGTGTGAACAGGACTTTTTCGCGGTGCCCAACTCAAACTAATCAAAACCGGGCACCGTGCGTTGATGAGTACCCGGACCGTGCCCGTATACGGGCAGTAATGTGAGCATGTTTTCATAGTGCCGGATTGCCCAAAGTGGTGCCCACGCTACTTACTCAATATTCCTTGTAATTCGAAGCCTCAAAGCCGCAAAATAGCTACAAAAGCCATGAAAAGCTTTCTGTGTGAACACTTATCAGATCCAGGGCGCAGTGAATGTGAACAAGTGGCCCGTACCCAAGCACCGTTCCCAGACACCTAGTCTGAGCTACACTCCACTGTCACGTGACTTAACCCTGTCATGTGACCTAGACGTAATTCTTAACATGAACTATATTACAGGGATGTAAATAATTTCAAGAATGTTAGAAATGCAAAAATAACAATTTAAAATGTTAGGAATGTAAAGAATTTCAAGAAATTTAGGAATGTAAAGAAAAACAAAAATATCAGGAATGTTAAGAACTTGAAGAATGTTAGGGGTGCAAATAATTTCAAGACAGTTAGGAAGGCAAACAACCTTAAAATGTAAAAAATATAAAGAATTTTAAGAATGTTAAAGATGCAAAAAACTTTAAGGATGTTGAAAATGTAAAGCATTTCAAGAATGTTAGAAATTTAAAATATTTTAAAAATGTCTGAAATGTAAAGAATTTAAAGAATGTTACCAATATAAAGAATTTTAAGAATATAGAATAATTTAATGCGAATACATCATGTATAATTGAACATTCTAATTGCTGAGCTTTCGTCCTTAATTGAGACTCAGGACGTCTTCAGAACTGAATGACAATTCGTCTGTTGATATACGCGTTATTAATGCAAGGATTAACTTCTATATTGTATGTTCACGACAAAACTGTTCAGAGACATGATTATGTACTTTTTAGGAACATTTCTGATAACGACATCGCCTCTATTCCACCTGGATCGTTTGAAAGTCTTTCTCAGGTTAATAATTTGTAAGTAGTTAAGTTCAACAAACATTGTTATTAGTAATATTTTTATCAAACAAGGTGCGTTATTTGATGTTTTTAATTATATTCCTAATATCACATTTCGATTGTTACTTTCATAGAAATATGAAGAAGAACAAACTGCAAGATCTTCCTGTTAAAGCTTTCAAAAATTTGGAAAACCTTAAAACATTGTAAGTTTTAAAATTGCTGTTTTGAGTTTGTGACGAACTCACATCAGCTTCGTGTATAGACTGTCTGTATTTATTTTGAAAAGCACCCCTTCCTGCTATAGACTCTTGGTATAAATAAATAACTTTCTTTCAATTAATAATTATGAAATAAGGTGTCTTCTACGTACGCTGGATTGGCCAGATCTCGTGCATTTCTAAGTGTATGAAAACCATGAATGACGTAAAATGGCGGAAAATTCCAGCCCGCTTTTAAAACTGTCCAACTTTTAGCTTGTCTTTTTTTCTTATCTTATAAAACAAATAAAACATATCGCTCCAGTGCATATTATTCTCTTATAAAGGTACGTTTGACGTCATTTGAACACGACAAAAGTGTAAAGACACTCGTATCGCCTCGTGCTTAACTTGCCTTTATTAGCGTAAATATGCACAGGAGCGATATGTTCTGTTTGTTTTATAAATAAGTAAAAATACAAGCTAAGATGGGCATTTTCAAGAGCAAAATTTCAAGAAAAAAATATTTGACGAAATTGAAAGAGGGAACTTACTCAAAAAATGACGTCATTCATGATCTATATTTAACAAATAAAACATAAAGCTCCGTGCATATGTACGTTTAACGTCATTAGAACACGAAAGAAGTTGACTAGAGCACGAGCGATATCGATAGCTGAATTCCTTAATTACACTTCTTTCGTGTCCAAATGACGTCAAACGTTCCTTTATAAGAATGCATATGCACAGAAGCGATATGTTTTACAGGTATCTATTTTATAAAAAAAAAATGGGAAAACATGCTAAAGAATTGAACAGTTTTGAAAGCTGGGTGACTTTTCCCGCCAAGTGACGCCATCCTACGCCATACCCTGTCATTTTTGCGTCATTCATAATTTCCATACACTGTATATCTTATTGAATGGTTTTGTTGAAAATTCGGTCAGGTATTTTCCAAGTTTCGGATGTATTTTTGCAAGCCCTGAAAAGCTAAGGGAAAATGCGAGAAACGAGTAAGATGGTCAGTTCGTAAAAAGTAATGCGAGAAACAAGTAAAAAGCTCATACATGTACGTTTTGACCAGATACCAAAAATTTATATGTATATAAAATAATTATAATTCGGTGGCTATGCTGAAATAAAATCTATTGTAAGAGCGAGATATAATTAATGACTTTCTTTATCATATTTTTTTTTTTTAAATACGGCATGTGATCCATTTTAGAGACATTTCTGAGAACAACATCAAATCCATCCCACCAGAATGTTTTAATAATATGCTCTTGCTTGAAAACATGTAAGTGAATTTTATTCATACAAAGTTATGATATTTGTATGCAGATTTTTCATGTTTTCTGTCATACTATATATTTCTTTTCTTACTTTTGTAGAAAGTTAGGAAAAAACAAGCTGCGAAATCTTAAAGCAAATACGTTTGACAAGTTGGTTAAACTGAAAACATTGTAAGCTATAAATAGGTAATTCCGGATTTAATAATTATAAGTAATAGCATAACATATAGGTTGATTAGTGATTAAATGTACCCGAAAGCTGAGAGAGGTTTTCGCCCGAGGGACTTTTACTAAACCTCCCGAGGCTTGAGGGACATTTAATCACTAATGAATATGTCATGCTATCACTTTGTAATATTACGGCTACCGAGGAAGAAGGAGAGTAATGTATCTGGCATAAAACCGACATCCAAACGTGGCCATCTATCGTGTGTGTAAAGGATGACAATTTTTTACGGTAATTATCTTTATTTGAAATGCAATAGCCATTTATATATCTATATATATGTAAATATATTACAAGCGCTTTTAAATAACAATACATGTATATGATCGGTTCAATGGTTGCCATTGACCTAATGCAAATTCACGCACATAAACTAATATTAGATAGTTGTCTATAAAAACAACAACAGTGTAAAGACATGCACATTGATTTAGTATTTGTCCCACATTTTATGTTCTAGGCAAACTGTAATAAATTCTTGAGATAACAAACCAGTAACACAATGAAAGTTTGCCTTTCGTTTAGGGCGCTGCCGGTACAAGCGGGTTCAGCGAACCTACTTCGAGATAGGCAAACACTTGTCTCTACTTCTCCATTGGGGGCGCTACCAGTGTACTCTACTCGAAATGTTTTAGGCAAGGTCCCGTTGCATTGAGCAATGCTATTGCCATTGGGCAATGATATTGCCTATTGCAAATTCCCGGGAATCGTACCTTGTGCATAAACATTAGGTATGCGATTAGTGCTAATCGTACCTGAAGCATAAAGATTAGGTATGATTAGTTACTAATCGTACCTCATCTTTATTCATCGGGTTATTTCGATATTAAATGTGCGTGTGGAAACAATGAAAACCGAGGTGGCCGTGATATTATTTAAATAATTAAATCTGTAACTCTTTTTTTGTTATAATTCAGGGACATTTCAGACATACAAAATCTTCAAGTGGACTGGAACTTTCTTAAGAAAACAAAACTCTTGCAACGCTTGTAAGAATATCTCTTTATAATATCTCTTTATATTCAATCTTAGAATTCAATGACTGAAACTCAAAATCCAAGGATTAAAACTTAGGATTCAATGACTCAATTTTAGGAATCAATAATTCAATCTTAAGAATCAAGGATTCAATATTAGGATTCAATGATTAAATCTTAGGCTTCAATCTTATGATTAAATGATTCAATCTTAGGATTTAATGATTCAATCTTAGGATTCAATTATTCAATCTTAGAATTCAATCTTCGGATTCATATATATATATATATATGTTTAAATGCTATTCTTGCATGTATTGTGTTGCCAGTGTAGTTCTAAACCTAATTTGTTTTAATGCAATCAATTTAATTGCAGGTCAACGAGTTATTTTCCCCATTGTTGTTATGTTAAACGTCTGCGCCCAGACGTGGCATGCGTAGCACCAAAAGATACGTTTTCTAATTGCAAAGAAATGATAAAGAGTAGACCGTTGCGTTATTTCATGTGGATTTTAATAGTGCTTATTTTTGGTGGAAACATCTTCTCGCTTGTAATGAGGTTGACAACAAAATGCGATCAAAAAATTCAAAACCTTTTCATATCCAGTCTCTGTGTTAGTGATATGTTAAATGGTTTATACATTGCGGGGATGCTTTACAAAGACCTCACATATCAAGGTGAATATTACCGATACGACCAAGTGTGGCGACTGAGTAATGACTGTAAGGTGTTAGGTGCAGCCTCGGTCGTCTCCAGTGAAGTGTCCGTTCTCACCCTCGTGGTCATCGCCTACGATCGTTTTCTGGCTATCGTAAAATCAACATCTTTCAAAAGAGTCCCGATGCGATCGGCAATAATAGCATTAATCGTCGCATGGTCTACATCTGTAGTCATCGCCACTCTCCCAGCACTAGTTCGCACATATTTTCACAACGAAGACGAAAATGCTGGCTTCTATGGAACGAACAGTATTTGCCTACCTCTACAACTTCCCGGTGAAAATACAACGGCATGGCACTACTCCTTGGCAATTTTTGGCGTGTTGAATTTTCTCGTTGCCATATATCTTATCTTGGCTTACATCCGTATTTTCTATTCATCTTACCGAAGCGCAAAATTATCCAAGAACGAGGTGCGGATGAAGAATCAACCAAAGTTGGCAAAGAGGCTTGCTATCGTGGTACTTACCGATGTCTGCTGCTGGGTTCCAGTCGCGTTACTTCTTTTCCTTTCACTTGGTCGTGTTGTTAGTGACAGCAGTAACATTATCTATGCTTGGTTTTCAATCTGTATAATTCCAATCAATTCAGCAATCAATCCAATAGTATACACCCTCGGAACGACGTTATTTTGGGGAAAAATCAAGCAGTATTTTAAAGCCATTGCATTCTGCTGCACGCGAAGTAAGTGTACTGTTACGGCAATACATATATAGACAAAAGGGCGCTCAGAGACTACATATACGTTCTCTAGCGGGTTATTATTAGCGATGTTTATAGTATTTTCTCAAATTTATTAATAATTCACGAGCAAATTAATCAATAATAAAGACGCATCTGGTCACGTGGTTGCGTTTGGATAACTAGGTGAAAACACTACAATACATTCCATCGGCATAGATAATTAGGATATTTGAGGAAGATCACTAGTGATCTAGCCTGCGTGCAGACTCATATTACATGTTGACGTTAGTTATATATAGAGCCTGCGAAGCTTGTTCTGTCACGTGGGTTTCCCCCCTATAGTGGGGAAAGCATGTGATTGGTCAATTACTAAATATGCATAATTAATGATAATTAATTAATTACAAAAGTTGTTTCCGAAGGAGTAAAAGCATTGTATGTATCGATCTTGGGAATCTCGAAGGTGAATCTTTTGAACGTGCTCTTGATGTTGTGTATAAGTTACACATCATTTTACACATGAAATTGAGATCAGCAGGCAAAATTTGGTTGCTAGCTGGTCTTGATGTTTCTGTACGGTGAGCACGATTGACATCGATGTTGGATTACAACTTGTAATATATATCCTGGTGTTCCTGCTTGGCGTTCCTCCTTTTTCACTGTACAGCATATAAATATCGGAACGCTGTCTGGTTTACCGCGGCAAATCATTGCGACGCTTCTGACGCCGCAATTTGCGAACAGATACGCTTGAATGCGGCGTCAAAAGCGTCGCAATTATTTGCCGCGGCAAACCAGACAGCGTTCCGATATTTATATGCTGCACAGCGATAAAGGAGTGCTTCCAGTTTGACTCTACCAAACACCACAGGTTTCCTCCGGGTACTCCGGTTTCCTCCTGTAGTAACACTGGACCAATGAGGGTGGGATCTTACTGGACCTCTGAGGATAACAGTTTAGATATAACTGATAGAGTTATCCAGTATAAATAAGGTTGGTTTAAGTTTAAGTATAAGGTTGGTTTAAGTATAAACCATCGGAGCAAAGCTGTTGTCGTCTCCGTAAAGAAAACTTTTTATGGACGTTTTCGTTTGATACATCATCAAACGTCTGCCGTCCAATTCATCAACTTTTCTTTAAACAAGACCGGTAAATGTGCTTGGATACGCGTTGTTGTACCACAAAATAGAGGTTCTCAATATCCTCCATAACGTTAAAATATCGTCTTCCAAGCACAAGATTGTTTAACATCGTCTTTCTTTTCTAATTTCGCGAAATATGAAACGCATTCTAGCTAGCATGTTTAATATAGAACAAGCTTTCTGCCTCTATATATAACTAACGTCAACATGTAATATGAGTCTGCACGCAGGCTATGGTGATCTTCCTCAAATATCCTAATTACCTATGCAAACTATACTCGTGTTATTTGAGAAGCTATTTAAACAACTCGGGGTCGTGTCCCACCGGGATATCCAAACACTCGAGAACAATTAACAAAAACACTCGACCTTCGGCCTCGTGTTTTCATACATTGTTTTCTCGTGTTTGGATTTCCCGGTGAAACACAGCTCGCTCTCGTTTTTCAAATATATTACATCAAGTCGGTTTTCTATGATTTTCTGCGTTTATATACAGGTTATAAACCTCCCAACCTTATTTAAACCTTGCAATAACAATAGAATCTCATCTCAAGCTTTTTTTCCTATTAAATTAGAAAATATCGCCCGAGGGATTTATAACGCTTAGGGGGTTTGGTGCTTAATTAACTTAATTTAAAGAGCAAACGACCCATCCCGTTGACCAGGTTAGCTCACGAGACCTACACATGAATGAATGAATAAAATGCCTAGTTGCACTCGCACCGAAAGTATGCAAGAATATTTGCATAGAATAACGCAATCAATAATTTTTTTTCTACACGGAGAATCTTGTACTCGGTTTGTTATTAATTTCTCATTTAAACTTCAAGAAATATTCAACCAAAATTAAAATAGTTCGTCCTTGGTCTATAATCAATCTTTGCACAAACTTTCACGAGAATCTCTACAGTGTTTTGTGAGATATCCTGGCGACAATCACTCAAACAAACAAACAAACAAACAAACAAACAAACAAACAAACAAACAAACAAACAAACAAACAAACAAACAAACAAACAAACAAACAAACAAACATTTAATAATTTACTAATTTAAAATTTACTAATTTATTAACTGCTCATTATTTAAAATCATAACTATAAGAATAAAATCATCATTTTTTTCAGAACGTAGTGAAGACAACGTTGATCAGCTTAACCAGATAACACACGTGGTTTCCAATACGGTCGCTAGTAACTTAACAAACAAAAACACTGGCCAAGTTAAAAAACCGATTGAAAAAGAACGAGCACTCCATATCCACCAAGAGTTTGCTGAACCTCAAGAAACTGCAGGTAATCTCTAATACATAATTATCCAGATAGGACTCCATGTTATCTGCTGAAGCCTGAGGCGGATAACAATGACCGAGGTCTGGATAATTCTTGATATCATGTTGACCAATAAGAACCGGGAATGAAGTTTGGATGTATAATAATATTTATTGCTGACCAGCGCACTCAGGCTTTTATCAGACTTTAGTCAGTTAACAGGTCCAAATTAAAGCAATAAATAATAAACGTGTGATCACGAATTCTTGCTTGTATTACAATTTTTCATCACCATGCGCAAACTTTCAAAAAAATTATCCGAAAAAAAATATATAATTAAATCAGATTTAGTGGCAAATGCATTAAAACGTATATGCATTTGTGATACACCTATATCACTTCTGCATTTTGTTCTTTGTCGAAAAATGTGTTGAAAAATACAGTTCAAACAATGCAGGTACTGTAGATATATTAAAGGTGCTTTGTCACACAAGTTCAAGCACCGATTGTCTTATGTTGAAATGCTGAATCAGACTCGTCCCCAGTCGTTATATCGTACGCTGCTAGGCTAAACTCGCAAGGGGATCTTTGAAGGGGGGAGGAAAAATAACGACTGAGAGATTACACATTCAAAATGGCAATGCAAAAATTCTAGATGCTGAAGAAAGACCATTTCATCGAACTTTATTGTGCATTTTTGGCTAACAAACTCTCTTGTCCTCAAGTGGAACCTGGCAGAAACATTTCACTTGACTCTGAAGATGACCGCCTCTGAGGCCGGCGAAACATCACTCACTATTAAAACATCAACAACAGTCTTTCTCAAGACTACAGTAACATAGACGAACAATTTTCACAAACAACATGTACTAATCATAGGTTTAAACCATTTATCCTTTCATTCCGAAGAGGGCCTATTATTAAAACTCACTATCTATAAAGTGTTGCAATCTATAAGTGTTGCAGTGAGCATTCAAATCTTCATCGTACTCTGCCATATATTGATTTCAGCTGGCAAATAAGATCCAGAGATGGTCGAAATATGACCAAGGAAAATGTAATTTGAAAGGCCTACATTATATAAATATCGATTTGTCTATAATAAACGGAGAAAATCCGGTTACAAAGCAAACAATGCCAAGTTGCAAGGTATGCGTATAATTTGCAAGAAATTTCTAGTAATCTGCCAGTCGCTTTCCATTTTTTTCTCCCCACTACCGTAAAACCCCGCGCGCCCACGCTTTTATTCTAGTGAGTCCCTTGTGATCCCACGTTTGATCCTAGCTTAAAACATAATTGTATCCTAAAGAAGCGACTGGGGACGAGTCAGATCCTGAATGCAAACTTCAAAATAAAAGCTGTACATTAATTCGATTATAAAATACGAGTCACTTTATGGGGGAATTCTGAACCTTGAAGTCCAAGTTCTTTCACAAATTGCCGGGTCATCACCTATCTATCCTAAGAAGGCTTCTAACTGGTTTAGATAACCTTACCTAGGATACATTCCCCTAACCCTTACCCTGATTCCCAGGCCTCATTTTTTAACGTCGAGTGGCAGACCAAAATTGTGAAGCCTAGAGTAAAATGTTTAGCTTGGCCCCAAATCTTGCCCCAAATGATACAGGCACCAGCTGGCCGTGCCAAGGAAAAACATGACAGATAACACTCATCTCGGTCTGCACAATTCTTTATAAATTTTTATAGCAAGGTTGGTCTACTGCCGAAACGTGAAAGTAGCATTTTTCGATTTGTATAAATGTATTTCAACACAATCACTTCCTACGCAGCACACTACTTTTATCCTCGTATGTAACAACCTTTTAACGTAATGTAAAATAAAGAAAGCTACTCGTTTGCTGTCTGCATGCCCTGAAGATGTTTGTTTAAAACGGCAGTGCAATCGTTCATATCTTTTTTAATTTTAAGAAGAATCCGAGCTCCAGCAGGATCATAATATATAAATATGAATCATTTTTCGACAGTCCTCTCTCCCGATCCATATTCTGTAACATCACTAAAATAAGTTATCGAGGGAAAAGAGGACTAGGAATTAGTCTGCCCTAACCCTAATCAGTAGATAATTGACAATGTGATTGGTTCCTTGTTAAAACTTCAGCGTATAAAAACAGAATCGGGTCGAAAAAGTTTTAAACACCAAGGAGCATTAACTTTTAATACTTTACCAACAGATATTAGAGATGAACCATCCTATTTAAAGTTTAGGAACAAAATTAAAACTCTTAATCTTTAATTTTTACCATTCAATTTTTACATTATATTTTTTGTTTTTTTTATTCATTTTATTTTTATGTATTGATTTTTATCTTAGTTTTGTAGTTTCCATTTTAATACAGGTCCTTGGTTGATAGCAGTATAAAAATATATGTATATATATATATATATATATTTACCTCGCATACTGAACAAGAAATAACCTGTATTAAGATTGTTGACAATAATAATGATAATAATAATAATAATAATAATAATAATAAGTTACTTATAGCTTATGGTTGCTGCCGGGCCGACAAAAATCAAGATGTTACATTTACAATTCCTTTCAATCTCCATTTAATTTTGACTATTCGTTGTTCTGTGCAGGTGCCTAGTATATATTTTACAATTTTATAATAAAAAACCGTTATTAGCCCGAGCATTAGAAAATAATATTTTTCAAAATTGTTTAAGAATTAACATTTCAGACATTAGGAGACAGTGTTTGTGATTCAATTATTTATTCTTCAGGTGTAACTGAGTGCGAATTGCCCCTCATCGTTCATCTTGCTCAAGACTCACCTAGTAAAGGTATTAAAATTGATATCTTTTTTACGAAAATATACGCTTGTTATCTCATCCAGGAGGTTATATATGCGCGCAGGTCTGTCTAATCTGTTTGTTTGTTTGTTTGTTTGTTTGTTTGTTTGTTTGTTTGTTTGTTTGTTTGTTTGTTTGTTTGTTTGCCTGTTTGTTTGTTTGTTTGTTTGTTTGTTTGTTTGTTTGTTTGTTTGTTTGTTTGTTTGTTGTTGTTTTTTTGTTTGTTTATGGTTCCCAAGAATCAGTTAAAGGAATTAACTCTGTAAGGAGTTGGATTGCTTTACGTTATCCACATTAAAATACGTAAGACTTGAAAGTCGGATGCCGTCTAAAAAGTGTTAAAAATTGTTAATTTCTTTTTACAGAAATACGTTTGTTGCCTCACCTCCGGCAAAACGTTATGTTTTTACCTCTAAAACCGTTATTAGCAGGACAATTTTGTTTCTGTAAGAATGTGACATATTCCCTTTTAAATACTAATTCTCGTGGCAATAGAAAATAATATTTATTAAAATTGTTTACGAATTAACATTTCTGGCATTAGCAGACAGTGTTTGTGATATCAATATTTATTCTTTAGGTGAAAATGACGAATTACCCGTCATCGTTCATCGTGCGCACGAGTCACGAAGTGAAGGTATTAAAATTTATATATTTTCGACAGAAATACAGAAAAATCTGTTTGTTTGTCTGAAAATATTTTTTTTAAACCGCAGTGCCTTCGTTCATATTTTTTTTAATTTTCAGGATCATGATAGATAAATATCAATAATTTTTCGATAGTCCTTTAACGTCACTAAAATAAGTTATCGAGAGAAAAGAGGACTAGGAATTAGTCTGCCGTAACCATAATGAGTAAGAAGCATAGAAACGAATTGATAATTGGCAATGTGATTGGTTACTTATAGCTAATCAGAAAACTCGTTTGTATTAGGTAGGTCTTTTTTGAAGTTGGCCTAAACTTGGCTGCTGACGGGCCGACAAAAATCAAGATGTTACATTTACAATCCCTTTCAATCTCGCTTCAAATTTGACTATTCGTTGTTCTATGCAGATGCCATATCTTTTACAATTTTATAATAAAAAAACGTAATTAGCCCGGGCACTAGAAAAAAAAATTTTTCAAAATTGTTTACATATTAACATTTCAGTCATTAGGAGACAGTGTTTGTGATTCAATTATTTATTCTTCAGGTGTAACTGAATGCGAATTGCCGGTCATCGTTCATTGTGCTCAAGACTCACCCAGTAAAGGTATTAAAATTGATATATTTTTTACGAAAATATACGCTTGTTATCTCCGCCAGGAGGTTATATATGCGCGCAGGTCTGTCTAATCTGTTTGTTTGTTTGTTTGTTTGTTTGTTTGTTTGTTTGTTTGTTTGTTTGTTTGTTTGTTTGTTTGTTGTTTATTTATTTGGGTTTTTTTGTTTGTTTATGATTCCCAAGAATCAGTTAAAGGAATTAACTAATTCTCGTCCGTATATTTTCCCTGTAAGGAGTTGGATTGCCTTACGTTGTCCACATTAAAATACATAAGACTTGAAAGTCGGATGCCGTCTAAAAAGTGTTAAAAATTGTTAATTTATTTTTACAGAAATACGTTTGTTGCCTCACCTCCGGCAAAACGTTATGTTTTTACCTCTAAAACCGTTATTAGCAGGACAATTTTGTTTCTGTAAGAATGTGTCATATTCCCTTTTAAATACTAATTCTCGTGGCAATAGAAAATAATATTTATTAAAATTGTTTACGAATTAACATTTCTGGCATTAGCAGACAGTGTTTGTGATATCAATATTTATTCTTTAGGTGAAAATGACGAATTACCCGTCATCGTTCATCGTGCGCACGAGTCACGAAATGAAGGTATTAAAATTTATATATTTTCGACAGAAATACAGAAAAATCTGTTTGTCTGTCTGAAAAAGTTTTTTTAAAACCGCAGTGCCTTCGTTCATATTTTTCTTAAATTTTCAGAAGAATCCAAGCTCCAGCAGGATCATAATAGATAAATATCAATAATTTTTCGATAGTCCTACGCTCGATCACTATTCTGTAACGTCACTAAAATAAGTTATCGAGAGAAAAGAGGACTAGGAATTAGTCTGTACTAACCCTAATCAGTAAGAAGCATGGAAACGAATTGATAATTGACAATGTGATTGGTTACTTATAGCCAATCAGAAAACTCGTTTGTATTAGGTAGGTCTTTTTTGAAATTGGCCTAAACTTGGCTGCTGCCGGGCCGACAAAAATCAAGATGTTACATTTACAATCCCTTTCAATCTCGCTTCAATTTTGACTATTCGTCGTTCTATGCAGATGCCATATCTTTTACAATTTTATAATAGAAAACCGTAATTAGCCCGGGCATTAGAAAAAAAAATTTTTCAAAATAGTTTACGTATTAACATTTCAGACATTAGGAGACAGTGTTTGTGATTCAATTATTTATTCTTCAGGTGTAACTGAATGCGAATTGCCCGTCATCGTTCATCGTGCTCAAGACTCACCTAGTAAAGGTATTAAAATTTATATCTTTTTTACGAAAATATACGCTTGTTATCTCCGCCAGGAGGTTATATATGCGCGCAGGTCTGTCTAATCTGTTTGTTTGTTTGTTTGTTTGTTTGTTTGTTTGTTTGTTTGCTTGCTTGCTTGCTTGCTTGCTTGCTTGCTTGCTTGCTTGTTTGCTTGCTTGCTTGCTTGCTTGCTTGCTTGCTTGCATGCTTGTTTGCTTGGCATGCTTCTTGCTTGCTTGCTTGCTTGCTTGCTTGCTTGCTTGCTTGCTTGCTTGCTTGCTTGCTTGTTTGCTTGCTTGCTTGCTTCCTTGCTTGCTTGCTTTCTTGCTTGCTTGTTTGCTTGCTTGCTTGTTTGTTTGTTTGTTTGTTTGTTTGTTTGTTTGTTTGTTTGTTTGTTTGTTTGTTTGTTTGTTTGTTTGTTTGTTTGTTTGTTTGTTTGTTTGTTTGTTTGCTTGTTTTTCGTTGTTTTTTTGTTTGTTTATGACTCCCAAGAATCAGTTAAAGGAATTAACTCATTCTCGTTCGTAAATTTTCCCTGTAAGGATTTGGATTGCCTTACGTTATCCACATTAAAATACATAAGACTTGAAAGTCGGATGCCGTCTAAAAAGTGTTAAAAATTGTTAATTTCGTTTTACAGAAATACGTTTGTTGCCTCACCTCCGGCAAAACGTTATGTTTTTACCTCTAAAACCGTTATTAGCAGGACAATTTTGTTTCTGTAAGAATGTGACATATTCCCTTTTAAATACTAAGTCTCGTGGCAATAGAAAATAATATTTATTTTAATTGTTTACGAATTAGCAATTCTGACATTAGCAGACAGTGTTTGTGATATCAATATTTATTCTTCATGTGAAAATGACGAATTAAGCGTCATCGTTCATCGTGCTCACGAGTCACCTAATGAAGGTATTAAAATTTATATATTTTCGACAGAAATACAGAAAAATGACATGTGGAAAAATTGGAAAAATATGTTTCTCACAGTAATTGATAAACATGCACCACTCAAAAAGTGAAGAATGGGAAATAAAAAATCGCCATGGTTAAATTCCGAAATTAAACGACAAATAATTGCTCGAGATAAACTAAAAGCTCTTGTTATCAAAACAAATAGCTCACAAAAATGGGCGGACTATAAGAATGCAAAAAATTAATAGGCTGAACAATGCAATTAAAAAAACAAAATCTAAATATTATCTCAATCGTTACAAAGACTTATCACGAGGTTATGTCACGAAATCACATGGCGGAGCACGATATTCAGACTATAACTCACAAATCTAGCACGTTCACCAGTGAAGCCGAAATAGCTGAGTTGTTCAACGAGCACTTTACTGAGATTGGTACTAAGTTTGGCCGAATTACCTAGCTCCACCAAAGGATTTGAGGAATATAATATTACTCCAGCACCTTTAATTTGGACCAAATTTCGTTAAAAGATGTTGAACTGCTTCTCAAAAACATTGAAACTTATAAAGCAACAGGCCTTGATAAAATCCCCTGTCGCTTGGTCAAAAAGGCAGCACCTGTGATATCAGTATCACTTTGCTATATTTTTAATAATTCCATACGCTCAGGGGTTTCCCCAGAAGATTGGAAAGTTGCAAAGGTCACTCCAATCTATAAGTCTGGCCCAAAAGATAACATGAATAACTATAGACCAATTTCTGTCATAATCGTCAAATTATGACATAATTATTTCGTCAAAAATTTCTGTCAAATTACGAAAGTGTTTGAAAGAATTGTTTACAACCAGCTATACGGCTATTTACAGAAAAATAATCTATTATCCAAACATCAATCAGGGTTTAGAAGTTGCCATTCTACTGCGACATCTTTATTCGATGCCACAATGGAATGGTACACTACTGTAATATGGATAACAGTAAATTCGGTGGTGTTTCTCGACCTGTCGAAGGCATTCGATACAGTCGATCATTCTATTTTACTACAAAAGCTTCGATTGTATGGTTTGTCCGCTCCAACGCTTAAATGGTTTGAACCCTACCTTACGGATCGTACACAATGTTGTTTTATAAGTGGTTGTTTATCCTTTTTCAAGAAAATAAAATGCGGAAATAATTTAATTCAAATTAATGAAATAGATGTACATATAATATATTATAATTATTCATCATCTTATATCAATATTACAAAAAGAAAAAAAATTGTATATACAACCAATGTAAATATTTAATCGGCTTTCATGAAAAGCAATTTGTAATTATTGATTGAAACACCGATTTTAAATTAATGTTCTCTGTCTGTCTGTCTGTCTGTCTGTCTGTCTGTCTGTCTGTCTGTCTGTCTGTCTGTCTGTCTGTCTGTCTGGCTGGCTGTCTGTCTGGCTGGCTGTCTGTCTGGCTGAATCATTATTTTTCTCAGAAGGTTATTAAACTGCAGCAACTCAGTGAAAAAAAATCACAGTTCATGACATACTCTAGTTAGCAAAACTGGTTGACCAATAAAACAATAGTGTTGTTTTTCATTATATTTGTAGAAGTTGATGATACTGTCAGATTTGAGCAAGACGTGGATCAGTATGGCCAAGAAGAAGAGTCGAAGTCAGCAGGAGTGGATCAACGGATTTTTGTGACTAGTTCCCAAGCGGTCAGTCTCTCGATCCCACATAATAAATTCAACGCTAATGTTTTTGCAGAATTATATGTCTTTATACCTGTATCTCTGTTTTTAAAATGTTTATTGAGTAGTTCCCAAGTTTGGTGAATTCATATCAAACAAGAGGGCACTCAGAGACTTCACACCTCCGCCAGTGTGTTATTATCACAGGGAGCCCAACTCTGCCGCCTCTTTTTTTGTTTTATTATATTGAGCTTGACTGAAAACCGAGGCCGCTTAACAGTTGTGTAAGCTGGGATCGCGGCGCTTCTCTTAACAGTTGGTAATATATGCATTACAGCGCGCGGTAATTTGAAACTCGAAACAGCTGTGGGCTTCTGTGCCACGTGAATGGCGCGTGACCAGTGCGCGTGACGCTCACTGAAAGCTGAGACGACTAAACACGCAGTCAGTGACGCAGTTATTCTGTGACGCAGTGCTGGAAAACACGCGAGAGAGAAACAAGAGAAGAGAGGAAAGGGATGAAACACCGACGCGTCTCTGTTCAACGTGTTCCATAAGTAGCTTGGACAGCTGTTTGTGATCGGAATCCGCCGGATCAGGATGGCAAGCAGACCACCGCTGAAACCTCTAAACACAATTCTGTCAATTCATCCGCACTCAGAACGATCACGGGAACGATCAAAAGAGGAATGCATAATTGCGAGGTAAGACAAAGCACTTGTTTGTTTAAATATTTATATGAAGTATACGTTTATTATTCAGTTTAATCTATTTGCTATTCACTATTTGCTAATCCTTTGTACGATATCTGTCTTCAGGTTGTTAGAGACGTACACCTACTGCGAAGGCCATAGCCTTTCTGTGTCAGATATACAAGGAGACATCTCCACATTTCTTGGAGATGTGTCCTCTCTTCACGGGCTGGGACGCCTCGTCAAGCATGCTCTCCCTTGGGTGAAGAAAGTTAAGGCGACAATCGAAGTCGGTGGCTTGAGGAAAAGGGCGCATGTTTATAAAGATTTTGGTCTTTCAGTCGGCGCCGCAGATCTTGCTTAGGCCGATTTAAAAGAGTACTTGCCACCTTCAAGTTCTTCTTCCCGATGGACAGCTTGGAGTTTTCACAGTTGACGGAGAACTTTATTGAATGGGTATCTGTGTCACTTGATAATAAATACAATGGTCAACGGATTATCAGGGAGGTGAAAATTTACAAGGACTTCACATTTGAAATGTTTGTCAGCTCGCACAAAGTCAATAATCTGCCTCTTGGAAACAGCCTTATTAACAAGAAATACTACCTTGACAATGTATTTATGTTTCTAAGTAACCTGTCCACCTGTAATGGTTTCGCAGTGAAGACAAGAAGAAACACGACAAACCGAGCTGGAGAAACGATAGGAGCAACTATTGATTGGGAATCATGTGAAACGAAGGAGATGAGACACAAAGCTATCTCTTGTGCTTTAATTTTGAACAGCCATGAGAATATGTGCAAATCATGTTCCTCAATAAAAGAAAATTCTTTTTACAAAGGACTTGTCTTTGTTCCACATTTAGACTACACGATTGCCTGGGAAGTAGAGTAACAATTAGGATTTCATTTAATTTATTAAAAAAGTCTTTTGAGTATTAGTATACTTACATTTTTAAAACTTCCAACTGTGTATAAAAGGGCCATAAAGAGTTATTCCAATAGATTCCTACAACGCACTACGATCAAATCACGAAATATGCCAGTTCACGAATGGTTACGAAGGGGCTCGGAACACCAATCGGCATTTCCGACCATGACGTTCAGAGTAAAGTGTCCAAGCTACTTATGGAACACGTTGAGCATAACAAGTCCGTTGAAATATCGTTAAATATTTACTTATTTCGGGTCGGGTTTTTATAATACAAGTACCATTACTTGTTTATGAACAATCTAACAAGCGATCAAAGGAAAAATGCTTGCGAAACAAAGTCAGGAACGCGTAGTTATTTCGAAAATTGAACAGCAACAATTCAGAGTTTCATCCCTTTCCTCTCTTCTTCTCTTCTCCTTCGCGTGTTTTATCACACCGCGGGTGTTCCGCCAACGTCAATTTGTTCGAGCTCAAATTACACGACACAGAACGCAGCACTGCGTCACCGACTGCGTGTTTAGTCGTCTCAGCTTTCAGTGAGCGTCACGCGCCATTCACGTGGCACAGAAGCCCACAGCTGTTTCGAGTTTCAAATTACCGCGCGCTGTAATTTGCATATATATGCATATATTACCAACTGTTAAGAGAAGCGCCGCGATCCCAGCTTACACAACTGTTAAGCGGCCTCGGTTTTCAGTCAAGCTCAATATAATAAAACAAAAAAAGAGGCGGCAGAGTTGGGCTCCCTGTGTTATTATTAGAGATGTTTAAAGGGAAAACGAGTCATTCCTCTAATGGGACTAGCTCATGATGGGCTACACATTTATGATTGAATAAAATGTGTAATTGCACTAGTATATACTGGAATTATGCAAAAAATGTTGGCAAAAAAATTAGAATAATGAGCAAAATCAATCATTTCTTTTACACGGAGAATCTTGTGATCAGATTTTTATGAAATTTTCATCCAAATCAAAACCTAATTTAGCCAAAATTTTATGTGTTGGCCCTTGATCTATGATCAATGTTTTCACAAACTTTCAGGAAACCTGAGTAGTAATTTGTAAGATATCCTGGCGACGGATAGACAGACAGACAGACAGACAGACAGACAGACAGACAGACAGACAGACAGACAGACAGACAGACAGACAGACAGTCAAGTGGGCTAAGGCAACAGAATAAAGCCTTACTTATAGTCATCGCAGAAACTGGCTTGCAGCTCGGTGCGAATACTTGCATCTAACCAGACACAGTGCTAAAGTGCGGTGCCCTGTTTGGCGTCAAAGACGTTGCTTGTTGTTATATTAATTCCGCACCAACAAACGAATGAACGACTCACAACCAGAGTAAACACAAATTTATGTCAAAATCATGATTAAGCTAATTTTAACCGGTGTAAAAATTTTATTTACTTGTGGAATGCTTTCGTCGTCAAAAAACCGTCTCAAAAACGTCGCTTGCATTCTCGTCCCCAGATCCCACGTTTCTGTGTCCGTGGCGTTCGATCTCGCGGGCTATACCGCACGATTCTACTAAATGTGACATCCAGAATATAAAGCAGGGCACCACAGTTAAGAATAATTCATTCCCAAAACAACTAAAAAAACAAACAAAACAAGCCGCAAGTTTTATTTTTGGCTCTTTGCCAAATTAAACAAAATCGCAGTGGCTGAATTTGCTAAAATGTCTTTTCTTATAGACCAACCTCACCGAAAATGATGACAGCACCGGAGAATGTGTGAGCCACATAGGCTCCAACGTTTCAGTTTGAAATGGGATTAATTTAAATATAATTATAGTGTAGTTAGAAAATGGCAACATAGTTTTAGTTAATACTAATTTAAAATCGTTAAATCGTTGAGATACATTGGTAAATTTCAAAAAAAATCTAAACGATTTTTGATGCTTTGAAAGAGTAAACTTTCTTCCATTTATGGTGGAAATATTTTACAAATAGTATGTCGACATTTGTTAAGTAGAATAATAATATATTGGAGATAAACCTTTCTCGATCATTGGACGGCATTCCATTCTATGCATAGAATGAATGCCTTTGCTATTAAGAAAAAGTAAAATCGAGATTTACAATAATTAATATACAAATATTGTTATATGCAATCTTTTTTTTTTAAATATCAAAACTAACTGAAAAAAATTATACCATTTTGTGCCTTTAAGCTAAAGGCTTTAAAATCTGCAGTCGTTAATAATGTAATAATTACGACTTTTGTTCTTTTATGTATTAGGTGTATATATTGGTGTCTTAATATTTTTGGTGCTGCTTTACCTTTTGCATTTTCTTGAAACTTGCTGAAAATTTGTCAAATTACCAACCTCGTCCCCAGGTCATTTTGCCTCCACGTCGGGATGTCGGCGAAAATGGCCCGGGCATCGGCTGGTCGATTCTATAATCTGATTGGCCGGTTTAAGAACCCGATTAATTCAGATAGAGTATAATTTATTCAGGAAATTTGAATTGCAATGGGATCCACTCTGCAAAGTTTACTCAAAGAATGGAAACGATAGCTTTGGTTATAGTCAAGAACAACATTAGATGTATGTTTGTTCATGACATTTACATGTCTTCTGGATAATCGTGGGAGTATCATGATGAATAATGCTATCCCAGTTGCTTTTCTGGTGAAGGCTTCACATGAGTGACTCGACAAAGCGTTGAATATTTCTATTTATTATTCATGCATACGTATTATACAAAGAGCAAAACACAAAAGCCGCATACATTTTCTTGCCATAACACCCCAAAATTCTGGGTGTCACGTGACCAGCCGATGCCAGGGCCATTTTCGCCGACCTCCCGACGTGGAGGCAAAATGCCCTGGGTACGAGGTTGTCAAATTACTTTAATGTATAATTATTATTTGTTCAATTTCATTCGGTTAGTGACTATGAAACGAAGACATAGGGCGCTTTCCAATTGACAAGGTTAGACCGGTCAGTCCGGCCAGAATGGACTTGCTTTTGATTAGGACCAAATTTTCCAGTCAGACCATCCCAGGCCTCAAACGAATCGTGTTCCATTTAACCGGACTGACCGGTCTAACCGTGTAAATGGAAAGCCCCCTTAGTCTTGTATTTCACTGAAAGAGCACTTCAAATTATAGAGTAACATCTTTTGCAGTTTTTCGTTTTCTTGCCTCATTTTTGAGATATTTCAGTTTGTTTGATCTGCAAATTAAATATTTTGACGGCACACGTACATAATGAGTTATCAAAGAAAGTTATGCATCTTTGCAATTACCAAGTATAGTAACTTGAAAATCTACATGTTTGGTGTTGTGGGCGAAACACACCAACATGCTTCCTTCGAAATAATTTGGTTTGATAATAGAAAAAATATATAAGCTTCTCCGATAACTCATTATATGCACGTACACGTCAAAATGTTTAATTTGCATATTAAAGAAACTGAAATATCTCAAGAACGAAACAAGGAAACAAAAAAGTGCAAAAAATGTTACTCTACATTTTATAAAGTGTTCTTCCTGATAGGACAGACTTAACTTTTGTTTCATAGGTACGTACTTTAAAGCCGTGTGCAATTCAACTAGTTTATGCTTAGTGCAGCAGTACCTACACGCTTTGCCATTATGTTTGTATAATTGTATGTCAGAGGAATTGAAAAAAATGTTGCCATTTAGAAAAATAAAATACAAAAATAACCAACCCCAGTTGTCATCGAATATTAATTTTGCATGTCGCCCCGCCCCCGCGATATCATTCGATGTCAGAAATTTTGTTTAATTTTGTTTGCAGTTATTTCGTCTTAAATAAACACTGATAAACATTTTAACGATCTTACCATAAATAATTTTCACTCTAACCAATTTTTAACCGTATTTGTTTTCTGCAGAACGCGTTGCTTCGCCGTAAGTGTTAAATTTGTTCTGTCAAGTACCTACTGCATTAAATTTCAGCGCCATATTGTTGCTTAACGGAACAAACGCTGTCTCTACTCATCACTTGTGATTACATACCACGCGTATTGCTATGGGTCAATTTTGGTTAAAAAATGGCTTTTCATTTGCTTATCGCCAAAAGTGACTATCAGCGGAAATAAACCAATAAACTCTTGCAATAGCCAAACAAATTCAATGATTTGTGAGAAAAACTCCGAATTAAATTTATACTAATTAACAATTATAGTCACTGAGCTGCAAACACTGAGTTTTTTAGGTTGATGAAAAACAAGTAAAGTTGAAACAAAAACTTTTAAAAAGGAATTACAATGTGACAATGTGTACTCACAACATTGTGATATTTTCATTCTGAATATTTATATAACAGGTAATCATACGATTTTGCTATTGCATGCACTATCTTACGGCTCGTGCAGTTTTGGTTCAATTTTCAAATATAACTCGTAGTGTAAATGGTTTAATACCTTGCATGAGTACGAAGCGTACGCGTCGCAATCGCAAGGTAAACTATTATATTTTTTTCAGCACGTTTGATGATTTTTGTAATTTCTTGCAAAAAAAAATTATTGCCGTTGGGAAATTAACTGAATAGTTGAAATAAATGTAAATTTAAACGTAAAGCAAATTTGGCTACAAGAGGTGTAAACTCGAGTTAACACGCGTATATAAACCTCAAACGTACCATACCTTTTCAAACTGAACCCACCATGCACATGGCAATTTTTAGTCCCCAAATATTTTTATTTCTTAAGGTTCTTCTGCTAGTGTATATGGTTTGTCATCTGCGGAAGGCATTGTTCGGTAGCATATCATCAACGCGTCATTCATAGAACCTAGACAATGATCTTCAATGGCGACAGTTTTACATGGGCGTCGTGGCTCTGAGATTTTAGGGGTGGCGAAGAGCACAATGTTTCCGACAAACAACAAAATTTTTCCGACATATATGTATATATATATATATATATATATATATTCAAACAAACAAAGTGTTGCTCGCAAAATTTCGAAAAGTGCTCAATACCGTAAAGATAGAGCGAATATACTATAAGTGGGCTTACCTCAAATGTTGATGGTCGCTACTGTCAGTTTCACGCTGGGCGATCTTCAGGGCCGCCTGAAGATCGCCCAGCGTGAAACTGACAGTAGCGACCATCAACATTTGAGGTAAGCCAACTTATAGTATGTATATATATATAGATATAGAAAAACATCTCCATAAAATAAGAGGTAAAAATACACATAATAGATTTAATAGTAATAGTAATAGTATCATTTCAAAGAAAAACTGTTATCACAGACCTTTAGAAGGATGCATGCATGAAAATTCACAACTCACAACTAGCCAAAAAAAAATAGCGCGTGAGTTTACACATAGCATATATATCAGACCTTGTCCTACATAACGTTGCTCTACGTGTCTATATCGACTCTGCACGAACAAACTAACTAACAAACGAAAGAACTCGCATGCAGAATATAAAGCACTGCTACAGGCACTGTAAGTTGCACTGTTTTCCGATGAATTATGGTTGTATTAGTCAAACTAATATTTAACTGCAAAATATTCAATAAAAAGAGCAAGTATATAAGTAAAAAATCCGCATCATTGTTTTCTTTTGCGTCTTTTGTTTACCATGTCCAAAATTCCGACAAAACCGCAACGTTTCTATATTTCTGACACTTTCCAACATTAGGGGGGGACATGCCCCCCTGCCCCCCCCCCCGGCCACGACGCCTCTGCAGTTTGAAGACAATCAAACAGACGTGTTTATCAGGAGTCCAGCTGTCCTTGACATATATATCAATCTTGTCCACGAAAACGCACACAAAAAAGCAATACAAAGCAACAGTTTCAACATGAAACGAAAAATCATGGACAAGAACAAAGCTTCAAAAACAGGCAAAATACTATAACCAAACTCCGCCGCCGCCGCCGCCGAGAAGTGACAGAAAGCGCCTACGGAAAGGGATGCGGCGACAACCCATTTCGTCGCCGACTAAGAAAGCTTTTAAGATACTGGAACAAGTAAGTCAGTGCGTACAATATGGAGTATTTTTATGTTATGGCTCATTGTTGGGGTATCATGGGACTCGTGACGTCATCCTTTACGAACACGACATCGATATTTGCATGAATCAAAGAGATTTTCGCCGCCTGGTCAAGTGGGAATCGAAAAGGCCTTTTCGTTTCTAGGATGGTAAGCCTCGCTTGGTTATCCAAAGGAGCTATTCTAATGCGCGAAGGATGAACTGCAAATTAAAGTAACGAGAAAGTAGACCCTTGTTCGATCTTATCTTCCCCGCTCCCGTTGTGCTTGGATTTTTCGACTTTCTCGACGTTTTTTTCTGTACCGAACGGGCAACTAATACGTGTGTTATACAACATACAGATATATTAAGTGATAGTTGCGCTTTCTAGCTGCTTCTGGCTATTCTATTGCAGAATGCCGCAATGCAAACAAATAGCTGAAAATAATCAAAACTACGTAAAAGTAACACTTGTAATATCAATTAGCCTTCCTGTAGCTTTATCACTATCAAAATGTCGCGATAGTCTGATCATATCTACCATTGTTCCGTAATTAAGTGCATGTTTCTGTCGTAAGTTTATTTACTAGCTTGTCAACAGTTTTCTTAAAAGCCTTTTATATTGTCCTGTCAGTATGATCTAAGGCAGGCACACATTTATTTATGTAAGCTAGGTGAATTTAGCATGATTCAATCAATCAATCAATAGATTTATTCAAGGAACTTAATACATGGTAATAAATAATATATTAAGTCCTAGCAGGAGATTTAGGAGGTTAACCCTATGCCAAGAAGTAGCTTCGCAATGTTTACATAACCCAAACGGCAACTTACGTAATAATTATTCAAAGTTGAACTGTTCCCTAAATACTCAACGAAACTGTAAAATATTTTAACAGTCTTATACCTTATTACATCTACTTTTTTACCATATCAATGTAGTCGAGAAATATATTAGTTTAATATAAGGAAAAACTTTTCAAACGTTTTGCCTTGCCTCTGCTAGTGTATATGGTTTGTCATCTGCGGAAGGCATTGTTCGGTAGCATATCATCAACGCGTCATTCATAGAACCTAGACAATGATCTTCAATGGCGACAGTTTTACATGGGCGTCGTGGCTCTGAGATTTTAGGGGTGGCGAAGAGCACAATGTTTCCGACAAACAACAAAATTTTTCCGACATATATGTATATATATATATATATATATATATTCAAACAAACAAAGTGTTGCTCGCAAAATTTCGAAAAGTGCTCAATACCGTAAAGATAGAGCGAATATACTATAAGTGGGCTTACCTCAAATGTTGATGGTCGCTACTATCAGTTTCACGCTGGGCGATCTTCAGGGCCGCCTGAAGATCGCCCAGCGTGAAACTGACAGTAGCGACCATCAACATTTGAGGTAAGCCAACTTATAGTATGTATATATATATAGATATAGAAAAACATCTCCATAAAATAAGAGGTAAAAATACACATAATAGATTTAATAGTAATAGTAATAGTATCATTTCAAAGAAAAACTGTTATCACAGACCTTTAGAAGGATGCATGCATGAAAATTCACAACTCACAACTAGCCAAAAAAAAATAGCGCGTGAGTTTACACATAGCATATATATCAGACCTTGTCCTACATAACGTTGCTCTACGTGTCTATATCGACTCTGCACGAACAAACTAACTAACAAACGAAAGAACTCGCATGCAGAATATAAAGCACTGCTACAGGCACTGTAAGTTGCACTGTTTTCCGATGAATTATGGTTGTATTAGTCAAACTAATATTTAACTGCAAAATATTCAATAAAAAGAGCAAGTATATAAGTAAAAAATCCGCATCATTGTTTTCTTTTGCGTCTTTTGTTTACCATGTCCAAAATTCCGACAAAACCGCAACGTTTCTATATTTCTGACACTTTCCAACATTAGGGGGGGACATGCCCCCCTGCCCCCCCCCCCCCCCCCCCCCCGGCCACGACGCCTCTGCAGTTTGAAGACAATCAAACAGACGTGTTTATCAGGAGTCCAGCTGTCCTTGACATATATATCAATCTTGTCCACGAAAACGCACACAAAAAAGCAATACAAAGCAACAGTTTCAACATGAAACGAAAAATCATGGACAAGAACAAAGCTTCAAAAACAGGCAAAATACTATAACCAAACTCCGCCGCCGCCGCCGCCGAGAAGTGACAGAAAGCGCCTACGGAAAGGGATGCGGCGACAACCCATTTCGTCGCCGACTAAGAAAGCTTTTAAGATACTGGAACAAGTAAGTCAGTGCGTACAATATGGAGTATTTTTATGTTATGGCTCATTGTTGGGGTATCATGGGACTCGTGACGTCATCCTTTACGAACACGACATCGATATTTGCATGAATCAAAGAGATTTTCGCCGCCTGGTCAAGTGGGAATCGAAAAGGCCTTTTCGTTTCCAGGATGGTAAGCCTCGCTTGGTTATCCAAAGGAGCTATTCTAATGCGCGAAGGATGAACTGCAAATTAAAGTAACGAGAAAGTAGACCCTTGTTCGATCTTATCTTCCCCGCTCGCGTTGTGCTTGGATTTTTCGACTTTCTCGACGTTTTTTTCTGTACCGAACGGGCAACTAATACGTGTGTTATACAACATACAGATATATTAAGTGATAGTTGCGCTTTCTAGCTGCTTCTGGCTATTCTATTGCAGAATGCCGCAATGCAAACAAATAGCTGAAAATAATCAAAACTACGTAAAAGTAACACTTGTAATATCAATTAGCCTTCCTGTAGCTTTATCACTATCAAAATGTCGCGATAGTCTGATCATATCTACCATTGTTCCGTAATTAAGTGCATGTTTCTGTCGTAAGTTTATTTACTAGCTTGTCAACAGTTTTCTTAAAAGCCTTTTATATTGTCCTGTCAGTATGATCTAAGGCAGGCACACATTTATTTATGTAAGCTAGGTGAATTTAGCATGATTCAATCAATCAATCAATAGATTTATTCAAGGAACTTAATACATGGTAATAAATAATATATTAAGTCCTAGCAGGAGATTTAGGAGGTTAACCCTATGCCAAGAAGTAGCTTCGCAATGTTTACATAACCCAAACGGCAACTTACGTAATAATTATTCAAAGTTGAACTGTTCCCTAAATACTCAACGAAACTGTAAAATATTTTAACAGTCTTATACCTTATTACATCTACTTTTTTACCATATCAATGTAGTCGAGAAATATATTAGTTTAATATAAGGAAAAACTTTTCAAACGTTTTGCCTTGGTACTTGAGATCGATTGACAATGCCTTCATTCAATGCTGCAAAGTATCGTGGTCTGATGCTCCTGATTTGTCAATTCCTACACAACTACCAGGCGCTGTTTTCTACACCAAAAAATTATAAAAGGAGCCTCCCTTTTTGGAGTCAAGCAGTTGCGAAAAAGACCAATCGAAGAGTGGTCAGCCCAAAAATCAGAGCAGAAGAGCAAGAAACGTAACAGAAGAAGAAGAAGTTACCAAGACATGGAACTGAACTTTAGTTATAAGTATTGAACTTTAACTTATCTTTATATCCTGTGTTGTACATTGTACCGTACGTAATAAAGATCCTTTTGCTACCTCGTCGCTGTGCGTCGTTCTACCGAGCAAATCCCATCGTAACACGTGAAAAAAACGAACTTAAAGTTTGCTGAGCGCGAGCTGTCCATATGATGCACCGGCGCTGCTAACGCGGTTGACGGGTGGAATCGGCCACACCACGTTTGTAGAAATGGTGAATGGGTGGCCAATGGTAAAAACGTAACCGAAGCGAAATTACAATGGGCTCTGGAAATACTGCAGAGAAATAAAATCGAACATGGTTAAACCTTGCTTAGGCTTCGTGCATGACTATTGCAAGTTAGGATAATTTACATTCTGATGTTGCCATACATATATATATATAGTATAGTTTAAGTGGACTTACCTCAAAATGTTGAGTGTCGCAACTGTCAGTTTCACGCGGGGCGATCTTCAGGCGACTGAGTAGTTTCGATTCGTGGGCCGCTTAAATGGTTTTGGTCAAAAGGTGGGCGTGTGGGCGGTGAAACAGTGAATGCATCCCTCAAATGGTTTTGATCGAAAGGTGGGCGTGTGGGCGGTGGATTCCTCAAACTCCTTTCCTTGTTTTGATTGTTGTTTAGATTGTTGATATTAAATTTATTTTTATGCCTGCATGTCGAAATGATTTCTGATCTTTTATTGAGTAAAAAGTGTTTTTCTGCTTTCATGATGCAAAGTTTCTCTTCCAAACATAAATTGTATCTGCCTGGTCCTCCTGAGTAGGAAGCCGCGCGTTTTAAAATAGAAGAGGTAATGTTGAAATTTTGTTTCTTTTCTTTTAAATCCCAGATGTGTTTCGAAAGTTCGGTTTCGTTTGAATATTTTTTGTTTTGGAAAGATTTAGTGTGATTTCTGTATCGCTCTTTGAAATTGTTTGCTGTCATGCCAATGTAGTGTTTAGTGTTATTTATGTCGCTTGTGGAAACAGTTGCTTTGTATACTATCCTATTTGTCAGGCACTGTCCATGAAGTGGGCACTTGCTTTTATCCCTGCAGTTGCAACTGGCTATGTTTTAATATTTGTACCCGATTTTTTTTAAGTATGTGTGCGTTGTGCTTCATGCATGATTGTGGACTGGCGTTGTTCATGCAACTGCAACTGACTTTCACTGTATTTCTGTTGAAAATTTTATGGAGTTTGTTTTCTGGTGGGAAATGTTTGTCGATTAGGTTAAGAAAGCTGCGTCCTACGTTTGATCTTACGTTTTTGTTGTATGGTGGATTGAACCAAATGATATTGCGATGTTGGTTTTTGCTTGGTTGTTGTGGGTTTTGCTGTGTGTAATTTAATTCCTGATTGAAATTACTGTGTCTTAATGCATTTTGGTAAATTGGTACGGATTCCTTAAATGTTGGGTTGTCCGATGAGAGAAAGGAAATACGTTTGCCGATTGATGTTGGTAGCAGTTTTAAAATGCTAGGTGGGTGGTTTGATTGCTTGTTTACACACAATGGATCGTCATTGGGCTTTCTATAAGGCTTGTATTTTCCGTTTGAAGGTCGAAAGTAACATCTAAAAAGTTTACCACATGTAAATTTTTCTGGGCTGTTATTTTGAGGCCGAGCTGTTCAAAAATTTTGTGTAGATCTTTTCTTGATTTGTCTTCCAATCTCGCGGTTTTGTTCTTTAAAATGGCCAATCCGTCATCTCTATATAGGCCGACATTTTCTTTGCCAAACTTTTTTCCAAGGCTGTTTAAAATAAAAAGACCAACTAGTTCGCAAATTTCGACGCCGTCATAGCTACCCATGGTGACGTCAAATAAATCTTGGCTCGCGGTCTTTTTTAATTTTAAAAGACAGCCGAAAATTTTCGAACAGCTCGGCCTTAAAATAACAGCCCAGGCAAATTTACATGTGGTAAACTTTTTAGATGCTACTTTTGACTTTCAAAACGGAAAATACAAGCCTTATAGAAAGCCTAATGACGATCCATTGTATGTAAACAAGCAATCAAACCACCCACCTAGCATTTTAAAACAGCTGCCAACATCAATCGGCAAACGCATTTCCTTTCTCTCATCGGACAACACAATATTTAAGGAATCCGCACCAATTTACCAAAATGCATTAAAACACAGTAATTTCAATCAGGAATTAAATTACACACAGCAAAACCCACAACAACCAAGCAAAAACCGACATTGCAACATAATTTGTTCATTCCACCATACAACAAAATCGTAAGATCAAACATAGGACGCAGCTTTCTTAAACTAATCGACAAACATTTCCCACCAGAAAACAAACTCCATAACATTTTAAACAGAAATACAGTGAAAGTCAGTTACAGTTGCATGAACAACGCCAAGTCCACAATCATGAAGCACAACGCACACATACTTAAAAAAAATCGGGTACAAAATGAAAACACAGCCAGTTGCAACTGCAGGGATAAAAGCAAGTGCCCACTTCATGGACACTGCTTGACAAATAGCATAGTATACAAAGCAACTATTTCCACAAGCGACATAAATAACACCAAACACTACATTGGCATGACAGCAAACAATTTCAAAGAGCGATACAGAAATCACACTAAATCTTTCCAAAACAAAAAATATTTAAACGAAACCGAACTTTCGAAACACATCTGGGATTTAAAAGAAAAGAAACAAAATTTCAACATAACCTGGTCTATTTTTTAAAACGCGCGGCTTCCTACTCAGGAGGACCAGGCAAATGCAATTTATGTTTGGAAGAGAAACTTTGCATCATGAAAGCAGACAAACACTTTTTACTCAATAAAAGATCAGAAATCATTTCGACATGCAGGCATAAAATAAATTTAATATCAACAATCTAAACAACAATCAAAACAAGGAAAGGAGTTTGAGGAATCCACCGCCCACACGCACACCTTTCGACCAAAACCATTTGAGGGATGCATTCATCGTTTCACCGCCCACACGCCCACCTTTTGACCAAAAACATTTGAAGGATGCATTCATCGTTTCACCGCCCACACGCCCACCTTTTGACCAAAAACATTTGAAGGATGCATTCATCGTTTCACCGCCCACACGCCCACCTTTTGACCAAAAACATTTAAGCAGCCCACGAATCGAAACTACTCAGTCGCCTGAAGATCGCCCCGCGTGAAACTGACAGTTGCGACACTCAACATTTTGAGGTAAGCCCACTTAAACTATACTATATTCGCTCTACCTTTATGGTATTGAGCACTTTCCGACATTCCATGAACAAAATCACACGTGCTCGTTTGTATATATATATATTCGAGTGTCTTTATATAAGCAATAGAAGTAATTAGCATAAATTACCTGTCTTTCATATCGGTTACATTAAGTAGTTAAGGCCCAGAGGTACAAATCTATTTCATTTTTCTGCCCAGAACCTTAATTTCCCTTTTAGTCTCTTATCTTGGATCTCTCTTATCTGTAACACAATTATTTGAACCTCTACATCGTCCGTGCATGTCCTTCTTCAAAAAAATGTGCGTACAAGTGCTCCCCAGAAATACTTCTCTGACCCCCATTATATCGATTCATCGAGCGTTTGTGATTATTAGGGCATACTACGAAACCCGGACCGCACTCGGGTTTGGAAAACCCGGACTCGGACTCAAAATCTTATAAATATCGCAATTCGTAAATCATAAACAAGAAAAAATAAATAAAAACTGTGAAAAATAAGAAACTGTGAAACATGATTCAACAACGTGTCGTCTGTTGCGCTAATATATAAATATATATATATAAAGGGAAATTATACAGAAATATCTAATACTTATATAAATGTACTGGACTTGCACTGAGGATTTCTCGAAAATATGTTTAAATCAGGTTTATTTTTGTTATGTTTGGCCCTATTATTATTGTCTTGCTGTAATGTTGTTGTTGTTTTTCAGGGTTTCAGTTTTATACTGCCAATATGGTAGTCTCGCTGTCTCATAACAAAAGCGGTGAATGCGCAAACGTGTCTCCTTAAACCGAACTTGCTTTCAGTTATATTATATTTTCGTTATATAGATTTAACTATTAGATATTTCTCTATTGCGTTTATATTATTGTTTATATAGGCGCTGGCGCAGCGCAGAATTAGCAAAATAGCTCGGCATGCCATATAGTTCTACAAAGGAGACACGTTAATTCGCGCATTCGCCGCTTTTGTTATGAGACAGTGAGACTACCATGCATATTGCCAATGTAAAAGAAACTGAAAAGAAAACACACATTACAGCAAGACAATAATAATACGGCCAGACCCAACCAAACTAAACCTGATTTACTAAAACTAAAACATGTTTAATATTTTCGAGAAATCCGCAGTGCAAGTCCAGTACATTTATATAAGTATTATATATTTCTGTTTATTATATGGCAGCAGCGCTGAGATGTCCGAATACCGAAATCCTGTAATTTGATTGGTTCATAAGCGGTTCCCGTATCCGCCCGCTCCGCTGAGTCTGCCGTTCGGGACCGTACGTTTTATAAACAAAATGGCAGTCATGTCAGGATATGCAAATAAATTATTTATTGACCTCGCTTGTTCTCTCTGAACTAGTAAAATATCGAACCTCTGTTTTTTGCACAGACTTCAACTCGCTGCGCTCGTCTCGGTCCGTACTAAAAAAACATCGGTCCGATATTTCACTACTACAGACCTCACGCTCTGTCAATAAGTAGTTAATAATTGCGCTTTATATAATTGCGCTTTATATAATGGCGCTTTATATAAATTTAATATAATCGCAACAGACGACACGTTGTTGGGTCATTGTTTCACAGTTTCTTATTATTCACAGTTTTTTTATATTTTTTTCTTGTTTGATGATTTTCAAATTACGATATTTATAAGATTTTGAGTCCGAGTCCGGGATTTCCGAGTCCGGGTTTTCCGAGTCCGGGTTTTCCGAGTCCGGGTAGTCCGAGTCCGGGTTTCGTAGTATGCCGATTATTTGATCTCTCCAGAAACGTCGTGTTAGTACTTCCCACGTTCCACATATTGTTCCCCACACCTTTTGCATGTATAAACAAATATATTACCCCACTCGAATGGACCTTTTACCATTTATGAAAAACCCGCGATGCATTGTGGTAGTTGGGTATCACTTCACTTTTACTTGGAAGAATAATTGATTGGTTTTAACCGCTTTTAACTTTCGAGAGTAAACTTTACTTATCGCAGCATAACTAGGGGGGTATTTACTACATTCTGTGGAAAAGGTAATGAAGTTACTGTAGTCGTTGTCGAGAAAGTCAATTCAGAGTGATCGACTGAGCGAACATGCACGCTTCGAACAAAAACATTTATGAAGAAAGGTCTGTGCGAGCGTTTGCAGGTGAGTAAGCTTATCAAGTGGCGATCAATAAAATATTTTGTTAGTGGATATTTGTTTGTAGTTTATCTGTACAGATCGTGTCGTTTTTACAAAATTTTGTGACAAAGTTTGGCCATGCTTCCGATCAGACGTTCGATAAACAATACCCCTACTAACAATGTTTTGGTTCTGTTTTGGCCCGAAAACTAAGCTTGTCCAGTGGGCAAAAATTCAGGTTTTTACAAGAGCTGCAACTCAAAAGTACTTTCACGAGTTTTGCAGCCGTTGTTTTGCTTATTTTCTTTGTGTCTTGATTCGTCTCCCAAGTAATTTAGTAAGTTCTAAAATATTATGCACTTGTCAAAGTTTAGCCCCAGGGTAGGGGGTACGATCAAACCCAGGGGGGGTTGACATTTTTTGAAAACTTACTTTAAATTCCTTAGCCAGGGGGCAAACATTTGTGTCAAATAAAGAAAAAGACTTTTCTGTGGTTCCACTATTGTTAAGCCCCAGGGTGGGGGCAACCCACAGGGATATTGACTTTGTGGGGGGAAATTGTCAAATTGCCCTGCAGTAGAATAGCCTTGTTGGTCAAAATACCCCTCCCTGGGAAATATCAAGTGCTAAAATATAATATTAAGATCATTTTATGTGTCAAAAATCCTGTCCCTCGAGCTTGTCAAGAAAGCTGGACATTTTTAATATTACAAATACATGATAAACTAGAAAAACCGAACTAATTGCTCTTGTAGTCGATCAAGAACATTTAAGCCCATTTCAAACCTTGCACTACTGAAGAGGGCAGTTTCCAGTCCATCTCTTCTGAAACCTTCTTAAAAATTAAATACAGTATCGGTCAACAAACTAACAAAGAACGTTAAACTGATAGTGTCAAAGAAACTGAGCACAATTTCAACCTGAGCAATAATAGAACACAAAATTACAATAAAAACAGCTCACATTTACCTATCAGATTTATACACCACATTTCAATACTTGGTGGTCACCAGACTCCCATGCAAAATTATCAAATATCCCCTCTCGGGATGGTCGTTTTTGTCAAATTCCTAACCCACAGGGGCATGATCGAGGTTGTTAAGTCCCATTGGGTTTCACATCCCCCCTCCCCTGGGGCTTAACATTGACATGTGCATTAGTTTTAATTTGTTGTAAAATAATTTAAATTCAACATTGTTTATTTACTAAATATTAAAAAAAGTGTGGAGTTTTTCTCTGTACGTGTTGTGTACATTGAACTTTTCTCAAATAGTTTTAGTTACTTAGATATTAGTAAGTAAAAACTCAACGTATAAATATAAACTTTATTTGTGTTGGTGCAGTGTTCTAGAACTATAAATACAACCTAGTTAATACAGTAGCTTATTACAGTAATATAATATTTTAACCTAAAATAACATTTGTAGTGTTTGGCTTAACTTGTTAAACATGTTGATAGTTGAATAGTTTGTAAATGAAATAATTATAAATATTTGTACTGTATATACATGCTTATTATATAGCATGCTATCGGATATGAGCTTTTGCGTAATCTGATTGGTTCCCTACTACTAGGCTATCAGCTCATATCCTACTAGTAGAGGAAAAACAAGATAGCGGCATGTTTTTTTAAACTGCTGAAAAGAGTTGAAATTGACGAATTTTTATACAGAAAAACATCAACACCCTCAAACCAATGTATAAAAAAAAAACATTGTGTAAAAATACATTAACAAATACACAATTTAGCATGTCAAATGGTAAAATTCACCTAAAAATTACGTCTTTTTACTTCAGAAACACGACTAAATTAGCGGGTTGATATTAATTTGTTGCCAAACAAAGAAACTCACGGTTAAAATCAAGCTTACAACACACATTTCGTAGCAGATCACCAGTAAAGAGACTTTTTTATTTAGATAAGCATTTGGAGTAGTAAAAAGCATGTTCTTTTTCAAAAATAACCAACTAAGTAATTTAGTTTCACTGCCGAAGGTGTTTCAGTAGTTCATTTTTGCATGAAATCAAAACCTTTTTCACGACAGCAACGCTAATATAAACAACTGACCCACCTTTTGACTTCATAAAGGTACCTTTTAATCTTTTTTGTTGATCTGCTTAACACATTTTTTGCCTCTCGAGCAACATTTATGCAACATTTCACTGAAGCTGTTTGCCGAACAGCTCAGCGAGAAACTCTATGTGAATGCATCATTATGCATGGCGGAAGTATTAGTTGCCTATGCCGGAAGTTTGTCGTTTCAAACATTTCGCTGTTTTCAAACATTTTGTTTCTTGTACAGTGCTTGGCTATATAATAAAACAGTTATACCATTCGCTCTCGTCGTATCCGAACTAATAGTCAACTCGGCGAAGCGCCTCGTTGGCTATGAGCTCATATACGACTCGAGCTCATGGTATAACTGTTAAATATTAGGAATATATTTATAATATTAAAATAGTTAAATTAGTTAGAATATAATTTATTAATATGAAGGATGAACCTTGCACTTCGAAGGAGGCAACAAACTGTGCCAAGGTCAGAGACAAAGCGATGGACAAGAAACTTGAAATTCTTCCACCTTTATTTACCTATGAGCTGTTGCAAAAGCATCTGGGAACTGAATTAGCCAGTGACAACTCTACTGGTGCTGTCAAAACAGAATCAAATAACTGAAGAAATTGTATGTGCTAACTATGTGTAAGGCTGGTATTAAAGGAGGATGCTGTGAACACGTTCTAGCATTGCTATTCCTAGCCTACAGTAGTTTATCATTTATTTGTTTGTTAATATTAAAAACGTCCAGCTACCTGAAGACTACCACACATATATTTTGTACTGATTGCTTTATTATGCTGTCAATGTTGTTTCTCCTTGAATCAATTGTTACGCACCTATCAATGTTAAGGCTCAGGGTGGGGGGGGAGGGGGGAGCGGGGGGGGGGGGGCAATTTGACTTTCTCAAGGGATGGGATTTTTGACACATAAAATTATCTTAATATTATATTTTAGCACTTGATATTTCCCAGGGAGGGGTATTTTGACCAACAAGCTATTCTACTACAGGGGAATTTGACTGAAATTTCCCCCCCACAAAGTCAATATCGCTGTGGGTTGACCACCCCCCACCCCCACCCCACCCTGGGGCTTAACATTGATATGTGCATTTATATTGATACAATGGTGGAACCACAGAAAAGCTTTTTTCTTTATTTGACACAAATTGATCGTCCCCCCTACCCTGGGGCTAAACTTTGAGAAGTGCATAATATTTTAGAACTTACTAAATTACTTGGGAGACGAATCAAGACACAAAGAAAATAAGCAGCTTAGTTTTCGGGCCAAAACAGAACCAAAGCATTGTCAGTAGGGGTATTGTTTATCGAACGTCTGATCGGAAGCATGGCCAAACTTTGTCAGTCTCAATAAGCGAAAAAATGCATTAAAGAGACATGCACAATTGCAAAAACGACACGATCTGTACAGATAAACTACAAACAAATATCCACATATCAAAATATTTTATTGATCGCCACTTGATAAGCTTACTCACCTGCAAACGCTTCATAAATGTTTTTGTTCGAAGCGTGTTCGCTCAGTCGATCACTCTGAATTAACTTTCTCGACAACGACTGCAGTAACTTCATTAGGCCTACCTTTTCCACAGAATGTAGTAAATATCCCTCTAGTTATGCCGCAATAAGTAAAGTTTACTCTCGAAAGATAAAAGCGGTTAAAACCATTCAATTATTCTTCCAAGTAAAAGTGCTCGCCTCGCGGCAGCCATTTCACCCGGAAGTGAAGTGATACCCAACTACCACCATGCATTGCGGGTTTTTCCTAAAAGGAATTTGGAAACATCTATTTTCAACTTTACTAAAGAAGGTGGATCCTATTTAACAAATTTACAAATCTTACGTCTCGGCTTTCCACAAGCAAACATTCATTTGTTGCTGACTCGATCTCTAACTTTAACATTGCTCTAACCAAATTATCTTTAAATTGTTTATGAAACTAAATTTTCGGTTCCGGTTTTTATCGTGTTTCTAATAGTTTTTGAGGCCCTGAATACGGTGAGCATATTTTTTTTTCTACAAGAAATAGAAATACCCTAAATTTGGAATAAAAAACTGCTATCTTGAAGGAAAAGGCATCCGGACTACCGCGCGACCAAAAAACTACCGTTTATCTAACGAGGATTTGTTTCTTGTAGATCTTGAGGCATAGTCAGAGCGCAGCCAGTTGTTTACATGCACCAACAACAAAAAAGACTCGCGTGAAGGACTTACAGACATTTACATTGGCAGCTACAAACGAGCGTGAATATGGAGCGGTTTACTGACGAGTATGTATGTATGTAAACTTTATTTAAGTGTCAAATGTATTTAGCTCACAGAACTAATTAGGGAGACTGTGGGTTTTACTGAGGAGGGAAACCGGAGAACCCGGAGAAAAACCCTCGAGGCACAGGAGAGAACCAACAACTCTACTCACATGAAACTAAGGTTGCTCTCCCATGCAAATACTAACGTTAACCCCATCGGACCTGACTTAACTTCAGTGGTGAGCGGCAGCGCGCTAACGGCTTGTGCCACCCATGCCTCCCAACACCATCTACTAGTAGTTTAGTTAAAAGCAAAGGCTGCGAATCTGCAAAGGAGATAAACAAAAAAAAAACGTTTACGAAAGAGTAAAGAGAGAAATGCCCAATTGCGGAAGAAATTATTCAACGAGAGGAGTGAGAAGAGAAATTTGATAAAGGTTAATTTACATTCTATGCGGTTTCGAAGCAAACATGTGCGACTGTATTAATAGTGTTATAAGGTTATATTATTGAAATAAAAAGCTGTTTAAATTTCGTTGCTCTTTCTTTTTTAATTTATTGCAGTCGTTGCAAACCCAATCTAATGAGAACCCCATGCAAGAAATTATTCGTCAGCTTTGGGCTTTAAATGTACGTTGCAAGGAAGTGGACGTATTTGTTTAAGCAAAGGTGGACTGCAAAACCATCCACGAACGCATAAAACATAGTTTCGATCCCTCTCGACAGCCATTATTTACTTCGAATTGACGGCTCAAACGTATGTTTAGGTCAGCTGTTACGTTGGCAAATTGACCATTCTTGTACCCAGACCCACGCGGTCGCCGTGAATGCAAGTTGACCAATCAGCCGTTTCCCCCCTGTCAACCAGGCCGTAGTTTTGAAAGTTGGTTAAGCTTAAGAATATGAAGCCGATGATACCTGCACACGTCAGGGTGCAGAAATTCCGCCCGCATAATTTCAAAAAGGCCGTGGGAACGAGGTTGGGGTTACCATTATGCCCTATGGGCACTAGCTGACATTCTATCTCTACCCTAGCTAGTCTGATAACAAGTCATAGGACCTTTACACATATTGTTATTTTTAATACTCTGACGCTAGACGGTTTTACTTGTCAAGTGAGAAGCTCTAGTAATTAAAGGGTTCATGCACTGAGCTTATCTGTCCATTTCTCTTCCACAACATACTGACTCCCCGTAGTTCCAGACCGGCCAGCTGGCCGAAACTCCTTTGTTAATTTATTCTGTCTCTATAACACCAGACGATTTGACTCGTCAGGACTCACAGACCTTTTTTTTTAAATTTATTGGAGGAAGGGGGGAGGGGGTAATATAGGGCTACCAAAATCCGCTAATCCTTTTTTTTTTTAGTCAAATTCGCCAATTTGCAACAGGCGGGCAATTTGCCTGCGCTCACCAATAAATCGCGGGCGTATTTGTTCTTTGTTGACATTTTCTTCATGCGAAAGTCAAAATACGATTTTAATAGCTGAGCTTTTCTTCGTTTTTAACATGCCTTCCAAGCTTGTTGATCCGGCAATTTGCTGTTCAACTTGATGTTTTTCGTTGAAGCTGAAAAGTTGCGTAATCGGAGCAGCCGGAGTACGGCATTTTACGAAGCTGATCTTAAAGAAAATTGATTTCAACTCCTCGAGTCCTTTCTGTTCGAGCTCACAGGATTGATTGAACGTTTTCTTTTATCTCAAGATAAGTTCAGATATTTATGTTCCCAAAATGTGCTTTACATTTACATATTCGTTTCAAAGCTTTTCTTGCGAACACAAGTTGAACGAATTACTCTATTTTCAACGAAAACAGCAATTATGACTTCTTTTTGACGAAGGATAGCAAAAAAATCTAGCCCTTCGCATTGCTTTCAAAATAGATTTAAGGCAGTTCATGTTTATTCATCTGTTTTCCTGAATCAAAATTATCTTTGGGAAAAATGGGTAATACGTAAAAATCGCTCACGATGATCCATGGTGGGCGTAAGCAGAATATTAGTGGGTTTGAAGCACTGATCTCTATACAACTGGATTGTTCATCCTTTATGGTAAGCAGTAAACATTTTGAAGCCACTGACGTCCATATTCGTACTCCAGTTCCAGTGCACCTTGCGGGCTTAAGAGTAGTAAGAGTTTAGCGGGGGAGTCGGAAAAGCCGTAAAATAATTCTCAAATGACAAATGGCCATTTACTGTTACTACTGTTACTACCGAAAAATAGAAGGAAAATCCAAGCAAATACAGTCCGAAATTGTCAACTACATACTTCAAGGCTTTGTAAAGACTTATTCTTTAATACCAAAGGTATATAGATAGTTTTATTATGACGTTATTGACTGATTTCTTTTGTTTTTACGAGTGTTGTAATATAGGCAAGTTTATCGATTAACGGGCAGAGTAAAAAAACTACAAAATAACACGTTTTACTGCTAAATAATACTAACAATTTAAATGCAAAAACTAAGCTATATAAAGCTTTTACAGTGTTCTTTGTTTGATACCAATGGCAGAAATATTTTTAATGTGGATTTTTTCGCCTCTTTTCGTGCTACGAAAGCATACAATTTTCCGTGGCGGCCATCTTGGTACTCCAAATTCGTCATCTCCGCTGGCTTCATTTCTGGACTCGGATGAGCAATCCAATTCTATAGATATCAGTGGTTTGAAGGCTGAGCAAACAAACACACTTGTTTTGTCAACGGCAACTTTTGAAGACGCTTTGACTATTATTTCTACATATCTTTTTTCCAACTATGTGACTTTATCGCACACCAAGCCTATTGTGTAGTTCTGGGGGAACATCATTTTCAGCCGTTGACTGTGGCGAAATTCGATTGGCAAATAAAGCTGAAATGCAAAAATATCTAAAAATCTTGACGTTTGTATTACTTTCAGACCATGATTTTATTAATCTTTGGTTGGCAATTGAATTGCTCGGTAATTCATTCGGTAAAGAATGGGCCAGGTAGATTAATTCGACATTGAATATAGCATTTTCTTTATTTCTTTTCCAATTATACCGCGGACGGGAATGTGTCGCGCGCGTTTCACGAACCCACGCGAAATCGACGCATTCTTGCCGCGCATGTGCAGAGAAATTGCCCACCTGTTCCAATTTGCACTTTTTTGTTGAAATCCAAATCCACAGTTATATTTGTTGAACTTTCCGAATTCACACGATTCATGCAACTTTCCTTTTAACACGGTGAATAAATAAATAACTTAAGAAGCACCTAATCCGCAATATGTATATATATATATATATATATATATATATATATATATATATATATATATATATATATATAAACTTCAGATTAGGTGCTTAACTTATACATTGGTAAATAATACGTAAGGAAGATTCGACAATAGAGCTTGAAAAATATTAAGTAAAGTTTAAAAAGATTTCATAAAAGTTACCAAAAGATTACATAACAGTAACAAGACTCAAGAAAGATTATATAGTAAGTCTTAAAAGTGTTAAGTAATTAAAGTTTCAAAAGATTACATATATAAGACTTAAAAAGATTACAAAGTTACTTACACTAGTTTTTACTGCCTACATTCCATGATTTTATAATAAGGTAATTATTTAGGATTACATAAGGCTTAAAAAGATTACATAACACTATGGTTTAAAACTATACAGTCTTAAAAATGTTAAGTGCAAGTTAAAACGGTTATACATGCATAAAGGTTACAAAAAGATTGCATAATAGTAACAAGATTTAATTAAAGATTAAAAAGATTATATATATATCGCTCATGAATATATATAATAAAAGAAAAATAGTTTGCAGTAGCATTGGATTAAAGTTTAATTGTTATTCTTTCAACTGTTCATGATAACGAACATAAAACTGGTAAGCCGATTTCATACCACTTTCTAGCGCACCCTGTATCCAACCAGTAGCGAAAGAGAAGGTTTCTCCTGCGATAAACACGTTGCCAACTGGGTACCACAGCGTCTTGATGTTGTTGAACTGCCTTGGCTTGAGAAGACCATAGGCTCCCTGGGCCGAGGGCTGATCGTACCATGCATGGACAATTCCTTTGTCGTACTCATCGCTGATTTCTGGATGGATGACGGAGATTTCTTCCAGTGCTTCTTTTAATGCTGCATCTTTGTCCATAGCGCCAAAGAGCAATGCCTCTGTCTTCCAAGTGTAAATCAAAAGAAGCCCTTTCTCTGTCCCGGTCTCAAACTCTGGAACCACATAATGCACCTGGCCGATTGGTAGGTTGGTTTTGGAAAATCCTCCATTGATACCTTGACTTTCCCAAAATCGTGTCTTCGTCTGTATAAAGATTTTGGTCGATGCACCAGTAAAGATATCTTCAATCGCTTTGAAAAATTCTTGCAGGGTTTTATTATTGTTGGCGGTTGTGATTTTAGATTCGAATGTTATCTGTCGAAGAATGTTGACTGGAGTGGCAACAATGACAGCTCTCGCCTTTAATGTAGAAGGTGGATCTTTACTATTACTGTGATAACCATTAATCACTACGTAGTTGCTAGCAGGATCGTTTACGTCATAATAATAAGCGATCTTGCTCACTGTGTAGTCGTGTGTGATGCTGTCTTGCAATGCTTTCTCGGCAGCTTCATCTGGAATTGACTTGGCAAAAGCTTTAGGTAGTCTCTCCATACCACCCTCTATTCGATGCATGTTGTCCGACCCACCACTGCCCCAACTGATCCCTGAGATACTGTACCAACGACTGGTCAAGTTGTTCTGTGTATGATAGTACAGAATAACCTCGAATAGCATCTTGAGGCCAAGGAAGAAGACATTTAAGATCTTCTAGAACCTCTCGATTTACAACATCTGGAATTTTAGCAACAATCCCATCCCAATTACTCTCAAGAAAGCTTTCAAGAGAGAACTGACTCCAGATATCAATCCATCGATTCCACGTTGATGATTGACCTTTTGTTGTTGATTCGCGACTTAACCACAAGCGCAGCTGGTCTGTAACCACACCAGTCGTCTTATCGTAGTAATTACCTAGAAAGAATTGTTCAGTAGACAACATTTAAAACAGAATGGCAATACTATACAATAGTAATAGATCTCACTGTAGCTTCCAAAAAGATACTACCTATAATTACCTTCGCCAAAAGGTTATATTTTCACCCCTGTCTGTCTGTCTGTCTGTCTGTCTGTCTGTCTGTCTGTCTGTCTGTCCGTCCGTCCGTCCGTCCGTCTGCCTGTCTGTCTGTCTGTCTGTCTGTCTGTCTGTCTGTCTGTCTGTCTGTCTGTCTGCCTGCCTGCCTGCCTGCCTGCCTGCCTGCCTGGCTGGCTGTTTGCTTGCTTGCTTGCTCGCTCGCTCGCTTGCTTGCTCGCTCGCTCGCTCCAACAATAGCCACATGGACAAAGATGGTAGAAAATATATAATGCCGTAAATTATATTTAGTAATTCATATCTCTAAACGTTAAAGCAAGCATTACAATTTACATACCAATATCCTTAATATCTTTAACCCCGTTTTCGTCTATCGTGTCGTTCCAATCAGGCCACACATCAGAAAAATGAGCACTCTCCCACTCTATTTTAAAGAAAAATTATCATTGAGTATCTTTTTTTCTTTATTCAACATTAACTATATACACATCATAATTATGTCCTAAATTTTTAGAAAATTTACAAAATTTAGGAAGTACAAAATTTTGGATTCTTCTTTAGCAAAAAAGCTTTACATGCAGTTGACACGTGTCGACATGTAAAGCTTTATTCTTCAATTCATTAATCATTCATGAGGAAAATTCAAAAGGAATCAATATTTAATCAGTATTTAGAAATCGGAGGAAGATTACAGTCAAATTTAGCAAACTATGAAGTCAATTTTCTCTTAAAATATTGATTCGTTTGAGAAGCTGTATCGAACACTCGTTAGTGTTCATCCTCTGGTCTCTAAATACAGATAAGTTGGTTAAAAACTCAGCTTTGCCTCGTATTTTCAACCTGCTTGGCTAGGTATTTAGAAATCGGAGGAAGAACACTGACTTGAGATGGACATATTAAATAAAAAACATGTTGGAATGGAATTTGTTTTGAAAAACGCTTTGGAAACATTCGTAACAAGCAACACTTTAAACATTCTTTTATGAGCCTTTCTGGCGTCGTTATGAAGCAAAAATTATTTTGAAATGCAGACACACAAGCGAGGCTGAAAAAGTTTATTAAGATGCACATAAACTGAATATTCAAATTAGTCGCTATTATGAAAATGGTCTATATGGAGAGACATATTTGGATAAAAGATCAAAGATATGCAGAGTATGGGGGCGATTATATGCAAAATACAACAGCTTTATTGCTAGCCTAAAAATATAAGACATCGGACCTTTTGAGTAACCGTGTAGACCATAAATGTTGGTTAAAGTGTTTTCACTACTGTTAATAAATGGTTGTGTTGGCAGCCTAAACTTTGTGACGTAAAAGCCTGTCAGGTAATGAGTCGAATCCTTGTACCGGTCGTTGTCGTCAATATCTGGTTCATTTTTACAAGGAATTCGCATAGCCCCAGCTACAAATAGAAGACAAAGGTAAAAACATTAACTTTTGCAAAACTTAACAAGCTACACATGCAAACATGTGCATGGATAAGTTTCGACTCAAGTCAATTTTCTTCAGTATTTCAGTTTTGGTCAAAAGTTCTTTTTGTGATTTAGTTTATCGACATTAACTCTTAGAATTGGGAAAACGAAATAAAGATTCATCAGCCATCCCGCTAACTAGTCTAGCTCACGAGACATACACGCATATAAATAAATAAAATGCGTGATTGAACTCGTACCAAAATTATGCAAAAATGTTTCCAAAAAATAAGAATAATAGGCTCATTTATTATATGGCTGAATGAATGGGTTTGCTTTTTGGTCCGTAAAGATTGTCAGTTCTCACTTGCTGCGACATGCTGATTCAACTTGCAACAAAATCATTGTTGCGTGATAATGTTTATAAGGTGGGTGGTAATACGTGCAACAACGCTATTCAATTTGCAAAGCCACAATGTTGCAGCAGTTTGTTGCTCGTATTAGTTAACCTTGACCGGTCGATACGTTTTTCTCTAGGCCCAGTAAGTTTTGGCTGGAAAATTTTTGAGTTGATTTGAATACAAATAAAAGAGAACTAAGTATCTTTATTCAAATATTCTGACCAATAAAATGGGTTGAAATATTACTGCTGGTTTTATTTAAAGCTGTTTATATCGGTGTTATCGCAGGCAAATATTTTCCCGTACATGCAGACCTCGCACTCGGTTAATTAGTCTTTAGTACCTTCTCCGAATAAGCCAGCATCGAGATCGCTATTTTCATTAGTGTACGTGTGTACTCTTCCACCAAAACGACCTGTCTGCTCCAGTATTTTAACTTTAACACCAGCTCTAATCAGCTCATACGCAGCCACGAAGCCTGCCATACCAGCACCGACTATGATAACATCTGCGTCAAACTGTTGACGCACCGCAGCTCCGAGTACAGCTGGTGGATGGACTGGCCAGTTGTTGTAGGCGGTTTCTAGGCCGTTTTCAGCAATGTCCATCAGCAACGGCTTCAATAAGTCGCTTTGTTGAATTGGTTTATTAGGATCTGTGCGTGCTTCGGCGATTTTCTTGTAGAACGTATTCGCTCTGCTTGATCTATACCCTCCTAAGTATCCATTCACCCAATCAGGTTCATCAGGACGGTTAGGCGAATCCATTTTCATACTTTTTGAAGTCATTTTTCAACCCGCGTAATTTATACTGTAACAAATTTTAAAGTGTACATGAGATAAAAATTTACACAATTTTTTTATGACTGAGTTCTAAAAAACACTCAAAACAATAGGTTATTTTCAGAGATGTTTAAAAAAAACGAGCCATCCCGCTAACCAGGTTAGCTCACGAGATCTGAATATAAATGAATGAATAAAATACTTGATTGCATTCGTAAGCAAAATTGTGCAAACTTGTTTGCATTACATAAGGATATAATGAGCGCAATCAAACATTTCTACACGGAGAATAATTTTTGGTCAGATTTTCATTAAATAATGACCAAATTTAACCAAAATTGAAAGCGTTGGTACTTGGTCTATGGTCAATCTTTCACCAAAAATTTATGAAAACCTGTACTTTATTTTGTGAGATATCCTGGCGAAAAACAAACAAACGAACGAACGAACGATCGAACGAACGAACGAACGAACGAACGAACGAACGAACGAACGAACGAACGAACGAACGAACGAACGAACGAACGAACGAACAGACGTGAAAATATAACCTCCTGCAGAGGTAATAATGGAATATGGTTTTTACATGCCATATCTTTTTGCGATGTGGAAAAATCGATCACGCAATTTGAGCTATGTTGTGAATAGTACAATACAGAGAATGGGCCACATTTTTTGATAGTTAGACTAAAGTGAAACAAATTTTGCAGGCCTAATTACTCCAAAATTCCAGAGGTCTCGTCTCACAGTTTGAAATAGTTTAGTCAAATAAATCCAAAGATATAGCCGAATTTTACGTTTTGTGCTTTGTACAACTTAGGAAGTCATCAGCTCAAACTTCAAGTTTAATATCGCAGGATATAAGATGCGAAAGGTGTGCAAAAACATTTTTCTATTATTTTAAGTGTTCTTCAAAATACAATTATAAAAAGTTTAGAGTAAAATTTCATGTTATGTGCACTTTAACAAAACATGGTAAAAAGCAATATCTATATTTATCTGAAAAGTATATGTCTCAAGACATACGAAAACAGTCCCTATGTAAATGTCTCTCCTCCGCAGAAGCTCGGAGGCGAAGGCATGCGGGCGAGAGAGAAGACGCGCGCGGAATGATGGGAAGAGGGAAAGAAAATGGGCCTCAAAGATAATGATGTCAATATGGCGCACAAACTCCGTGATGGACTAGGTGCCAGACTCAGGATTTCAATATAATAATCAAATCTACTACGCAAATTAAAATCGAACATCAATAAATTGTGAACAAAAGACACATTTAAATCGCTGCCAGACAATTCTCAACTCGACAATGTTATTGTAACACAAGGACAGGATTTTCCGGTTTTGAATTATGCAAACAAATTAAAAGTATAAAATAAACGCTACATGAGAAAGTTTATCATTGATCTCAAAGGACAAACTGTTGTAAACATAGATCTTACCATTATGTAGCGATGAGAATATTTCCAGCGCTGTTCGTCGGCTTTGTTTATCAAGTTAATCTGGAGTGGAAAACTTCCAGGCAGTTGACAACGTTCGATAAACGTTTGTCAGTCTGGCAGCGTATCGAATTTTTCGATCCGTTCCGCAGGTGATTTCCATAGAAAAAACATCCAGAACTGCATTCTAGACTTAGATCGTGAAGAAAACAATGTACTTCTTGCAAACTAACTCGTCGTTGTCTGCCATTACCGGAGAAGCGCGAATTTGTCCCGAGAACGGCACATTATCTGGCAAGAGGCTACTTTTTCTCGTTTTCCGTCTTCACATCCTCCACCGCACGCCTCTGATCTTCCTCGGCCCTGGCCTAATTTACTAGAGCCTCTGCGGAGGAGAGAGTGTAAATGTACTGGACCTGTAAACTGTCAAGTTTATATTTAGACCCCGAGCCCGGGCGTAGGGCCGAAGGCAAGGAGCCCGGTGAGGGCCGGTGCTAATCTCGACACGCGCGGAGTCGTTTTACACGCGTGGACAAACGTGATATGCGAACGAATTTCTGTGATCTGAATATTTATTTTAATTATTTATTTTTTATTTATTTATTTATCTATTTATTTGTATATATGTGTGGACGGACCATGCGCGGTTAAGATTGTGGGGCACTGGGGACAATATATCAACATAATTTATTCTTGACAAAAAGACTTGAGAAAGGCGTTTTTGGGAAACGTATATCACTTTTGAAAGAACTGAAATAAATCAACGTCTACGTATAAAGAAAACAACGTCTTGAGTAGAAGGAGACCCGTCAAACCGAAACACGCGATCGAAAGGAGGAGAAAGCAAGAGTGAAACTTGAAAACCGACGAAGAAATAAAGGCCGGCAAAACGGTTTAAGTTTACGATAAAAATATAGAGCCGACCGCTCTCAGTAATCACGAACATTTAGTAGTAAAACTGTTCGAGTTTCCGTATGTATATCCTATCACTGTTAATTTTGTTTTCTCTTTTGTGTGTCCCTAAAGTATTTTAAACTTATCCATTGCATGTTAGTTTGCTTGCCTGTCGTATTTTTTATCTGTGGCTGCCGTCTTAATATCTTTTAACAAATAGCTTTCTTATTGTAAAACCACTTGTGACTAACGTAACTTGCCCATAATTGGCATAAAAATCGGAAAAGGAGCAATTTTTCTTTTGTAAAATGTACAAATGCTGTTGAAATATTTATTAACATATAGGTGAAAACAATTTCAGCACGCTGAAATGTCATAAATGAATATTGCCGTGACAGCCTGCCAGGTAGTTGTTTGATAGTTTTCAACCAATTCAGTGCCTTTGAAAAATGTTTTCAGATACTGTAGCGATGTTTTTTGTAAACATGGAAAGAAAGAAGTGACCCTAATATAACCCTAATTATTTGACAAATTTCTTCCGCCTACGTCGATAGTCTGGTGGTTAAGATAGTCGGCTTGCACGGTAACATGGTCGAGTTCAAACCGTGGATGCGATTTGCAATTTTCTTCATCTCAATATTTTCACGAAATATCATTCTTAAATTTTTCTTTGTTCCTCGTTACTTTTTTCTTCAAAAAATAGAGTTATTAAAACTGCAGTTTTTTTATTTCAAATATTCTACTAGAATTAAAACTATATTTGGATCAACAGGAGTGCCTATTTCCAGGCCCCCATGCAATAAAAAAGAGCGCAAGTGTTTCTAATCAGAAGGAATATCATGGGGTATTTACAAAAATTCATGCAAAAGCCGGCGAGGGGTTATTGCGTTCATGTATTTCTAGTTAATTAATTAAGTGTGAGTGTCTAGGAACCGGAAGTGTCACCTCACACGCAAGTAATGTGATTGAAAAATAACTTTTCGTGACAGGAGACGAATTCGTGTTACGTCGCGTGGGCTGTAAACGCCAGTGTTTATTGTGATATTCGATAGATCGAAAGAAGTTATCGTGAATTTATTCCTCGAGGACTCTCACCTATTTTACGTGGCAAGTTTTTACATTGCTTGCTGCTACATAAACGTAGAATAAAATAAGAGCGCAGCTCAAAACTTCTAAATGAAGAGCCATAACACAAACCTATTTAACTAACTATAAGCTTGTGATCGAAGACGATATTGGCGTCGAAATTAATTGATATTTTACCTTGGGTTTCAAAAACCGTATCGTTCGTTCCGACGAACAGTAAAACATTTTAATAAAAACTAAGGTATTAATTATTGTTGCTTGCCGAGCGTTAGCGAGGCAGCACACTAATCTTGACTGGGTTCCCTGTGTCTCATGTCCAGGCCTCTTTGCCGAGTTATTGTATAGTCAACGAAATCGCAATCTCGAGCCCATAGTCACTCCCTTTTTGGTCAGCGGGAGAGTGCGTGGGAGACTCTGGGGAAATTGGATTTAATTACCCCTGAAATGAGGGGTTCCGCTGGTTATGCGCATGTTCGTAGCCTGAGCTGCTGTGCAGAATGTGCCATGTTTTCAGATCATGAGTTCATTTCAATTTTGCTTGAAAATACTATATTTCTGAGAAGTGAGTACCATCCATGCAGATCAAATGCACGTTAAAATTGTTGGAGAGAGCCTGACACTGCTGGTTGTGGCGCTCGACATACACATTCTTGAAATCCAAGGTAAAATATCAATTCACCTCGCCAATATCGTCCTCGATCAAAAGCCTTTAGTCCTTTACGAGTTGCGAAGGCTGATTCCTTCTTTAATTGTCTTAAATATATGCTTTTTCGTTGTTTAAATTGTTCTATTTATACATCAAGTATAGCGACAAATGACACCAAGGTTTGTTTCGTTTATTGCGATTATTTGCTATTCGAAATTCGTCTTTACTTTGTTTATGAATTTTGTTTCAATTATTTGTGTCACTGAGACCTTGAGAGAAGAGAAGAAGAGATGTAAATGAGGCGTCTAAATTTGAAGATATATATGTTGAATAAAGCAATATATGACAATCTGTATGTTTTGAACGATGAATTAAATAAATTTAAATGAACCAATCAAAAAGGGTAATCAATCCAGTTTCCCCAGAATCTCCCCCGCGCTCTCCCGCTGACCAAAAATGGGTTCACTATGGGCTCGAGATTTTGCGAGGGATGTTTGTATTATGTATGTTGACTATTTTAAGGTAATAATTCCATGTCCTAAATAACCCAGGTACTTCATGAAAGCCTGACCCCAACACACACCCTAATCCTAACCAATAAATTCGTGAATATTGGACATGGATTTATAACCTATTTTAAGACGTTTTGTGACGTAGGAAGTCTTCCTACACTTACATCACATACGCTGGAAGGATTGCTCTGCCAGACTCAATCATAAATTGCATCATAGTCTGAAGTTGGTTAACGCCACGACGGCGATGGATTTCCGAAATGACAATTGCCCTGCCCCTGGTCATGAGCAGTTTACCTTCTTCCTCGAAGGAAAATTTTACGGTAAGAACGATACATCATGTCTTTCCAACCTCGCACCCAGGGTCTTATCTCCGCTGCTCCGCCTACCGCTGCGAAAAGACCCTGGTCGTCTGGGCTGGTCACGTGTATCCCATATTCTGGGATATTTTTCAACATTGTCGTTAGGGAGGGGGTAGAGAACTTAGGATTTGTCATCATTGTACGCGAAGACTATCGAGACTGGTGGAGCCCGTGGAGGCAAGTCGCAAGACAATCTTAAAATAAACACCGATATATGCCAACGATAATATAATATATAACGACGAAAAAACATTGGCAAAACATTTGGTTAAAGACCCTCAGACACTTTGCTGTTCGGCAAGGCCATGAGGAAACGGCAAGGCGCTTCGCAACAGTGCAACACTTCACGGAAAAGTTGTCAGTGATGGTGAATATTTTCCCTATATCTTTCTGAACTTCCGACGAGCAGCGAATTTGAGGGGTTCTCGTCCTCGAAATTAATGTTTACTTCATCAGTTACGACGCCAAGCTGTTACGCTCGTCGCCTGCCGGTTTGCCCAAAGAGAGGATTTTGCATGTCATCATTTATTATTGTGAATAAATATATGGAAATCTGAAAGTCCTTGTGATTTAACATCGCCAAGATCGCTAAAACTCGACATCTATAGCTTTCAACAAAAGCTATTGCAAAAGCTAAGGTTAGTGACATATTTTATTATTGTTTTTAAAGTGGTTTAAATTTGTAACGCAACGGTGGCAGCAATGCCAACGCAATTTAATATTCATCTTTTAAATATAATAATACCCGATGCAATCTAGTCTCCTTCGCAGCCGTCAGTTCAGGTTCGTTCTCACTCCCCTCAACTACCGGCTGCTTACCCGAGCAGCAAATTCCTTTCCAAATGTTGACCAATCAGAATCAGACTTCCAATATCTGGAAACCTGACCTTCGACCTTGAGGTTTGAGCTGATCGTTTGAACCATTGAACAAATTTTTCGAAACTATTGCTAATTATAGTTTAGTAAAAATTTAAACAGAATCAATAAGATGATGTTGTATTAACTGTGAATTGCAATATGAATACATGTACATGAAATAAAGTTGAAACCGCCACTGCCTGGAATATGAAGCTGAATATAAACATCGAGGTTGCTACCCAGACATGGCCAAACATCCCGTAGAATTTACTGTCCGCTAGAAATATGTCGCCGACACTTGTAGATTTTCTAAAGCTCTTCGCACAGATTTATTTACACGACCAGCAAGAACATATTCATAATACCATTCTTCGTAAATTTTGTAAAGCTCTGAGCTATAGTAAGCGAAATATTAGCTTTCAAGTAAACTGAATTCGGGCAGTCGGCCAGTCTCTTCAGACATTGTTAATAAACACCTTACAATCTCAAATTTCTCTTAAACGCTCTTACGCTTTACACTGACTTTCATACTTATTTGTTTGCATAGGCAGCAAGAACATAGTCAAAACAATATTCTTCGTAAATTTCGTGAAGTTCTAGGCGAAACTTTTCAAAATATTAGCTTTCGACTAAACAAATTTACATATAACAACACCATGCAGCCTAGCCTCCTTCGCAGCCCTTCTTTGCGGGCCTCGATATTTTCGTCCCCCACTAAGGTCTGCTCAAACGAGCAACACATTCCGTTCCCTTTGTGTACATGGACCAATGAAATTACACCATTGTCGTGCTAAATAAAGCCGTCCTGGGCTGGTATTGTTATGTGTAATTTGTTTAGTCGAAAGCTAATATTTTGAAAAGTTTAGCCTAGAACTTAACGAAATTTACGAAGAATACTGTTTTGACTATATGTTCTTGCTGCCTATGCAAACAAATAAGCGTGAAAGTCACTGTAAAGCGTAAGACCGTTGAGAGAAATTTAAGATTGTAAACAAACGCTCAAAGGTGTTAACGGTTTTAGAGCTTTACAAAATTTACGAAGAATGGTATTATGAATATGTTCTTGCTGGTCGTGTAAATAAATCTGTGCGAAAAGCTTTAAAAAGGCTACAAGTGTCGGCGAAATGTATCTAGCGGATAATAATTATTTACCTGGATACATGGCCAAGGTGAAGGTCAGCCTCCCCGATTTTAGGAGCCTATCTCTGATTGGTCAATCTACGGAACGGAATGTGTTGCTCGTTTGATCAGACCTTAGTGGGGGACGAAAATATCGAGGCCCGCAAAGAAGGGCTGCGAAGGAGGCTACAGCCCGGACGACTTTATTTAGCACGACAATGGTGTAATTTCATTGGTCCATGGACACAAAGGGAATGGAATGTAGCTCTCGGGTGAGCAGACGTTAGTTTGGGGAGGAAAGCGAGCCATACGAACGTCTGCGAAGGAGGCTACATGCAATCATGATCAGAGCTGAAAATCGATTCCTGTTTGGGAAGTGATGCCGTCATGCTGATCAAGAAAACACTGACCTTCTAACAACATATTAATATCACTAGTCTATATCAATTCCCCTTTGACTAAAAAAAACAAGGTTTTTAATATGAATCGAAGTCACTCACTAATGAACCTATTGTTGAACGTTGTTTTTATTGCGTTGTTCTTTTATACACTTGTTGTTTTAATAATAGATATAATTGCGCCGTGAGTTCATATTAAAAGCAGTCAGAATAATAAAAAAGTGCTTATCATGTTATCAAAAATCATTAAATGTTGAATAATATAGCAATTCATCACATAACTACTGAGATTTTAAGTATCGAGCAATATATTTTAGTATACTGTTTACTTCATAAATATACATCAAAGCCCAAGGTGTCAGTACATTTCGATTGAAACTTTGCTCTAGTCACTTTAACACATTCTTCTACCTTATAATACCTAATGTGTTCGTAATTTACGAATACTCTCATTGTTATTTAGGTGTAATTTCGTCTGGTAGTTAATTCTGCAACTACAACAGATCTAGAATGCAAACAATCAATTCAAGTGCGGCGCAACAAACATTGTTCTTTGAAAACAGTTTTAAAACCAAGACGGTTTGGTGAAGCAAACTTCAAATAACACATTGGAAGGTGCTATATATAAATCAACAAATAAAAGAAATTAACATTTCAAACATTGTCTCTGTGATTATTCCGCGGTCTTCTTAGTTCCTACAAAAGTACAAATCCTACTAGCCCACTCCCAGTAAGTCTGCGGTGACACGTGACCAGACCAGACCAGGGTCTTTTCGCAGCGGTGGGCGGAGCAGCGGAGATAAGACCCTGGGTACGAGGTTGATGTCTTTCGTGCTTTCGCAAGTATTCATCAAGACCATCATTGATTCAATGGTCAGTCTTGAGTGCATCGGCGCTATTAAGCGCACAAGCCATTCCAGTATATTCAAGTGGAACTCGACAAGCTAGCGTTGACAGTGTCTTATTTGCAAGTAGGCAATATGTACATAAATGCTTTTGAGAATGATATTACGTGTGAGAAATTTTTTTTGCTAAACTATTTATACCAACAGTCTGTTGTTCTAGGCATTGGCACTTTGTCGGCTAAGAACATATTTTACTTCTATAAATTCTATAAATATTCTTGATAAGGACTCAAATATGCATTGAGAAACTTTCAATTGCATTGACAGTTTTGCAACATCATTAGAGCAAGACGCATTGATTATTTACTATTTGTATATTAATTGTGTGTATATGCTGTCAAAACCCTTGTCAATCATGTCAATGGATAAGTTATAGTAATTTGTAGTTTTCAATCCTTATAATTAAAAAAATACATGTGTAGATACTCTGTGTATATTGTAATTAATATTAAATTTTTGGACTTTCCAGCTTTCACAGGCAACTCTGTGAGCCCTTATTGGGTGGTGTGGGAAAACTTGGTTGGTGTGGGAAAGTTGGGTGGAGTAACTGGAGTGGGGAAACTTGGGTGGAATGTTCAAACTTGTGTGGAGTGGGCAAACTTGGGTGTAATGTGCAAACTTGTGTGAAGTGGGCAAACTTGGGTGCATTAGGCAAACTTGGGTGGAGTGAGCAAATTTGGGTGGAGTGGACAAACTTGCGTGGAATGTGCAAACTTGGGTGGAGTGTGCAAACTTGGGTGGAGTGTGTAAACTTGCGTGGAGTGTGCAAACTTGGGTGGACTGGGCAAACTTGGCTGGAGTGTGCAAGCTTAGATGGAGTGTGCAAACTTGGGTGGAGTGGGCAAACTTGGGTGGAGTGTGCAAACTTAGATGGACTGAGCAAATTTGGGTGGAGTGGACAAACTTGGGTGGAGTGTGCAAACTTGGGTGGAGTGTGCAAACTTGGGTGGAGTGTGCAAACTTGAGTGGAGGGTGTAAACTTGGGTGGAGTGTGCACACTTGGGTGGAGTGGGCAAACTTGGGTGGAGTGTGCACACTTGGGTTGAGTGGGCAAACTTGGGTGGAGTGTGCAAACTTAGATGGAGTGTGCAAACTTGGGTGGACGCGGCAAATTTGGGTGTAGTGGGCACATTTGGGTAGAGTGGGCAAATTTGGGTGGGGTGGGGAAACTTGGGTGGAGTGGGGAAACTTAGGTGGAAACTTGTGTGGCGTGGGCAAACTTGGGTGGAGTGGGAAAACTTGGGTGGAGTGGGAAAATTTGGTTGGAGTGGGAAAATTTGGGTGGAGTGGACAAACGTAGGTGGAGTGGGCAAACTTGAGTGGAGTGGGCAAACTTGGGTGGAGTGCGCAAACTTGGGTGGAGTGTGCAAACTTGGGTGGAGTGTGCAAACTTGTATGGAGTGGGCAAACTTGGGTGGAGTGGGCAAACTTGGGTGGAGTGCGCAAACTTGGGTGGAGTAGGAAAACTTGGGTGGAGTGTGTAAACTTGCGTGGAGTGTGCAAACTTGGGTGGACTGGGCAAACTTGGGTGGAGTGTGCAAGCTTAGATGGAGTGTGCAAACTTGGGTGGAGTGGGCAAACTTGGGTGGAGTGTGCAAACTTAGATGGACTGAGCAAATTTGCGTGGAGTGGGCAAACTTGGGTGGAGTGTGCAAACTTAGATGGAGTGAGCAAATTTGGGTGGAGAGGACAAACTTGGGTGGAGTGTGCAAACTTGGGTGGAGTGTACAAACTTGGGTGGAGTGTGCAAACTTGAGTGGAGTGTGTAAACTTGGGTGGAGTGTGCACACTTGGGTGGAGTGTGCACACTTGGGTGGAGTGTGCAAACTTGGGTGGACTGGGCAAACTTGGGTGGAGTGTGCAAGCTTAGATGGAGTGTGCAAACTTGGGTGGAGTGGGCAAACTTGGGTGGAGTGTGCAAACTTAGATGAACTGAGCAAATTTGCGTGGAGTGGGCAAACTTGGGTGGAGTGTGCAAACTTAGATGGAGTGAGCAAATTTGGGTGGAGAGGACAAACTTGGGTGGAGTGTGCAAACTTGGGTGGAGTGTACAAACTTGGGTGGAGTGTGCAAACTTGAGTGGAGTGTGTAAACTTGGGTGGAGTGTGCACACTTGGGTGGAGTGTGCACACTTGGGTGGAGTGTGCACACTTGGGTTGAGTGGGCAAACTTGGGTGGAGTGTGCAAACTTAGATGGAGTGTGCAAACGTGGGTGGACGGGGCAAATTTGGGTGTAGTGGGCAAATTTGGGTAGAGTGGGCAAATTTGGGTGGGGTGGGGAAACTTGGGTGGAGTGGGGAAACTTAGGTGGAAACTTGGGTGGCGTGGGCAAACTTGGGTGGAGTGGAAAAACTTGGGTGGAGTGGGAAAATTTGGTTGGAGTGGGAAGATTTGGGTGGAGTGGACAAACTTAGGTGGAGTGGGCAAACTTGAGTGGAGTGGGCAAACTTGGGTGGAGTGCGCAAACTTGGGTGGAGTGTGCAAACTTGGGTGGTGTGTGCAAACTTGTATGGAGTGGGCAAACTTGGGTGGAATGGGCAAACTTGGGTGGAGTGCGCAAACAGGGGTGGAGTAGGAAAATTTGGGTGGAGTGGAACAGGCTTTAGATTTCTGTTAGTTTACCTGATTGAAATATATTATGAAAGTTTAGACCGCATGTTCATATAATAATACAGTTCTCTGCCTCAACATTTCCTTCATCAAAACTCCGCCCCTTTCCCCCCAAATTTTAGATTTAGCGATAGGCAGCACTTCCTTATGATAATAACTTCTAGTAGTAAGAGTATTCCTATTAAATGCATGCTTAACACGATTTATCTGGCCTGAAATCGACATACAAGAAGTTACAGTTTTTGTAATATGTTCATCAAAACTGAGGTTCTGACCGAAAATTACACCGAGGTCCTTTACATGTAGTGAGGGTTGGATTTATTTTTCTAATAATGTTACACGGAAGTCATATAGGTTTGATAACATTTGTCGGCTGCCATAAATCATTAGCTTTATTTTCTTTGGATTCAAGAGTAGACTGTTAGCAATACACCAGTTGCGAACGAGAGTATCATCAATTTCAGTCATAGCCTTGGTTCTGTCATGGATTGGAAATGAAATATAAAGTTTACTGTCATCGACATAGCAGTCAGATAGCCAGGACTTAGGAACAAGCGGCGGGTTGTTGACATGAATGTGGAATAAAATTGGACGGTTATTATCTGCTTGTTCATAAACAGCTTCCTTTTAAGACTGATAAAACTTCAGCCTTCTTCCAAAGTGCTTTTCCCAACCTAAAATGTCGTTGGTTTGTCTAGCCAATTTTCTCCATTGGTCTCTTGTTTTCATAAGACAAAGGATTTCGTCAGTTATAAACGGGTTTGGTCGACTTCTTACTTTAACTCTTTTGATGGGGGCATGCATGCATGTCCAAGATGATATTCAATAGCAAATTTAAAGCATTAAGCTTATCATCTATATCATCAAACATTTATAACCGACCAAGGTGCATGAAGAAACATATCTTGAAGAAACGATTCAGGATTATAGTGTTTAAAGCTTCTCATATTAACATTGTCTAAAGCTTCTGATATGCTAGCTCTAATAATAAAACTCACTCGCCAGAGTTAAATTCTGGTCTGAAACACAGTAAGGAACTAATTAACGCTTCTCTTGTAGCAGACACTGATCGCGAAAGGAGACTGGATCGAGCAATTACTGTTTGGAAAATGAAATTAAGGATATTCAGAAACGCCCTTTACACGTGCGATATATATGCTAAGGGACCAACTGCATGTTTGAAATATCGCTACGAAGTTGTTCTCATCCTGTTTCTTCGTTTTTCGCTTTTTACAAACAAAAACACAGCATTGTGTCCAGACAGCTTCCATCTTCGTATTGATCTACCTACACAATTGCCTGATCAGCGCCATTATAGCAAGAAACCAAATCTTCCTGATTTTCACTGATCCTGATAAACAATGAGTTATACTCGATCCAGTCTTCTTTCGAGATCAGTGGTAGCATGCATGCATTGTTTTAATTCTATTAATTCACCTATTGCTGAGCTTGTATATATAGAGAATAATACATGGATGCGCGGAAATATGAAATTTATTTCGAGTGTTGACTATGATATCTCACGAGTGGGCAAAGCGAACGAGTGAGATATCTTGGTCAACACGAGAAATAAATTTCATATTTCCAAGCATTTCAAGTATTGTTCTATTTATTATATAAAAAATTAGTCCTATTTCCCCACATAATACGTTTCACGAAAATCGACACATGTGAGATTATCATAAATAATCACACATGTGAGATTATCGTTTTTATTAGTGACAGAAACATCGTTAAAACACTCTATTTTCTATAATAAACTTAGCTTATTTTCTGTTAGTATTTTCGGAATTTTCTGATCTTACCAGCGGTGACCGTTCTCGTATATCACACTATTTATTTATTCTTATTTCACCATCCTTGCATGTATATATAGAACGTAGATATAGCATAAATTCTATCATAGTTTCTTAGTTTAACTTCTGATATCCTTGGGTCCGCAGTAATCCACTTTTTTCCAGCTAGGACCTTAGCGGGTCCACGTGACACTTTTCGGACAAACAATCTCAGATGAACATTCGGACACTGAGAAAACCGCACAGATAAGAGTGGTTAAAAGATGGTCTCAGGCCCGGTTCAAACGTCGCGCTTATCATGTGCCGAACCTAATTCGAAGTGTTAGGCACATGATGAGTTCGACGTTTGAATCAATTATATTAAGTTCGACGATTTTAATTAAGTTCGACGCCCACATTAAGTTCGACCGAGGCGGTCGCGCTTAGGTCGAACTTAATGTATTAAGTTCGCCTTGGCGCGACGTTGATTCAAACGTCGAACTTATCATGTGCCGAACCTAATGAAATTCACGAAAAAAACGTGTTTGTCTAGTTTATGTCGCTGTAATGCGAGGTGAAAACATGAAACTTAATACGCACGGCGGTCTTTTCGAGTAAATATGGACACGATACAAACAGTAATGATCTCTTCTCGCGAGTGCATAACTTGTAGTAGCTATAAGCGCGCCGACATGTAATCGATGCGCTGAGTTGTTTGAAGAAGATGAAGAAGTCAGTCGGACGGCGCACAGAGATACGTTCCGCATTCACCTGACAACAGGCTAGTGTAAGGCATAATGGCAGATTCAAGTCAATTATCTACTCACAATTACAGTAAAAACTCGCTAACAAGAACCTATACTTTTCACCAAATCAGCCTGGGATAGGTTCTTATATTCTTATATATTCTTATATAAATAAATTCTCAATTTCAGCATGAGGTTCTTAATAGGAGTAGGTTCTTGTAGGCGGGTTTTTACTGTATTCTGTTTTCGTTTCTCGCTCTCTTCGGATTTACCGTCACCATATTTCGACAAGAAAATAGTGAGAAATAGACAAGAAAAACGAAAACCGTGCGATTCATGGCACATTATTCATGTTAAGCGGTACATTCGCGTAGGTGGACACTGACCAAATTCAACGAATGCTCGCATATAGCAATTAAGTTCGACTAATTAAGTTCGACGTTCGAATCAACGTCGAATCACGTCGAACTTTGTCGAACTCAATATGTATTAGGTTCGGCACATGATAAGCGCGACGTTTGAACCGGGCCTAAGAGGGCTGTAAAAGTGATTCTCGGTAAAAGCTAAACAGAAAAGACGTGACTAGGCTGCTATGTTTCATCGTTTCTTCAGCAGCGAAAATGTAGAGAACGGAGAATCAGTTTGATAATGCTTTATATTAATTAAAAGCGTTAAAATATATTAAAAGCATATTACATGTAAATTCGTTTGCGTGAAAGTCATCTACTGTACACCTACAACCTTCGTTTCATGCGTCAACATGGTCTATATAATGATAAAAAATCCAACCCTAACAGCAACTATGGCGGTACACGTAAGTCACAATTTGTACATTACTGAGACGCGTTCATGATAATTATATGGTTATAATCGCTTAGTTTGTTTGCCGCCTTTTCGCAGATTGTTTTATTATAAATATGCACGGTTTAAAAAGCGTCAACGTCATCGAACTTGCCCGCACAGCGGCACCACAGTACATCTAACGAAATACCAGCCAAGCTTCCATTGCCTGCTTATCAAGCAGGGATTGAGGTGAAGTATTCTTTTCGCGAACATGCAACTGCGACTAGTTCTTCTCACAATAAGAGTGGTTAAAAGATGGTCTTATACAGTGCTGTAAAAGTGATTCTCGAGACCCACACTGCAAATTCCCAAAAACTTGTTTTAAGAAAAAAATACTTGTTTTAAGATTTTCTTGTCCCGTTTGCAAGATAATAATCTTACTGCGGTTTCTTGACAAGATATTTTGTCTTAAAACAAGATTAAATATCTTAAAACAAGAAATAAAATCTCAAAACAAGAAAAATTATCTTGACAAGAATTGGAGGTTTTGCAGTGCAGAACGAATAAACATGAAAGAAATAGCAGCTACAGCTATAGTAGAGAAAATGTAAGTCAAAATGCGTAGACTTTTATTAAAGACGACAATTATGATTAGTGTCTAACTCTTGCCGTGTTTGAACAGGTTATATTAATACGAATGTTGTGCAGTTGTATAGCAAGCGAGAGTCAGCAACAAGCAATAAAGCGCATGGCGAACGATTTACAACAAATCACGAAAAATCTACTGTAGAATCATTGCTGATGTCCATACAATTAACGTTCGTTTGGTCGTTCAAACAAAAAGTAAACACCACGGGATACAATGTTGTTGTGATGATGGCATAGGTCAGTATAAGTCAGTGTCATGCGGTTTTCTCAGTGTCTTTGTCCGAAAAGTGTCACGTGGACCCCCTAAGGTCATAGCTGGAAAAAGGTGGATTGGACTTTACGCTGTTGCGGACTTGCGGTAACCCTGCCATAGGTTTATTAAGTTTATGTTTTTGTCAGTTTATATATAAACATGTATAGTTTTTTATCTTAGTACTTAACCTATGGGCGAAGACATGCAGTCACTAAAGAAATAATAAAGTCGGAAAACTGATCACCGTTTCATTTGTTGTCTTGTTTCAGCTTATATTTTGAGTTTCAAGACGTTTATTTTCGGTCGATGCGTTGTCTTAAATACCACACAACGCCTTGCGAAGTTTTCATAAGCTATATACCCTATATAGAAGAACCTTGTTCAGTTTCCTACCCTAACCCTAACCCTAAATGCAGTCTCTGATGGTCTTCTTTGTGTTTTATACTTTATTTACAATAAATCAAAGATGAAAACGTGAGGCTTCTCTCAGCCAGACCATTTTACTCGTCAAAGAGAGAGGTTTAGACGTTTAGAGCGTCTAAGCGGTCATTATAGAAGGTTGCAGGTTCGAACCCGTTGTCTGGGGCTCAGAAATCGTTTCTGAGTAATTGAGCTCGACGAACGTCTACCAAATGTCTGTAAACGTACCACATGCATGCACTACATGTATACGTACAACTTATCAAAGAGCTAGAGAGGTCTCGAAAAGCCGGAGAAAATATCAACACAACGTTGAAATTTGAAATGGTAAACAGTAACAACGAAAAGTTACACCACCTATTCGTTATTGAATTGATCTGCCAAACGTATAGTTGTCATTGGAAAACGTTTGTTTGAAAACTCGAAAACAACTAGTTATTCGCTAAACGCTAAACGAAAATGGTAGTACTCGTCAAAGGGAGACGCCTCGGAAAGGTAAGCATGAAAGAATTAAACACACTATTGATTAACTAGTTACTTACAAATCAATGTTTGACCCTCTCAGTACGGCTTTCCTGTACCGTTCTTGCCTTCTGACGCTAAACAAACCTACAATTTCACATGAAATTAAATAAGTTAGTTATTCTTGGTTTGCACATGACGTCCATGTTGGAGGAACTTTAACAAAAGAATGTCATTAGCAGCTGTTGTGTTTGCAGTATGTTTTCCTTCAACATGGCCGCGGTAACTTTGTCTTCTAAATCTCAAGGAATTGATTGCAAACCTCCAATTGTAACCCACGGTAATCAAGAGTTTAGTGCTAACCTTTTGTCGCTCAGGTATAGCTATAGGTCAAAGTGCGGTGACGATTGAGTAGATGAGAATGAACATGACAATGACATATATGCGTGCAGTGATTATGGCTGTTGTCAACTTAATCGGTTATTTGAGCCATTATACAAGTATAATACAGACTAACAGGCGCCGCGATAATGATTTCTTTCGTCATTCGAATAATTTGAGTATTCTTTATAAAGCCTTTTTGTCTTCCTTTAGATGTCTGCAATTCAAAAGAATCTTTGTTGCATATGTTTACATGGAAAAGTGCCAGCACTCCAAGACGAACTACAAATACAATCATTGACAACATTTGTAATTCTGGAATACCATCCCAGGCAAATTACGTGATCCCGAGATCCCTTTACAAAAGTTCAAGTCACTTCTTTTTAACTATTATTTTTCAGCTACTACATCTGTTTACAACACAGAAAAACAACATGCCACCAAGCAAGACAGTTATCTGTCTCAACAAAATCTTGTTTTCAACTGCAGTTCGTCGCTACCAGGGGGGGCGGTGTCTCGTAACTAATTCTGAATATAGTTACGTTGTACCACTCTTGTATCATGTTCTTACTTTAACAGGTCACTAATGTAATTGTCTCACGCTGTGTTGGCGTTCCTGAGATGTTTTGTACTGACTGTCAGTCAGTTAAAAAATTAAAGTTAATAAATATTATTAAATATTATTAAATCAAAGTTAATAAATAAAATAAAATAAACAAATAAATAAAATTTAATAGTTGAAACGACTCGAGCGAATCATGCCATGTGAACATCTAAGCTTATATTTTGGATAAATCGCCACCTCCGCCCTCCCCCCCCCCCCCCCCCCCCCCCCACCTGCCCCCTCCTTACTGAATGTTGTTACCTTAAACATGGAAACGTAGACTGAATGCAAATTACACACGTTTTCAGTTCCGTAAATCGTTCCAACAATTTTTCCTAGTATTAGTAAACGAGATCGATTTCGCCTCGCAATGGTAATTTTCTAAGCTTTCGGTGGTCGACGTTAAAAGGAATGACTCAACCCATCCAGTCCTTTCGCGACTTTTCCAAAATATGTTGTCAAATTCCCTCAAACTCTTGCTTGCCTCTGGATAACGCTTGTAAATAGTGCTCCGTCGTGGTGACGTCAGGATTGATGTTTGTCCGTATTTACCCACAATTCTTGCAGTCCGAATAACAGATAATCGCTCGTTTCCAATCATTTGAAAGTCAATTTTGCTTTGTTTGTTTGTCCGCTTTTACGCTATTAATAGCAGCTCGACGGTACGCTATTATATAATTATATAAGTAAACAAATTGTACGTTTCAGAACATCACAGCTTGTCAACCGGCCACTAGCGAACAAGAAAATAAATACTTCAAGTTTGTTCGGATATTAGAATAATATGAGTTGCTTTGATGTAGTTGTAGTTGGGGGAGGCCCTATGGGTCTAGCCGCGGCTTACGAGTGCTCCGTGAAACTGGGAAAAAGAGTTCTCGTCCTAGAACAGTTAGGAGAGTTTGCTAACGAGTATGGTTTAAGTCCTGGTTATAGTTGTCAGTTTCGCATTAGTTATTCGGAAGAAAATTTGTGTGAGCTGGCGATTGAGACAAGCCCAATGTGGAACACTCTAATGAAAGAGATGAATAATCCTAATCTCCTTAAAAGAACTGGTTGTCTGTGGTTTGGAGATCCTAGTGTCGAGAATAGCGAAGGGAACATAGATCAAGCTGCCGAGAACCTGCGCAAGTTAGGACAGAAAGAACCCGAGGAAGGAGAAGATGAGATCCTGAATGATGAACGATTTTCATTTGTTTCCAAAGCAGTCGAGGAAATTGACGGCACGCCAAAAGCTCTGTTCACGAAGGACGGAGGCACCGTTAATGTACCTGATCTTGTGAAATGCTACATAGGCGCTTTACAAGGATCGGGAAAGGCAACGCTGGAGAAGAATGCACGCGTAACAAATATCGATTACTCCAAAGAAACTATAATCGATGTCGTGGCTGTCGTTAACGGTAAAGACCAATCTTATACCAGGGGAAAAAGTGATTATGACTCCAGGTACCTATGTGAATGACGCATTAGCTACCCTTGTCCCTCTCTACAACCGACAAATAAACCTCGCCATTTATCTCTGGTGTTCCACCTACTTCAAAACCTTTCAAGATTCCGCTGATGTTCCAAGCAATCCAAGCCAATGGCCTATATGGTATTTTTTTGGCAAAGCAAAATTGGATGATGGCGATAACCGTGAAGGCCATGTCCATGACTACAACGCGTATTACGGTTTCCCAAGCGAGCCACAACGCCCAAACTTCCTACGTGTTGCTCCTGCCTTTACCTCGCAAGAAGAATTTGACTTCCAGGATTACCCTTCCGCTCCTGAGAAAGAGAAAAGACCGGTCGATGAAGATGCCATGAAATTCACCAGTGAATTTGTAAAGCAATACATGCCAGACCTGAGCCCACATTTGATCGATAGTGAGAAAACCACCTGTGTGGCTGGTTTTGCCGAGCTCCTGAATCCATCTGACGATCAAGAGGACAACAGTGCGGCGTTTGTTTTGGATTCTTTGGTCCAAAAGCGCATCGTGCTGTTCACCGGTGGCTTGGGAATGAAGTATGTCCCGATGATTGGAAAGATACTAACCGATCTAGTGATCTGTGGTAATACTGAGTACCAGAAGCAGATTGAGCCGATGAATATCAACCGCGGAATCCTGAAGCCCGTGGAAACATCAAGAGGAAAGAGAGAAGAGAAAAGGGTAAAGCTGTCGGCCGCAATGCCGGCTGCCAAGTTTAACAAAATTTGGTGTTAAATTAAAACTATGCCTTTGGTGTTTTTAGTTTCTTGTTCAGCTAATTGCTTTGAATTTTATTTCCATTTTATTGAACATTATGTTTCGAAACATGTATAGTTTGCTTTGTTTAATGTATGTTTTTATTTGTCTCATCATCTTTTAAATCTATATAGTTAAATGCTTAAATATAATATGTCGGATATATCACCCTCGTATAAACTTTATCTACATGTATTTATCTTGTGAGCGTTTGGTAGTAATATTTGCACCGATTTTCATGAAAGTTTGAAGCAGAAGGGTTGGCTATAGACCAACTACCAATCCATTAAATTTTGGGTGAATTTAGTAAAAATTTGGATGAGCAATTAATAAAAATCTGACCACAAGATTCTCCGTGTAGAAGAAATGCTTGATTGCGCTCATTATCTTTAATTTTTGCAAATATTTTTGCATCATTTTAGTACGAGTGCTATCGAGCATTTTATTCATACATGCATGTGTGGGTCTCGTGAGCTAGCTGGTTAGCGGGATGTTCGTTCTCTTTCTAAACATCTCTAATAACCCGCTGGCGGAGGTATATGCAGTCCCTGACTGCCATCTAGTTACCCATCTTGAAGAACTAGTGTATACGTTATCCACTTATCCATGTTGTAGAATTGATCATGCATTAGACGTTATACTTTGGCCTGTCACAAATACTGTTCAGAGCGTGGTGTTTTTCTCTGATTGGTCAAAAATACAACGACGAAGTAAATACCTTGTTATGATTCGTTTGGGTAAATTACGCGAACCGTTTCCTGTTTTTTTTTACGGTTTTCAAGATTCATTATTAGGGACCTTACGATGCTAGGACGACGACGGCTGTTAAAAAGCAACTTAAACTTTATAATTAAAAAAGGTCACGGATAACTGACTATGGTATTTGATATTTGAAGCTAGTTTAAGGACTTTCAAAACGCCGCAGTACTGCAAAAAGATTGTAGTGTCCGTATTGAGGTCAATCTAAAACAACAGTTCTCATCTTTTGGCCGTTGACGTCGTCCTGAAGACGTGGAAATGCTCTAAGTGGCGTTGTAAAAAGAACGAGGACACTGTTGAGATTACTATTGGGACTAAAAATTATTCATTCTCTTCGTTCCACAACTAGAATTCTTTTGTTTAGAAGACGTCGTCGTTGAAGTTGCCGTCGTACTTCGTAAGGTCCCTATTAATAGGGAATTTACGACGTCAACCTCAACGACAACGTCCTCAACAAAATAATTCTTTTTGCCAAACAAAGAAAATAAATAATTTTCAGTCCTAGAGTAATCACAACGCCGTCCTCGTTCTTTCTACGACGCCGCTTAGAGCCATTTTCACATCTTCAGGACGACGTCAACAGCCAAAAGATGAGAAGAACTGTTGCTTGATATTGACGTCAATACATACACTGGGATCATTTTAGCAATGGTGGGGCGTTTTGGAAGTCATTAAACTAGCTTCGAATATCAAATATAATAGTTAGTTAACCGTGACTTCTTTAAATTGTAAAACTTGTCTTGCTTTTTAACCGCCGTCCTCGTCCTAGCCTCTTTAAGACCCTATTCACTAATTCACGACTGCATATGGCGATTAGTCGGTTTTCCAACATTTTCGTGTCTCTGAAATACTTCACTTTTCATTTCCGTTGTGGTTATGCCGAAGGTTCTAGATTTGGAAGACTCAACTTAGCAAACTCGGAAAGTGTAAGAAAGCAGTTCGTTGTCATCCTTGGTGAGAGCGGTGTTGTTTTTGTTTTGTGTTTAGGTTTACCTTCGAAAGGCGCTTGCAAATCTCGAGAGGGGCTATGTATGTTGATCAAGATGAATAGCACTATAAACGAGACAAAGTGCTAAAGAGCGGTGCCCGGTTTGGCGTCAAGAAAGTCGCTTACGTTAGGGATTTTAAGATGCTAGGACGACGACGGCGGTTAAAAAGCAAGATAACTTTTACAATTTAAAGAAGTCACGGTTAACTGACTATATTATATTTAATATTTGAAACTAGTTTAATAACTTCCAAAACGCTCCAGTATTGTTAAAATGGTTGTAGTGTCCGTTTTGAAGTCAATCTCAAGCATCAGTTCTCATCTTTTGGCCGTGGACGTCGTCCGGAAGACGTGAAATTACTCTAAGTGGCGTTGTATAAAGAACGAGGATGGTATTGAGATTACTCTAGAGACACGAAAATTATTCATTCTGTTGTTTTGCAAGAATAATTATTTTGTTTAAAGGACGTCGTCGTTGTGGTTGACGTCGTAGATCTTATAAAGTCCCTGTTTCTGGATCCGTGACGTACGGTTTCCACAAAAAAATGTGATACACAGAATCCTAGAGAGATGCAAAGTATCATCAAAGCCCTTATTTGTCTGTTCAACAATAAAATGAGTAATAAACTAAATGGTTTGAACTTAAGATTAGTACATGTTTGTGAAAATTGATCATCAAGGTTAGCCTAGCCTTACGAAAGACTGTTGTTGATGTTAGTGACTGACGTTTCGACGGCCTCGACAGTCTTGTGAATGTTTAAAGTGTATTTATTTTAAGAAACAAAATAAGTTTCACATTAAAATCGATTAGTTGGGTTTTTTTTCAGTAGTGTACTGCAATATTTGTATGATATTTAATTTTTTAATTAAACATAAACGTTTTTTAAAGCCCCTGCGCCCCTTCCTTTTCTCCTTTTTGAGGAGCCATCCCTTTCATGCAGAGTAAAAATAATTTAAAGGCCGCCAAGTTTCTCCTCACCCCCGCGTATAATAAACAATGAGCAATCCCTATATAAAAGGCTTACCCCTTAACATTTTCACCACTTTTTGCCATTTTTAAATTACGTCACGTGCCGGTCGATTATTTTATGTAGTCGACCAGTCGGTTATTACGAGTTTTGTCAGCCATTGTTTAAGCCATTGTCGCATATTTTATGAATTCAGTAACCTAAGCACTGAAAGTGAGTTTCAGGATTCCAAATGCGATAACAACAAGGACAATAATATTGAAAACGATGAGTCTATGTCACGTTCAAGTTCACGCTGTTTATACGTACCAATTGCAAGGTAACATTATGTTTCTTGAGGTATGTTAATATTAACCTTCGTTATTTATTTTGGACACTTAGGCCTGGTTCAAACGTCGCTCTTCTCATGCGCCAACATTATTACACGTTTGAATCAATTAATAAGAGCGGCAGATTGTGTTAGGAGCGGCAGATTGTATTTGGAGCGGCAAGGCCTTTTGCATTATGCGACGTTAAAAGCCCGACGTTAAAGTCCCGGTTCATGCGCCGAACCACAGAATAAAGAACTGAGCAGAAGGTCCACTCGCGTCGGAACCTTTGAAGTTTTTGTCCCCGCGCTGGTTACCGAAAACCACTTCCGGAAAATCTCGCAGCCAGTAAACCTCAGCCAGTTCAACAAGGAGTGCAATGGCGAAATACGGAGTTGGATCACTAAAATCGGTATATCTCACAAACTAGTCGCTCGATTTTTACGCTACAACCAGTAATAATAGAGGAAAGGCAGATGACAATATTTTTGCCATTTAGAAGGTATGGGAAACATTTGAAAGTGAAAATTTACGGATTAAAACGAACTCGAACCGCCATTGTGTGAAGCTATTTAAAGCATTACCGTCTACTTTAAACTTGCATTTGCAAGCAAAAATAAGAGCAGACTATCTTTGAAAACAGTTTAAACGTTAAATATAAAGATTAAACTGCACATATTTGATATTTCTTGTTATTTCTTGAATGGGATGAGTAATTTTGAAGAACGAAGCAATGCTATTAGTTGACGTTTTACAAGTAATACTTGAAAATAAGGCCAGCTGTTGTTTTTTTTCATAGGGATGCAACAACATATATTTTTTTCATAACTCATGTTTAAATCTGCTTGGTGTCACCACCTTTGAGTTTGCTGTCATGTTGTTTGACATCAGTGTAATGTATGTTTTAATAACCAATTCTGCAGTTAAAAAACTGAATTACAATGGATTTACAATGAATGAATATACAAAATTTCTAATAGAATAGAATAGAATAGAATAGTATATATATATATATATATATATATATAATACAATTTGGACAAGGGAATTGTTTTAGCAAAACTCTCAGTTGATGAATTAGCAATAAACAAGTATGATTTAATTTGTTGGGGTTTTTTTGTACGAGCCATTTATGTATTTACTAGATCCATCCAAACAACCAGCCCTGCAGGAGACTCTTAAAATTAAACCTGACTTTTTACAGGAAAAACAGAATTTCTCTGAATGACTTTGCTTGGTCATAATATGCAAAATTCAAAGTTAGTGCAAAATTGCTGTTGCACTGGTGCAGTTCAACAAGAAATTCAACCTCAAATGATAAACTTTTTTGTGCAATCACAAACAGTCAATCCCAAATATTTATTTTCATATAGCAAAATATATTAAAATAATTTACACTGTAGTGAAAATCAAAGTACAGTATCAAACTATAGATTTTTTTAGAAATAATTTACAAGTGACCATCCAATAAACAAAATACTCCACTAAAATAATTATTATACACCAGGCCTTGTTTTGATCTAAAATATATGATCATTCCTCTACCATGAAACATTACAGCTTAGGTTAGCAACCCCAATCTTGGACTGAATTGCATATATTTCAGTACACTACTTTCAGGTTCAAGAAGATCAAGGGTCTGACATGATATGAATATAAACAAGTTCAAGAAGAAGTACTGTATGCATGATTCAACTGTAATAAAAATAAAACAAACATAAAAATCACAGCCACGCTTCTCAATATAAACATATTAAAGTTATCATTGCAGAACTATGTAACTTTAGTTTTGCAAAGCGAGTTGTCTTTTAACATGGAATACCCGTCAGCAAATTTCAGTGTCCAATAGCCCCAAATTCACCTAACAGAATTGCTTCGTTGTTCAGAACTACTCATCCAATTCAATAAATAACAATAACAAAAAGTGTGATTTCATCTTTGTACTCCATGTTTGAAATGTTTTCAAAGAGTTTCTACTCTTTTTCTAGCCGTAAAGGCAAGTTGAAAGTCGACAAGAATGCTTTAGTGGCTCAATACTATGGCGGTTTTAATTCCGTAAATTTTCACTTTCACATGTTTTTCATACCTTCTAAACAGCAAATATATTGTCACTTACCTTCTCTGAATCATTACTGGTTGTAGCGTGAAGATCGAGCGACTAGTTCGTGAGATATAGCGATTTTAGTGAAGCAACTCCGTATTTCGACATTACACTCCTTGTTGACCTGGCTGAGGTCAATCTCGTCCCCAGAGCCTGCGGTCCTTTTGCCCAGCGGCAAGGAGCCATCGGCTCTGGCCGGAATCAGAATGTCGAGTCAGAAAAACGTGGACTTCCGAGAGAACGCACATGAGGATTTAAGCCAATCACCGTACTGCTTTACTTCGTTCTTGCCAGAGCCGATGGCTCCTTGGCGCTGGCCAAAAGGACCGCAGGCTCTGGGGACGAGATTGGGCTGAGGTTTACTGGCTGCGAGCTTCGCAGACCTCGCGCATGCGCACTGAAAAACGGCGCACTTTTACTCCCGAGTGGACCTTCTGCTCAGTTCTTTATTCTGTGGCCGAACCTAATACAAGCATTAAGTGCGGCAGAAGAGCTACGTTTGAATCAATTAAGAGCGGCAGATTGTACTTGGAGCGGCAAGTCCTATACGACGCTGGAGCGACTCCAATTCAAACGTCGAACTTCTCATGTGCCGAACCCCCTCTCCTCCGCAGAGGCTTTGCGTGGATAATGAGGTCTAACATGAAGTAGCTACGTGCCAAGAGGGAAAACCGCTAGTGGGAGGAACGTGGGCGGAAGGTCCAAGACGTGCGGTGGACGATGACACAGAATAAATGCTAAGCAGAAGGCCCACTCAGGGGTACGGAGTGTCCTCACTTTTTTAGTGCGCATGTCACACGCCGCCATGTTGAAAGCAAGTAAACTCCCGGCGGATCAACAAGGCACAACATGGCGGAAAACGAAGTCAAGTCACCAAAATGGCTGTAGCTGGAAAAGTTTTTGGACGATTTCCATTTAACTTGGATATTGTGTGAAGAGAAGGTAAGAGATTAATTTACTGGTGATTGTAAGGTATGTTAAAAAATTTTCCGCCTGGAATTTAGCTCGCGACTACGTTTCCAATAAACAGTTTATTCATGAAGACTGAAGTACTTTATTATCCTATTTTACAGAAATCAAAAATTTTAAATTGACAACTGCATTGTACGAAAAGTACAAATCGTTCTGTTATCAAACAAATTATAGGCCAGATAAATGCCGTAAGATAAATGCTATAAATTCTTAGTTCAACTTTGTCTAGTTGAGTAGTTGGGCGAAAACATTTAATGACAAAAGCATTCGTTCGATTCAATGAGTAAAAATGAATTAAATAAATTATGACTTCTATCCTTTTTTGTGTTTGCTGTGTTCTTATTGTTTCTAAACTTTACTTCAAAATATTAACAATGGTTCAGTATAACCACAGAATAAGAACTCAATTATATAAAATTAGAACATTTTGCATTTGTGACTGTGTATTGGACAGGGTTTACAACAATGTTCAAATGAAAGTTTTTGATACTGGTTTACCTATAGAGGACAGGTAGCTTTCCTTTGACCATTTTTTAATATTTTGCACTTATGTTTTGAGTAGGTTAGTTCACCAAGTTAATTTGGTATTAATTTGATTTTTCTTTTGTTTCTAGATTCTGTGTTTTTGGACTTTTAAAAAAGCTTTAATTCAACTCATTGGCATTGAAGACTGGAATTTTTTAACCCAAAATATCCTTCAAATCAGTTGGTCTGATTGATGTTACTATTTGAACCATGGGTGACTTCTTCCATAATTTGCTGGCTAGTGGCGTAGACATTCAGTGCATAATTAATAATTTACATGTTAAGGATCTGATGCCAAGATGGATGTAAAGATAATAATATAAACTGTGCACATATATCACTAATATTTTTATTCCATTGAAAATATTTGTCAAATAAATGTTCTGTGCAAATCATGTGATATAAAAATAGACAGAAAAGGTTTTTCAGAGGAAGAATTTATTTAGAAAGGAAACTTTGAGTTCTCCCTTTTTATGACTGAGTACAACAGGCAAAATATACTTTTCTCAACATGTATTAACACCATCTTCATTAAGGGTGGTGCAACTGGGGGTTTAATTTTTCTGCATATTTTAACCTAAGAATGCAGTAGAATGCATTTCAGAGCAGGAAGGTATCCTGTACCACCCACACCCTTGCCAAAGCCACTCGGGTAAACCCACTTCATCAGCTGCAAATGCCATTATGCCCCCAATAATTTCTATCTTCTGCCTCCCCTGTTTATCCAACCTAAACCAATTAGAAAAATGATTTAAAATGAAGACAGGTAATTAAAGTCTCAAAAGGGATTAAGTGGTTACTCTTAAGATCTCAAGCAGTCACTATGTATTTATTTATTTAAAAACTTCACCTCATGACATTACAAATATTTGCCAAAAATTACAGTACAAACAATCAAAACATAACAGGCAGGGTATCCGCAACAGCATTGCCAATTACAACAAGACACTAAACTTAAAATACAATCCTTTTGATGTAAAGGCTGTGGCATTGGTGGTAGTGCTTGACATTTTTTAAAAGAAATTATTTTTCAGAAAATCTTAAAACTTTGTACCAGGCCACTGCACGAAATTCCACCCTGTTACCATATGCAATTCTCAGAAAGTGTTCCAGGTTTTTTTGCTCTCTTGATTTTTTAAACATTCTTGTGGTCTCTGGTATTACATTTTGCTTCAAAAAATGACGGATCCGAAAGGTAAAGTCACCTCAAGCGCACAGAAAACGCACTGTTCAGCTGTGAACTGTTCAAACAGCAAGCGATCGCATCCAGATCTTAGTTTCTTCCGATTTCCGTCCGATCTAACAAGGTATGTTTTTGCTTTCTGTGTTGTTTCAGATCATAACTCTTGAAAATTGGTAAAATGTTAAAAATCATTTAGATCAAAAGAATGGGTAGTGCTGTGTCGACGCGAGGACCTTTTGGACAAGAGCGCAAAATATCTATATAATAATTGCAAATTGTGTGCTGAACATTTTGAAGATTGTATGTTTTACAACTTCTTGAAAAACCGCCTGAAATGTGACGCCAAACCAACACTGTTCAACATCCCAAACCCACCAGCCAAAATCAGTCATAAACGACGAACCCTGCAGAAGACAACCGCAGTTAGTAAAGGTAACTGGACTTTTCAATCATGTGCTTAAACCCATGTCCATTTAAAATTATTTAGTGAAAAAAAATACATTTAAAAAATTCCTTTTTAGGAAAGAGGCTTAAATTGGATGAAAGTAGCAGTCTGGAAGGTATGTAAAAGTAAGAACAGCTACATGTACATAATCGCAAACTTTGCATAAAATACCTCCCCCAAAAATAATTTTGAAAATACCGAGTGTTTGAGTATTTCAGTGGGACATATTCTAGGATGAGTATATTATGTACGTTGAGTAAAAAACGGTTTTCATAATTTTTTTATGACCCTCTTTTACAGTAATAGAGGGCCTTGAAAAATTATTCCTCCTTCACCATGACCTCTTCCCCCTTGCAACCATGCACCCCTTAGATATAAGCGGAGAAGAATTGGGTGAGGGGGGGGCATGATATTCTTCGCTACAGCCAAGGAGAAAGGCTCATCAATGATCTGGGAGTGGGAGTGGAGGTTGTGGTGTGGTGGGTGGTAAGACTCAATGTTTCATTACAAACCTCCACCCCATCTGGAAATTTATGACTTCCCTCTAAACTCAAACAACAAAAACTTCATTGACATTGTTACCCAAAATCAATAGACAGAACTCCAATAATGTAACCAAATGTACTGTATATTTAACTGTAATTGTATGCATGACAAGCCAACAGCAAACATTTTTAAACATTAATTATAGACCAAGATAATATACATGGACAAGGAAGTTCCAGCAAGGAAGGCAACAATGAAGCACAAGATGTTGCTGATATTGAAAGTATAAAAATATTTTGCCATAAGTCTTCAGTGGTGGATCTGAGCAGGGGGGGGGGGTGTGTCCAACCCTCAAAAATATTTTTGACAAAAAACATGAAAGCATTCAAAAATACAGGAAATAGAATTATAGCACCTTATGAAATTAAAAAATTTCCATGGTACATATATGCACATACCCCCATCTGCCTATACATTTTTCACATGAAAAGCTGTTGCCACCCCCCATCCCACCCCCTACAAAAACCCAGGCTGGATCCACCACTGGTCTTTTATATATGACATAAAGCTATAATTATGTTAAATTGGCAAGGAGTTCTCACATAAATAATTAAGAATTTATCAAGTTCTTTTTTTCTGATTCAGTGCATCAAGAATTTCTGACAGCAAACAACTTAAACGATTGCAGCACTCAGACAAGCCAACACCTTTCTAATAATACACCTAGAAAAGAGAAACAAAAAAAGGTTATTCAATCTCAGAGCAAGAAAATCAAGCGACTGAAGATGGCAGTTGGGGGTTATCAGGTTTCAAATGGGAAGAAAGCCAGACAAGAACAAGCATTGGAAGAGGCACTTCAGAAGTTGCCAGAAAATCTATCTAATTTTGTTAAGATGCAGCTGGAATTAAATTCAAAAAAGAAACATGGAAGACGATATTCATCACAGATGAAGTCAATAGCAATCTCTTTGTACCATGCCAGTGGGAAAGCATATCGGTTGTTATCCAAATTGTTTGTTTTGCCAACTAAATCCTCCCTTAAGAGATATATATCAAAAATGCCAACAGCCCCTGGTATTTCCCAAGCAGCATTAAAAATAATAGAAAAGAAAGTAATGCAGATGGATCCAAAAGAAAGATTGTGTACACTGTGCATGGATGAAGTTTCGTTAAAGACCCACCTGTACTACAACATATCTGCTGACAAGATAATTGGTCTAGAAGATTTTGGAGGAAATTACAGAACCAACAAAGTGGCAACATCTGCTCTTGTGCTGCTGGTACGTAGCATCTCAGGAAAATGGAAACAGCCCATTGGTTACTACCTGGTGAATGGAGGATGTCCTAGTGACCTCATGGAAGATTTAGTGAAAGAGGCAGTTGAAAAGTTGGATAGCATTGGTTTTGAATGTTGTTGTGGTGATGTCAGACATGGGATCCAACTTTTACAGTTTATCCAAACGCCTGAATGTCACTCCTGAGAAGCCCTGGTTTATGCACAATAAGAAGAAATACTTCCTGATGTTTGACCCTCCCCATTTATTAAAGTGTGTACGAAATAATCTAATGAAGTACTCCATCAAATTTGGTGAGCATGTGGCCAAGTGGAAGGACATTGAGGATTTCTACAACAAAGATACAGCACTTTCCATCCGTTCAGCACCCAAGTTAACAGAAAAGCACATACACCCAACCAATTTCAATAAAATGAAGGTCAAGTTGGCAAGCCAAATTCTAAGTCACACTGTAGCAGCCTCACTTTGCATGTATGTTAGTCTGGGGGCCATTCCATCTACTGCCATGGGAACAGCAGAGCTTCTTTTGAAATTTGATTCAATTTTTGATTGTGTAAACAGCTCCACTGTATACTCCACCAAAAAGTTTAAGTGTGCTCTTAGTGATAAGACCATGCATCAAGAGTTTATGAAAGAGGCAATGGCCTTCATAAAAGGAATAAATGTTTTCGATGACAACAATAAAAATGTAACAGGGAGAATTAAGTGCCTAAAGGGATGGTTGGTTACCCTCAATTCTTTTAATTTGGAATCACCTCTGCACAAACCATGGTTTTAAGTTTCTCTTGACAAGAAGGCTAAACACTGACCCTTTAGAGAATTTCTTTGGTACCATACGGCAACAGGGAGGGAATAATGACAACCCAACCCCAATACAATTCACCAGTGCATTTAGGAAATTATTTTTTAGTTCATTTCTCACTTCCTCAGCTGGGAATTGTGCTGAAGATCTGGACAACCTTCTTGCCCAGTGTATAGAAACATCAACTTCACCAGTTCTAGTTACAACACCAACTCAACCCAAGACCCTGGCAATTGGACCAACTGACTACAAAGAGACAAACGTGAACATGAACATTATCAAAGATAATGCCATTGCATATGTTGCTGGTTACCTGCTCCACAAATGTATGAAGATCCACACTTGTCAAACATGCACAGAAGGCTTGGTTGCTAACAGTTTGGAAGATAACAAAAACCTACTTTGCTATTTCAAGGCATTTAACCAGGAAAAGTCAACATTTGGAGGCCTGTATGCACCAACAGACACCTACCTTCAATATATCATTCTGTTGGAAGATATTTTTGTCAAGAACTTTTCTGTTTATACCAAGAGCCCAACTGTTGGAAATGATATCTTACAGCTGCTGAAGAATGTACCAGTAGCACCTCAGTGCTGTGAAAAATTTCCAATTGACTTTCACCAGAAGTTGTTTCTGCGAATGCGAATTTATTACTCTTTGAAATTTGCAAATCGCAATCTAAAATCCACTAAAAGAAAAGATAGAAAATATCTGAAAGTGTCCCACCTTTAAACAGTATTAACTCTGGCCAACCAAGCTTTAACTTCAAACCTCAGCAACAAGAAGCACTCAAGATCTGCACTTTCCATTCAAATGAAAAAATGCAAACCTGAGTGATATTTCAAATAGACTTCTTAATAACTCATAAGAGGCAGTGCAGTGGCCTAACATTTCCAGTGATCTGCCTTCATCACATACATGTACATGTATATATCAAAGAGAATAGAATACTTAAAGATCCGTGATTGGTAAACTGCTGTAATTTAAACAGTTACAATAATATCATATGGAGATAAGTGCTATAAACACATTTATATTCCCAATAGATTGGATAGCTCAACTGGTAGACCAAAACTCTAAATAAGTTTTCTAAATATTAAAATACTCGAGCTCTGATAATTGTAAGGTCTAAACACAAACTGCAAGCAATTCCAAAAGTATCCTACTCAGGCCGACTGTAATGGAGAAAAGCACAACATTTCTAAAACTTTCATAGGGTCTGTAAATATCGAATACATTACTAGTATGTGTAAATAAATATTAAATGAAATAGCCAATTGTTCCATGGTAAACTGCACGGCAGTATTGGCAGACCGAGTTTCTTCTTGTTAAATTCACCTTCGAATATCTTGCCAAATTGCCGAAATTTCACAAAATATAATTGCTTCGTTCTTCAACACTACTCGTTCAATTCGGTAAAGCACAATAAATACGTGTGATTTCATCACAATAATTATATTTAAACTGTGTTTAACAAGTTTCCACTCTTACTTCTGCCTGCAAACACAAGTTCAAAAGTGGAAGGGTGTGCAATAATCGCTCTCGAGTTGTTACAACGAAACCGCAAAATTGCTTGTTTAAACTTTGATAATTTCCTTTTTAATCACAATAAAAATTATCACCTACCTTCTTTTTTGATGTCTTATCCGCGGAGACAAAATCAACCACCAAAATTTTGAGTTATAGCCATTCAAACGATCAGAACGCTTTTCGCCATATTTAACAATTATTCGCCGAAGGCGAAGTGAATATCGGTGAATAATAACCGAGACGAAGTCGAGGTTATTATTCACCGATATTCACTGTGCCTGAGGTGAATAATTGTTTTAGTATAAATACATAGGTGATTATTTCAAAAAAATTAAAATATGCACATGAATTTCAATGAACAGAAATTTTAATGAATTTAAAAGCGGCATGCGTGATAACGAAGGCGCACGCAGCCATCGGTCACGTGAAGATCGAAGTCGAACAGTCGACATTTTTAATCACTCAACCAGATCAGTGCACTCAACTGTCAATTTCTTCGTAAACAATGGTAAACATGGCAATATTGAACGTTCAAACAGTCTACAAATGCAAAAAATCAACGTCCATGGTTTACATTAATATTGAACGTGAAAGAACAGTTTTCAAATGTCCCTGATGGCAGAAGAGCTCCAGGATTACAGCCGTTTTCAATCAGAAAATTCTCTTGTTGTGAACTGAGGTAGCCTTGGCCAGAAGAAGCTGAAACTAAGGCGTTTTGTGGTCTGGATAAAGTGGCAGCAGGAGGACTAATATTATCAAGCTGAGGCTGTGAGATTTCATCGCCTTCGACATAAGAAGAAAGGGCCTTCGACATATCTTTGAATTGGTTGAGTGTCGGCCGCTCACAATAGCTCTCAATGCTTGTGTCACTTCGATGGCCTGTAATCGCTTTGATTTTACGCGTCTCGATGTTATTTGACGACAGAACTGTTACGGTTGTAGCCCTCAACGAGTGGTTTGTCAGATATGGAGAGATTTCTGCTCTGGTGGTGATGATTTTCAACATATTCTCGAGAGTGTTGTGACCAAGCTTTCGAGCACTATACCACACCATGCAGGTCTCGGGACTAAACTTGCTGGACAATTATTTTGGTCTCTGGAAAAGAGCATCATTTTCTGGATTAAGATGCGAAAGATATGCCTTTATCAAAGCTACTGGACAACGCGGTGAACCTGGCCTGGAAAAAATTTCGCCGTCTGAGTGATCTTCGGCAGCTTCAAGTCCTCCAGGATGGTTTTTGCTCGTGAGGACGGTTCCTGCCTCCTTCTTATTTAACTCGAAGTATTCTTCGCCATTGGCCGTCGTTACTAGACGAAGCATTGATTTATTCACGAGAGCCTGGTTTTCTCTTCCTCTTTTGCCGAAATACAGCGAAATAAAAAACCATGCAGTTTGGAGCAAAGCGCGAGGGTCGTGTGTTGTTGCTTGTGCTAGTTCGCCTTTCTCGTACAACTTTTGAATTGTTTCGCTTGTCAATGGCGTCTTGTGGATAGTCCCTGCAATTTTCCCAGTACTGCAAAGATGCTTAAGGTAAGAATTCAGTGTTTTGTTAGATTCACTGAACATGTTGTTGTCGCAAATGCTGAATTTCTTGTTGTATGGCGGCGACTTCAGGTGCCTATCCAGAGCAGCTCTTATCGACAACAACGTTGCTTTTTTATAATATTTCCCTTCATTTTTTCTTATGGAGACGTAGAATTTGGACAAGCACTTATTCATTTCTGCAACATTCATCTCTTCGAACTCAGTAGTAAATTCTGACTGTTGTTGAAACCACTCTGTTGTGAAAAAGATTTTTTTGACAATTGTAAACAATGTGTAGACGATTGTAGCGTATTTGACTTTTCGCGTTGATAAAATGATGTTTTTAAACAAAATAAAGTTCGCCAGCATTCTGCAACGTAGTTACTTACCTTGAAACAATTTTAGACCAAATTTCGTTGCTTCTTTCGTGCTTTTTGGTATAGCATTTTCTTTGAAATTGTTTATTTCCGCATCTGTTACCTCTACAAAACGGCTTGCCGCCATTTTTAAAAAACGCTGTAGGTGATTATCGCGAAATAATCCGAGGTAGCTCGACCAATCAGCATGCGCAATTTTCAATAATCACCTATGTATTTATACTAATGTTTACTGTTGAGAGGAGCGGCTTTTACGGGGTTTGCTATAACCCGGGCGATGATCGAGGATGAGCATGAAATCTTTTTGGTCAGCGGTCGTCAAGATCTGAGAATCTCGGCTCAGAACGCTATGTATCTATCGATTTTATATGGTATACTCTATAAACTTCTAATATCACGGCCCACCGGCCAATCCCGAGAATAAGATCCGATTCTCCCTATTATTAATAAATCTCAAACGAAAAAAATATCTTCGATATTAATAATTAGCCCTGCTGCAGCAGAAGCCAAATAATCGTATGAATATACATAGCCCGCAGGCTAATTAAAATATACACAAATTACCTATTTTAAAACATACCTCCTCCCGAAAATTATCACTTCTGAATATAATCCCGGAAAAAGGTTTTTAAAAAATAAGTTTAAAGCTTATTATCAAAGTTTTTCTAATTTTTTCTAATACTATGTCCGAATGTTTTGATTCCTTTTTGAGGCCTCTACTTTTCTTGCATCTGCTCATGGGCGTATACGGTCACATTGCGCAGAAGTGGACCTAAATTCTGACAAATTTTAATTTTGCAAGACTGACATTAATTTTCCAATTACTTTGCCGTTAGGGCTGTATCTCTTCCAACCTGGTACACCTATAAACCTCCGTGCCAAACGCTTTTCTTACGCAGAATGTCCAAGGGTGCCGGAAATCTGGGCAGGGCTTGGGGATGGGGAAAGTGCCAGCGGCTGATATCTCCAAAAGTATTTACGTTATTGAAATAAAACTAAGTAGGCTTATAGAACAATCACAAACATTTAAATTTATATTAGTGTCACCTCACATCAGTGGCGGATTACCTATGGGGAAAAGGGGGCATTTGCCCCCGGCCCCAGATTCTGACCGGCCCAAAAAAATGAGTGAATAAAAAAATTATGCAGCTTCTCTTTGAAAGTCCGAATTAGCCTGAGAAAATCACACGCTATCTCAGCCACGGGCCCCCTTCTGTTTGAAAACCGGAGGGGAGTGGCGCCTGAGGCAGCCTAAGTACGAACCTCCGATGATCCGATCAACCTACGCTTTCAGTTCACGTACGTGATCAAAAAATCATCTGACCTTTTATTGATTTTTTCATTTTTCTTGATTTGCCCCTCGGAATTAATTAATTACACTTTTTGAAGGAAAATCTCGAAGAATTTCTTAAATTAAAATTAATTTCAACAGAAAAGCAGTTAAATAGTCTCTAGAAAAATTAAGCAATTCTAGGTTTGTGTAAAATCTAACTATATAATATCAAAAAATTATTTTTTTAATGACCGGCATGAATTAAAAGTTTTAGGGTATTATAGTTCCACGTTTTTTGTGCAGAAAGTCATTCCAAGAAAAAATCCACCGCCAATTTAATTTAATTTTAAGTAACCTTTGAAATGTTCAATAACGCACATGCATGCAAACATATGCAGTAATATTGGTTCCGTTTCACTCATAAATATGTTTTTCTCACGCTCCCAATATCTAAAAGCACTCTTTTATATATTCCAGACAACAAACTTTTTTTATATATTTTTACCGAAAACACACCCAGTGGATCGATGACGTGTAATTGGCACGCGTCCCGTGCACAAAATTTGTTGTCGACCTTATATATTTTTTTAATTTTATCATCTTTTTTTCCAGTTTGGGATAAAAAGATTTCTTTCGCGTGTTTGTAAATTTAAACTTTAAAAATATGGGTTTAAGCTTCAACGCCAATCACCGGTTCACACAAAAGAAAGGCTTTCCCCCAGCACTCTTTAAATTTAGTATTCTTTTTGTTTCTCGTGTGATTTTTTTTATTCAGACGTCTCGAGAATATTTTTTGACATCTTTTTTGAAGGACGAATTGTCTAGACGTGTCACACCTCACACGAATCTTCATATAATCCAGTGTTCGAAAATGTTCGAACACTTTACGGTTTCCGTTGATGTTATGTAGTTAATATGACTGCTGACCAAAAAGATTTCATGCTCATCCTCGATCATCGCCCGGGTTATAGCAAACCCCGGCTTTTACTTGCTTTCAACATGGCGGCCAACATGCGCGAGGCGACTTGCGCGAGGACATAAACTTCAAAGGTTCCGACGAGAGTGGGCCTTCTGCTTAGTATTTATTCTGTGACGATGAGAAGACGGAAAACGAGAAAAGTAGCCTCTGCCAGATAATGTGCCGTTCTCTGGACGAATTCGCGGTTCTCTGGTCATGGAAGACAGCGACGATAGTTTATACGAAGTACATTGTTTTCTTCAAGATCTAAGTCTAAAATGTACTTATGGATGTTATTCTGAATTTTTCTATCGAAATCACCTGCGGAACGGATCGAAAAATTCGAAACGCTGCCAGACTGACAAACGTTTATCGAACGTTGTCAACTGCCTAACTTCCACTCCAGATTAACTTGATAAACAAAGCCGACGAACAGTGCTGGAAATGTTCTCTGCGCTATAACTTTCTACGACATAATGGTAAGATCTATGTTTACAACAGTCCGTCCTTTGAGATAAATGATTAACTTTCTCATGTAGCGTTTGTTTTATACTTTTATTTACATAATTCAAAACCGGAAAACCTGTCCTTGTGTTACAATAACATTGTGGAGTTGAGAATTGTCTGGCAGCGATTTAAATGTGTCTTTTGTTCACAATTTATTGATTTCCGACTTTTGCGTAGTAGATTTGATTAAATATTGAAATCTCGAGTCTGGCGCCTAGTCCATCACGGAATTTGGGCGCCATATTAACATCATTATCAGGCAGAGGCTCATTTTCTGGTAATAATTCCATGTCCTAAATAACCCAGGTACTTCATGAAAGCCTGACCCCAACACACCCCCTAATCCTAACCAATAAATTCGTGAATATAGGACATGGATTTATAACCCATTTTCTTTCCTTCTTCCCATCATTCCCCACGCGTCTTCCCTCTCGCCCGCACGCCTTCCCCTCCAATGCATAAATGATTTTACCTTACAATTCGGGCTGAACAAGAACTGAGCATGTGCAGAGGTACGAGAATATGGTAGAATCGTAGGACAAACGCTTTATATGAAATTTCTAACAACACACGTACCTGATATCTTTCAATAATACGTTTAAGAAGTTATTAGCTATCTTCTTCCATATGCCTGTCTGACATACTTGTCATACCATACATGGCGAACTTGAAAGTAAAACTTGACTCAAAATCTCAAATCGAAAGATACAGCGTCGTGTATAAATTATCGGCAGTGTATCGTCAAGCTAGAATCAAACTAATTTAATTAAATTCGAGTAATTTGTGCTTCAAATGTAGTGTGGATTAAAGTCTGACGGGACGATAGCATTATTACGTGCTTCAATTAGAATTGACGTTTGTTTATGAAAAACAATTAAGAACGACTCTGGAGCGAATCTATAAATTGTATTAACACGGGGGCGCAACTATAGAGGGGGGGGGGGGGTGAGGTTGCAACCCCTGCCATTTTTAACCCCTGCCCTTTTTGTGAGACCTCTAATACTATGTTAGACATTAGATAAACAGATAATTAATCGTCTATTGTAGTACGCAATACAAATCTCCGCAAATCTGGCGAGACTCAGAGGCTTCTAGTTCAGCTTCAATCTCGTACACACAGCCTCCGAGCGCGGCTGAATGAATGAATGAATGAATGAATGAATGAATGAATGAATGAATGAATGAATGAATGAATGAATGAATGAATGAATGAATGAATGAATGAATGAATGACTTTATTTAAAGTTGGATTTATAAGTAGCTCATGAAGCTAATCACAGCACAGCACAGCACATGCTGGCTATTCTATTCCATTCTCTACCATTTCTTTCCCTCCCTTCCCTTCCCTTCCCTTCCCTTCCCTTCCATTGCATTGCATTGCATTGCATTGCATTGCATTGCATTGCATTGCATTGCATTGCATTGCATTGCATTGCATTGCATTGCATTGCATTGCATTGCATTGCAGTTGCATTGTATTGCATCATTATTAACTTCTTATTAACCGATCGCGAGAGCGCGGCCATTACGGAAAAATATCCTACCGAGGTCTTGACAGCACATAAAGACCGAAGTCTGATATTTTTCCGTAATGATCAAGCGGACGCGGATAATAAGAAGTTTATAAGTTTATTATGGCATTTTGAAACAACATACCTTACATTTATACCTTGTCATGATACGTACTTAAGTCAGTTAAGTGTGACCTCAAGCGTGTGACATAAACTCATCGTTTTCAATGTTGTTGCTCTTGTTGTCATCGATATCGCTTTCGGAATGCTAATACTCCCTTCCAGATTGCTCATCGTCCCACTCATACATAATTTAGTCCTCAGGTTGTTGAATTCACAAAAATTTTGAGGTTTTGAAGTAACTTGTGCCATATAATAAATTATATTTTAATGATTTTTGCGTTAGATGACGCGTGATTTCTAATAACCTGATGTAAACATCGCATGCGTCGTTACGAATTCGTTTGTCTATAGTTACGGCGAAAGGTTAGTGTTTTGAGGATATCTATTTCAGCTAGTTTTTCACGGCCTTTTGTCTCCAGTTAGGCCAATACGTTTGATGGCTTTGTTTGGGCTAGTTTTCCTGAGAATTGCAGCAGCTTTAGTAAAAGGTCACCCGCAAGCTCATTAATTCTTAAGGGTTCTCAAATTTCGGTCCCGCATGCAGTTCGCTGTGACATCTTTTTATTTTTTCGTTTTAACGACCAAATTTGCTTCAGCTTGTCTACGTTAACCTGCTGGTCATCTCTCATTTGAAACCATATAGTGGTTCGCTTGATTACGCTAGTACCAAAGCAGGTCAGTTCCGCTTTCTAGTCTCGCCAACCGGCCGACGGCGGTGGCCATGGAGAAAACTATATTCCACGTTTCGTTTCGAATCTTAGCGTTCAATTTGATGTGTCTATAATCAAACATACACTTTGTGGGGAATGGAAGTATAGCTGACGTTTGTCGGCGATCCGCGCTTCCGTTTTCGACGTATTCGAGAATAAAAGAGGACACGTGCACACACACACACACACACGCACACACACACACACACTCACACACACACACACACACACACACACACACACACATACACACACATACACACACACATACACACGCACACACACAAACACACACACACACACACACACACATAGCAGCATTACTGTATAAATTATATTATATTATGTCAAGCGCGCCAAATGAGTATACTTTTCAAAGAGAGAACGTACCCTCAGCAAGCCTAGGCATGGGTAAACCCCTTTGCTGTTAGACTAGACTGTTTTACTCATCAAGGGGAAACCCCACCCTAGTCAAAATAAGAGTTACGGTATCCACATAAACAATTTTAGGGAATTCCCCAATATATATGACGCGCTCGTGTGATATTTCTATAAGTCATGTAATAGTCCCTATAAGCATCTTTCTGTAATTCTCACACACTTAAAGGTGCGTTGTAGCAACACACATGATAGTGTGTACTTTTTGCGACAAAAAAGGTGTGTAGTAACTGCCCACCTGTTTAAGAGAGTATGTTCTTCCTGTAATTCCTTATAAGGGGTGCTGATACGCTAAATGGAAATCAGGCTAAATGGAAATCCAGCATTATATTTATATTTATTAAGGCCCGTTTCAAGCGTCGCACTTTTGGCCTTCTGCCGTGTCGAAACAGAAGTGGAAGTGCGACGCCTGAAGCCAATCTTATCTAATAAATTCGACAGGTTGGTCACCATTCGCGCGGCAGAGGTTACGTCAAATTCAATTCATAAACTATGACATAGTTAAAAAAATCTCCGCTTCCGCTTCCAATTTCTTATTCCTTTTCTGTTCCTTGGCGTTCTATTCCATCTCGAGGCAGTCATTAGAAGAGTTTATCAGGGCACTATAGTTTTCTCCTATACTAGTAACACTGGACAAATGAAGGATCTCGAGGAAGGACAGTTACAGTGCTGGATTTAGGACAGTGCGAACTGGGCGGTCGCCCAGGGCCCCCCACAAAATAATGTTTAAGGGGGGCCTCCACAAAAATGTCTTGAAAGTTGAAAAAATAGGTGTTGAAATGAAAAAAATCTTGAGAGCCCAAAATATGAGTCAAAAACAAGACAAAAGATATATGGATGATTGTAGGGTCACTTCTGTGTAAAGTGTATATACTATGACGATTAGGACAGATTGATGGATGGAGTTGACAAGTTGTTATTTTATTGTAAACCTGATTCAGTGTGCGAATTGTGACTTCGAAGTTGTATTAGTTCGTAAAGCAAAATTATCACGTTCGGAAATAGAATTGATATATTGTGCTGGTCAGTGACAGCCCAGGGGCCTCCACAGTCCTAAATCCGGCGCTGGACAGTTAATAGATACGACTTATATATAGAGTTCAGCATAAATGTTAGTGTTTGAATTACATTAGACGTTTGAAACAGCAGTCGCATTCAGTTGCATCTCATTGGCAATTGAACACACGACTTTCGAATCTCAGTTCTGAATCGGGATAAAACTCATTTCAATTCATAACATCAGGCAACGACTGATAGTATTCATTTGCATTGCATTTAAGTTCCGAACATCAATTATACGGAGACCTCACCTATAGATGTTACGAACTGAAATGAGTTTTATCCCGACCCAGGACGCGTCGTACTGATGGGCAGTTGAGATTCGAAAGTCGTGTATTGAATATAGGAAACTAGGCAAATTTGGTAAAACCGTTATAGCTAACCGATAACAGCCAAGTGAAGTTAAGCCGCTGCTACAGTGTTACACGATGCAACGATTTGTGCGGAAACCTGTGTGGCAACGCTAATTGAGAGACAGGTTTCAAGACAGCTTGCAAGGTGTAACACCCCCAGGTTTTATGAATTTGTGTTGCAGTTTTCAAATAAGGTTTGAGTTAATATATAGTTTAATATATAATGTATGTGTTCAAGATGAAAGATAAGACAAATTTATTACAGTATAGTTCATTAGGAAAAATTGAAAGAAAATAATTTTGAATCCTTAAACTGCGTTTAAATATTGGCTTATTTTGTACATAAACCTTTCAAGATTTTTACAGGTACAGTAAAATGATATACAATATAAATTATAACGAACCTAGATTATGAACCAGTTATTGGAATATTCAGAAACATTTAACCATTAAGGAGGAATGATAATTACTGTAAATGATAATGCATGTGTTTTGTCTATATATTTATATGTGAGTTGTAGTTGTTCCTAGGTTCATCTTTCCCCCATTGTCCATGCTTAACAATCATCACAGAAGAACAGAAGAGAAATTCCTTCTCTTTTCTAGCAAAAATCCTCTTTAATGCATCCAGGGTTATTGATGTAATTTCATCCTTATGCATAGCCCTTTTCAGTTTTGGCAACTTTTTTACCCCACAGTACCCCATAACATACCATTTATCATTGTGAAATACTGAGAATTTAATGGCATTTGTATCTTTTATGTTGTCAGGTTCATGCTCCACTTGTATTTCTACAAGAAGATTTCTACATCTCCTCCAAGAACAAATAGAAAGTGCCTGTTGGTAAATTATTTCAGACCATGATCCAACCACAGCAAACCGTTCTGCAAATAGGACATTTTCTTCTTCAGCGCGGCCATTATTGTCTGTATCTTCCAAGTCAAGAATTTCTGTCAACTGATTGAGTTCATCACCTTCCTTACTAGTATTATCATCAGAAGTTTTACTCTCGAATGAACCCAATTGATATGCTAGAATAGCGCTGTATGCCATCCTTTTTTTTTCGACAATAACGATGTACAATCCTGACTCACGGGAGGCGAATAAAAGAAGGATAGCTTCGGGTGAAAGGAACGCCGATTTGTCAAGGATAAAGGTGTGAAATGAACGCCGACATCTACTTCTGTGACCTGTTCGTCGTTCGAAGTAGTTTCAACGGGAATATTTGGTACTAAGACGATTCACAGCAGTTTATCACGAGGAAAACCCGTCGGTGTGGCGATTACAAAACGACAACAATAGAGCGTGGGAAAGTGACAAGAACTTGTGCATGTCATCAGTTTCATATTTCTTTTTATCGAAGTATTGTTTGCGTCGTTCGATCTTTGATCAAGAATATATCGAAATATACTTGACTTGGTAATGTCGTCTACCTCTGGTTCTAACACTGATAGCTAAAATGACTAGACTAGGATGTAAACATTATTCCGGGATACGTAATCGAGATCGAAGACGAAGTAAAACTGTCTTCCAGTGTGGCCATACCTGAAGACGTATCATCTGAATGCATTGTCAAGCCGTATGAAGACGAGTCGGTTGCCGATGATTTGGATCGTAAATCATAATGAGCAAATGCGACTTGAAAAAGGTCTTTAGTACGACGGCTAGAAATTCGCTTTTGAGGGGCACGATAAGGTAAATGATTGGTAAGTTTAATTGAAAGTTGCTTTTATCAGTGAATTTATGTTTACGTTTTATCTGCAAATTAATGTTGTTTTCACGCATTTGCTAAAACAAAATTGTATGCTGTCAAAGCCTAATGATTCGCATGTTTAATTCTATTCGATATTACTCTGACACTGACTGACTGCTTAATGCGAATGCGAAGGAATGTCAGTAAATCAAAGCTTGCATTGAAATGGTTTATAATAACAGTGTCAAGTTCTTTACACTTGTTTGCCTGGAAATCTGGTCACTGCGTCTAGCGGGATTACTTACATAAAAAAATTGACAAGATAAAGTATCAAATAAAAGTCAGTACAGAAAACAGGTAGGAACTGTCTGTTGATTAAAATAGATTAATGGAATACTTGCATCCAGAGTCAATTTCTTCAAGTTTGAAGATGAAATCGCACAATTGTTGTTGTTTATCGAATTGGACGAGCACTGAATTGTGGCAATTTTGAAGAACGAAGCAATTCTATTAGCCTAGGTGAATTGTGCGCAGCTAGCTTATTCGCAAGTGAAAATCGGAAAGCGAACGGGTATTCTATTAATCAATACTGACAGTATCTACCTGCTTTCTACATCTTCTATTTTATACTTTGCCTCGTCAATTCTTCGATATTTGCAGCCCGCTAGACGCAGTGACCAGATATATAACAAATATAAACATGCGAATCATTTGGCTTTGACAGCATTATTACAATTTTGTTTTAGCAAATATGGCCAATTGCAAATATGGCATGTCAGTGATAAAACATTCGATAAAACGTAAACATAAATTCACTGATAAAGCAAACTTTCATAACTTACAAATCGTTCACCTTATTGTGCCCCGCAAAGCGAATTAATAGCCATCGTAGAAGATATTTTTCAAGTCGCATTTGCTCATTAAATTTGCGATCCTAAACTCGTCTTCATACGGCTTGACAATGCATTCTGATGATTCGTCTTCAGGTATAAATGGACTAGACAGTAATACTTCGTCTTCGATCACGATTACGTATCCCGGAATGTTTACCTCCTAGTCCAGTCATTTTGGCTATCAGCATTAGAACCAGAGGTAGACGACATTACCAAGTCAAGTATATTTCGATATATTCTTGATCGAAGATCGAATTCGATAAAAAGAAATATGACACTGATGACATGCACAAGTTCTTGTCACTTTCCGGAAAAACACGCTCTATTGTTGTCGTTTTGTAATCGCCACACCGACGGGTTTTCCTCGTGATAAACTGCTGTGAATCGTCTTAGTACCAAACTACTTCGAACAACGAACAGGTCATAGAGGTAGATGTCGGCGTTCATTTCACACCTTCATCCTTGACAAATCGGCGTTTCCCGAAGCTATCCTTTTATTCGCCTCCAGTGAGTCGGGAATCGGGATTGTACATGGTTATTGTCGCAAAAAAAAAAAAGGCATACAGCGCTATTCTAGCATATCAATTGGGTTCATACGAGAGTAAAAACACTACGCACCTGTTTGGCATAATTTTTAAAAGAATTTCCGACAAAATAACCTGAATAAAGCCAAGAAAATCCAAGGTGAACCGTAAACTCCCGATGTAAACACTGTTACTGTCTGAGAAGGTCTCCCTGCCTTACGTCACTTCCGGCGACTAGAACCCAGTAAAAAATTTTCACGGCCATCGTCAAAATCGCCAACTTTAACAGCAAAAAAGTCCATGAAGATGGAATTTTAGGAAAAGAAGATATATTACAAATCTTCTTAAAATGTTCAAAATATCCTAAATATGTAAAATCCCCAACCCTGAGATAGGCACTTTAATATTAATTTATCCCTTCCACAGATTTGCGACCAACTCTCAGTCTTTTAACTCCCTTGTACTATAATTGTTTTTTATAAAAAGAGAATTATTGAAATAATAATTTACGCGAAATTTTACTGAATTAAATGCCATGGATTTTGAAATATTACAATTAATACAAACAGTTAATTTAATAGCTTCAGACATTGGCCGCTCGAGATCATATTTCATTTAGGGGTGTTTGACAAAACCAAAGAGCTCCACTGCAGGCGTTACTTCTCAGCCCTCTCCCCAGTCCCCCAATCCAGTAACGCCTGCTATGCAGGCTAGTCAAGGCTCAATTTATGGGCCTCTTCTTTTTCTAATCTACATAAATGATCTTCCGCATTGTGTGCAACATTCAAGACCAAGAATGCATGCTGATGACACAAATATAACCACAAGTGGTAGATCATTAAAAACTGTTATTGAATCAATTAGCCTTTCTCACGCTATGCGACCAGGCCTTTCCCGCCATTTTTGGGTGGCAAAACCACGCGGGGACAGAGGATGACAACAATTCAAAGTGTAATTTGGTGAAGTGGAAAGCCTGTACATTTGGACGCTTTTTTTGCAATTTAAATAAAAGAAAACCGAAGTTCTTGCTTAGATACCTGAATAGGTAGTTCATCATACTGGATGTGAAATTTTAGCGCTCCAATTTGTAAACCACCGAAGAAAACAGAGATTGATAGTTCAATGTGACGTCGTCAACGACTTCAGGTTAGATCGATGATTTATTTACTTCAATACACGGTGTTTGACTCTGAACTACACTTGCCCTGCGATAATTAAAAACATATAAGTTATAAAAATCTAATCACTGACAATCACTTGATCTAAATTCAGAGGTTACAGAATACTAGCTCGGAGTATAAAAGGCTTTTTGTTGTGTTTTTAGACCAATGGTCGCCACACAGCTTCCATGCCTGGACGAGTTAAATGTTTCGTCACAGGCTGCAGCAATTCGTGGTACAGATATCAAACTTATCCCTATTAGTTGAGACAAATGCTTTTACTAGATCCCAGTTTCCTATTTTCTCAAAACACGCGCAGTAATCAAAATGGCGACGAGGCCGAAGAGAGAAACAAGAATCCCAAAGAGGTATTCGGAAGAGTTTATTGAACCAAAGCGGAAAAAAACATCTAAAAGTGTGAGAAATGACAATAAACTTTACGAAGTGGAAATCGTCGATGTCAACAAAGAGGAGGGGAAGGTAAAACTTCACTATAAAGGATATGGAGAAGAATACGACGAGTGGAGATCTTGTGTTGGTGAATGGTGACAATATGCCTGTCACACGCTTGGAACGGAGGAGTACGGCATCGAGAAATTCGTTAGTTGACCGTCTTACTTCCCTGCACGAATCATTGTATCGGGAAGTAAAACGAAAACTCTATTCTACACTTCGCGACGACCCGGAGATCAGAATAGATATCCCCATAGATAGGACGTATTTGAGGAAGGTCTCAAGAAAACGGAAGACGTCACGACCAAATTTATCCGGGGGAAAACTATTTACTCTGTTCGCTCGAATAGAAGTTTGGATATTGTACTTGGTGCCAAATGGGACGAACGTATATTTAACCAAAATGGAGATTTTGCCTACGTTGTGCATGGTACTGTTCGTTTTTGGTGTACAAAGAGAGCAGCGATTAAAGAGTATAAACTCATTGCGGGGAGGTATATAGAATCGGCAATTGAGGATGACAACATTTTAATTTTTACATTTGTAAGGGGTGATGGGAACAGTCATAATTATAATAGACACACAAATATAGTATAATAATTTCTTTTTATTTTGTTTTGTTAAGTTTGTATACAATTATATATTTTGACCAGAATTTAATGGTTATTATTATTATGTCTCCTCTAATACAGATTTAATTTGTTGGATGTGTAAGGCTTTCACCTTTGGTTGAGTGTTCAACTTGAGTCCAATAATCTCAACTTTGACTCTTGTTGGGCTCTTATGGGGTGTTCATAATATGAGCCAGGCCAGTCTGTCTAGCTGGATGACCGGCCGGTTAACCTGATTTTTATTTGTGTTCACATGAGAAGAGCTAGCCTGCCAAGCTGGGATGACTTGTTTACCAAGATGACTGCAACTATTTTCCCACTAAGCATGAAATATTGTTTTCATGAGCATGTTTTAAATTTATAACAAACTCATAAACAAACATAACTTTTGAAATGAAAAGTTGACCAAAATATATAGGTCAAGATGAAGTTGTTTGTGTGTTCTAAGCTTTGACTTGCTAGCCTGGTTAGGCAGCCAGCCAGTGGTCATTGTGTTCATAGGGGGTAAAATAGAACGCCTAGCCCGGATAATAATCCAATATTACTATTAATATTTTTATTAAGGCAGTGGGTTCTGGCATTTCAAAGTTATCCCATGTGGCCCAGCTCATATGAACACCCCCTTAGCTACAGTATTTACATCTGACAAGACACTACCCACTTCTTATTTACTTTAATAAGATGCCCACAGCAACTTATATGGTCACATTGAGTGCATTTTGCAGTGCAAGTTTTTATTGTATGACCATTATTCCCACAGTTCCTACATCTATAACTATTCTTCACCCTTTCATAGCCTGCTGCTTCAAGAAACTGTACCCTATTCTTTTTTTGAAACATTTGTTTCAAAGATTCTATACCCCTGTGGTTACTTGATCTAAAATAATGTTTACTAGATGTGTCATTATACTTTTCCATACCTTGTTGATTAAAATAACTGATGTTGTTATATTGGCTGAGAAATTCTGGTACATGCGAAAATAATGCATGCATGTATGGTGTTACATCTTTTGTTTGGTAAATAGAATTAAAAAGCGTAAACCACGATGTCACTTTGTCCCTGAATGACTCAATATGTTCTGTTGATGTAAAAGTTAATTTTAAATCACGAATTATGTCCATGAAAATTTTCCATAAATTCTGAATTTCATTTTTATCCTCACCATTGGGTAGTAATGTTGGGATATTTACACGCTGGAAAAAGATCAGCTTCTCTGGACCAGTTAGGTCTCTATAATCTAATTTTTTTGTGTCTGGGTTTACCCTCCATTGAAATGAAATACCTAAGTTCTGTAGACAAGCTTCATATGCAGCCATGTGCTTAAATTTTTGTCTTGAAAATTCACCAGTGAATTGCTGATTTTTACCAATTGAATCTTGTCGTTTCAGTTCTCGTATGAGCAATTATATTAAATTATCAGCTATCCTTAGAAAAAGGTGTAAAGTGTCAATAATAACATGGTCTAAATCAATAAAAGAAAATAGTGGTGGAAATTTGCAATTAAATTTTCTTGACCTTGCATGTGCAGTGATTTCCTTAATAGATCTGGCCCCAAAATCAGGGTTCTTTAAAGACCACTGTTTACTGGTAATCCCTCTTTGAAGCCTTGGGCATTTACACCAAATACATGCATATTCCTGATTTGCAGCCCCTTTCCCACAAACGGTAGCCAAAAACTTCCAATCCCCTCCTAAAAAATACTCTAATTTATATGTGGAATTATCAACTGTTAGTTCTTTTAAATGTTCCATTTCAACACTATAAGTTCCCCTAGATTTATTCTTAAGTTGTCATAAGTTTCCTTCATCTGAATTATTGCTAAAATGTAATTCCCTTTTTCACTCATTACAACATTATTTTCATTTAAAATTGTATATGTAAAATTCTCAATTTTTAACCTTTTACCAATGTTTGTTCCATCTCCACTTAATTTTATTTTTATTGTATCACCATCATTGATCAATTTATTCAATTTTAACTGTCTAACATTTTCCTCAAGACTCTCTACAAAACTTATCTGTATCCCCAACATATCTCCAGGTGTGGGTTTCAGATTCCATTTGCTGTTCAATTCCTTCATCTGCTTTGTCATTTTATACAGATTGGGCACTCCTTTAGCACTTCTCGATAGCTCACCCCATGCTTCATTCGAAATTTGGTTTATTTTCATCTCTCTTCTTAGAAGCTAAAATAAATATATGCATATATAGATCCGAATTATAAGTAGTTCAGCATAATTAACCAAAAAATCAGGGAATAGAAAGAGAATGTGACTTACTTGTTTATTTCGACATTAAATGAAGGATATCTAGTCCCCGAATCATTGGCATTGCCATCCGAACTCGAGTGTTGTTCACCTATAGCATGAACACAACGCCCCCAAATTAAAAGTGTCAAAAGCAACAAGACTATAGATTTCAGGCCCATATTGCCGAGGTTAAATCGCTACGAATATGGATGAAACACCCATCAAAATGATGCAAATTTTGTGATCTTTCGAAATTTGGCGGTAGAAATTTGATATACGCATGCACAATAAAGTTATAGAGCCCAGTCCACGGCTTCCAGTCGAGCGGCCAACAAAACATACGGCTATTTTGCAATACCATCGGTCACGGAACCTCGAAATGCCAACCCAAAACTTCACTCATATTTAACGCACACACATATAGGGCAAAGCTTATATGCTCTTATTTCATAATCCGAAGGTAGTAAATTGTCTTCGATAAAAAAGATTATAATAAACAGCGAAAATCATCGAAATTCCTTGTTTATTTCTTAGCGGAAGTCGCTGTTTCGCCCCCTTGTAACAAGACCCGACTTTTTAGTACCAATAAGTTTCATATTTGAGAAATATAAATAATAAAAAACGAGATCTAAGTTTTAATCCGTCGGTTATCTAGTAATGAAGCTCTTGTTGAAAAGTACGAAAGCATTTTAAAAACTAAACTTTCAAACGCACAAAATGCAAGTGCAGATGCAGATGGAACTTTCAGGAAATTGTTGTCTATTCAGACATAGATTTGGAAATTTCTTCCATTGAGTTTGATGAAGCCTTCTTTCTGGATCTAAAATACACATGTATTTATAGTTACAGAACTGGTATGATGTTTATATCAAGCTTATCTTGACATCTCAAAAATGCCCCAAATCATAATAATGTAAATTACCTTGTGTATTGACAATTATAAACAAACATGGAACACATCTCTAGGTGTTTTTAATTTAAATAATGAATTATTTAATTATAATAATTAATTAATTAATTAATACAATTATTTTATAAATATAAATATAATTATATATTTAATTAATTAAAATTGAGACAAAATTATAAATATCTATTAAAATAATTGTAAATAATTTAAATATTCAAATACCAAATTGTACATTCTTTTATAACATTATGTTTCTAAAAATAATCATGTTCAATAAAAATATTTTGTATACAGTAATACACATATTCCTCAACCTGATTGATTTTGGAACCAATAGGTAAGAGTCCAATTACTTTCCATGTAGGATTAAGTAAATCATGCTGATTCATTTGGCAGACCTGCAACAGGATATGCCAGTTTCTCATTCTTCCAATAAATCGTTCAACATGTGGAACTGTGCAACTACTGTTAAAGGGTTAGTTGGCATAACCCCAGACGGAATTGGTTGTTTTTTTAGTGATCTAATGCCACGATCAATATCAGATTTACACATAAATCTTAGATCAACACTTAAATCTGGTGTACTAGATATAGTTGAATCTGGCAGTGGAGTGATGACAGATAGAGGGTTTACCATCCAGGATACCTGTGCTGAAAGGGGGCTGTACCATTTTACACCACCACTGTTGCAGGCTGAGCAAATGTCAATCACTGAATGCACTAAAACATTTGACATAACTCATCTTCATATTCATGTTGAACGATTTATTGGAAAAATGAGAAACTGGCATATCCTGTTGCAGGTCTGGAAAGTAATTGGACTCCTAGCTATTGGTTCCAAAATCAATCAGGTTGAGGAGTAAGTGTATTACTGTATAAAAAATATTTTTATTGAACATGATTAATTTTAGAAACATAATGTTATAAAAGAATGTACAATTTGGTACTTGAATATTTGAATTATTTACAATTATGTTAATAGATATTTATAAAGTCTCAATTCTAATTAATTAAATATATAATTATATTTATTAAATAATTGTATTAATTAATTAATTAATTAATTATTATAATTAAATAATTCATTATTTAAAATAAAAACAGTTGGAGATGTGTTCCATGTTTGTTTTTAATTGTCCATGCACAATGTAATTTACATTATTATGATTTGGGGCATTTTTGAGATATCAAGATAAGCTTGATATAAACATCATACCAGCTCTGTAACTATAAATACATGTAGCTTTTAGATCCAGAAAGAAGGCTTCATCAAACTCAATGGAAGAAATTTCCAAATCTATGTCTGAATAGACAACAATTGGCTGAAAGTTCCATTTGCATCTGCCCTTGCATTTTGTGCGTTTGGAAGTTTAGTTTTTAAAATGCTTTCGTACTTTTCAACAAGAACGTCATTACTAGATAAGCGATTAAAACTTAGATCTTGTTTTTTATTATTTATATTTCTGTACCACGAATTGCTTCAGCCTGTGATGAAACATTTAACTCGTCCAGGCATGGCCGCTGTGTGACGACCATTGGTCTAAAACACAACAAAAAGCCTTATATACTCCGAGCTAGTATTCTGTAACCTCTGAATTTAGATCAAGTGATTGTCAGTGATTAGATTTTTTTAACTTATATGTTTTAAATTATAGCAAGGCAAGTGTAGTTCAGAGTCAAACACCGTGTATTGAAGTAAATAAATCATCCTTACCTGAAGTCGTTGACGACGTCACATTGCACTTTCAATCTTTGTTTTCTTCGTTGGTTTACAAATTGGAGCGCTAAAATTTCACATCCAGTATGATCAACTACATATTCAGGTATCTGAGCAAGAACTTCGGCTTTTCTTTTATTTAAATTGCAAAAAAATCGTCCAAATGTACAGGCTTTCCACTTCACGAAATTACACTTTGACTTGTTGTCATCCTCTTTCCCCGTGCGGTTTTGCCACCCAAAAATGGCGGGAAAGGCCTGGTCGCATAACGTAAGAAAGGCAATTAATAAAGACCTGAGCAACATAAAGCAGTGGTTACTAGCAAACAAATGAAGTCTAAACGCCACAAAACAGAACACATGTTTATAGGATCGGACGATAACCTTAATAAAACTCGAAATTTATCGCAAATTAATATTGACGATCATTAAGAAAAAAGTGTTAAATTCACTAAATGTTTGGGTGTGCATATTGATGAAAGACTTGCTTAGGACGAACACGTTGATTGTATGTCAAAAAATATTTCACAAGCAATTGCAGGCTTGAAGCAAGCGCTTCCACTTGTTTCCAAAGAGGTGGCCCTTGCAATTTACAATTCTTTAATACAGCCTTTATTTGATTATTGTGATACAGTTTGGGATAATCTGACGGCATTCCAAGCAACTAGACTACAAAAGTTAAAAACCGTGCTGGCCGGCTATAAGGCTATGATGTCCGATCCTAAGTAATTATAGAGGAACTGGTCATAAAGTAGTCCTCGTACATAAAGCACTTAACAACCTAGCACCTCCATATCTGTTAGAATACTTACACTTGTGCAACTATTCGGAAAATTATAACTCTCGAGATCGCGACATGAAAATCGCCTTATTAAAACCGAAAACGAATTATTTAAAAGACAGTTTCGCGTACAATGCTGCAAAACTGTGGAATAGTCTACCTAATGAAGCAAGATTAGCAACAAGCTTAAAACCGTTTAAAAATTATGTCTCATCCTTTAGTTTCTCAAACTAAAGAATCATAAGCAATTAAATTAATTAAATTAATGAAATAGATGTACAAATAATATATTATAATTATTCATCATTTTATCAAAATTACAAAAAAATAATTGTGTATATACAACCAATGTAAATATTTAATCGGCTTTCATGAAAAGAAAGCAATTTGTAATTATTGATTGAAACACCGATTTTAAATAAATGATCTCTGTCTGTCTGTCTGTCTGTCTGTCTGTCTGTCTGTCTGTCTGTCTGTCTGTCTGTCTGTCTGTCTGTCTGTCTGCCTGCCTGCCTGACTGCCTGCCTGTCTGTCTGTCTGTCTGTCTGTTTTTCTGTCTGTCTGTCTGTCTGAATCATTATTTTGCTTACATGGTTATTAAACTGCTGCAACTCAGTAAAAAAATCACAATTCATGAAATACTCTAGTTAGCAAAACTGGTTGACCAATAAAACAATAGTGTTGTTTTTCATCATATTTGTAGAAGTTGATGATACTGTCAGATTTGAGCAAGACGTGGATCAGTATGGCAAAGAAGAAGAGTCGAAGTCAGCAGGGGTGGATCAACGGATTTTTGTGAATAGTTCCCAAACGGTCAGTCTCTCCCACATAATAAATTCAACGCTAATGTTTTTGCAGAATTATATTTCTTTATACATGTATCTCTGTTTTTAAAATGTTTATTGAGTAGTTCTCAAGTTTGGTGAATTCATATCAAACAAGAGGGCACTCAGAGACTGCATACCTCCGCCAGTGTGTTATTATTAGAGATGTTTAAATGAAAACGAGTCATTCCTCTAATGAAACTAGCTCATGACGGGCTACACATTTAAGATTGAATAAAATGTGTAATTGCACTCGTATATACTGGAATTATGCAAAAATGTTGGCAAAAAATTAGAATAATGAGCGAAATCAAGCATTTATTTACACGGAGAATCTAGTGATCAGATTTTTATGAAATTTTCATCCGAATCAAAACCTAATTTAGCAAAAATTTTATGGGCTGGCCCTTGATCTGTGATCAATGTTTTCACAAACTTTCATGAAACCTGAGCAGTACTTTGTAAGATATCCTGGCGACAGACAGACAGACAGACAGACAGACAGACAGACAGACAGACAGACAGACAGACAGACAGAGGGGAAAACTGAACATCCTGGCCGAGATAAATATGTTCAGTCAAGTGGGATAAGGCAACGGAATAAAGCCTTACTTACAGTCATCGCAGAAACTGGCTTCCAGTTCGGTGCGAATACTTGCATCTAACCAGACACAGTGCTAAAGTGCGGTGCCCTGTTTGGCGTCAAAGACGTCGCTTGTTATTATATTAATTCCGCACCAACAAACGAATGAACGACTCACAACCAGAGTAAGCACAAATTTATGGCAAAATCATGATTAAACTAATTTTAACCGCTGTAAAAAATGTATTAACTTGTGGAATGCTTTCGTCCTCAAAAAACCGCCAAAATGAGACCTGGTATCAAAAACGTCGCTTGCATTCTCGTCCCCAGAGCCCACGTTTCTGTGTTCGTGGCGTTCGATCTCGCGGGCTATAGCGCACGATTCTACTAAATGTGACATCCAGAATATAAAGCAGGCACCACAGTTAATAATAATTCATTGCCAAAACAACAACAACAACAGCAAACAAAACAAGCCGCAAGTTTTATTTTTTGCTCTTTGCCAAATTAAACAAAGTCGTAGTGACAGAATTTGCTAAAATGTCTTTTGTTATAGACCAACCTCGCCGAAAATGATGACAGCACCGGAGAATGTGTGAGCCACATAGGCTGCAACGTTTCAGTTTGAAATGGGATTAATTTAAATATAATTATAGTGTAGTTAGAAAATGGCAACATAGTTTTAGTTAATACTAATTTAAAATCGTTAAATCGTTGAGATAAATTGGTAAATTTAAAAAAAAATCTAAACGATTTTTGATGCTTTGAAGGAGTAAACTTTCTTCCATTAATGGTGGAAATATTTTACAAATAGTATGTCCACATTTGTTAAGTAGAATAATAATATATTGGAGATAAACCTTTCTCGATCATTGGCAGGCATTCCATTCTATGCGTAGAATGAATGTCATTGCTATTAAGAAAAAGTAAAATCGAGATTTACAATAATTAATATACAAATATTGTTATATGCAATCTTTTTTTAAAAAAATATCAAAACTAACTAAAAAAAATTATACCATTTTGTGCCTTTAAGCTAAAGGTTTTAAAATCTGCATTCGTTAATAATGTAATAATTACGACTTTTGTTCTTTTAAGTATTAAGAATTCCAGGTGTATATATTGGTGTCTTAATATTTTTGGTGCTGCTTTACATTTTGCATTTTCTTGAAACTTGCTGAAATTTGTCAAATTACTTTAATGTATAATTATTATTTGTTCAATTTCATTCGGTTAGTGACTATGAAACGAAAACTTAGTCTTGTATTTCACTGAAAGAACACTTAAAATTTTAGAGTAACATCTTTTGCAGTTTTTCGTTTTCTTGCCTCGTTTTTGAGATATTTCAGTTTGCTTGTTATTTTGACGGCACACAGTACATAATGAGTTATCAAAGAAAGTTATGTGTCTTTGCAATTACCAAGTATAGTAACTTGAAAATCTACATGTTTGGTTTTGTGGGAGAAACACACCAACATGCTTCCTTCGAATTAATTTGGTTTGATAATAGAGAAAATATATAAGCTTCTCCGATAACTCATTATGTGCACGTACACGTCAAAATGTTTAATTTGCATATTAAAGAAACTGAAATATCTCAAGAACGAAAATAGGAAACAAAAAACTGCAAAAAATGTTACTCTACATTTTATAAAGTGTTCTTCCAAATAGGACAGACTTAATTTTTGTTTCATAGGTACGTACTTTAAAGCCGTGTGCAAGTCAACTAGTTTATGCTTAGTGCAGCAGTGCCTACACGCTTTGCCATTATGTTTGTTTAATTATATGTCAGAGGAATTGAAAAAAAAGTTGCCATTTAGAAAAATAAAATACAAAAAATAACCAACCACAGTTGTCATCGAATAATAATTTTGCATGTCGCCCCGCCCCCGCGAGATCATTCGATGTCAGAAATTTTGTTTAATTTTGTTTGCAGTTATTTCGTCTGAAATAAACACTGATAAACATTTTAACGATCTTACCATAAATAATTTTCATTCTAACCAATTTTTAACCGTTTTTGCTTTCTGTAGAACGCGTTGCTTTGCCGTAAGTGTTAAATTTGTTCTGTCAAGTACCTGCTGCATTAAATTTCAGCGCCATAGTTGTTGCTTAACGGAGCAAACGCTGTCTCTACTCATCACTTGTGATTACATACCACGCGTATTGCTATGGGTCAATTTTGGTTAAAAGAAGTCTTTTCCTTTGCTTACCGCCAAAAGTGGCTATCAGCGGAAATAAACCAATAAACTCTTGCAATAGCCAAACAAATTCAATGATTTGTGAGAAAAACTCCGAATTAAATTTATACTAATTAACAATTATAGTCACTGAGCTGCAAACACTGAGTTTTTTAGGTTGATGAAAAACCAGTAAAGTTGAAACAAAAACTTTTAAAAAGGAGTTGCAATGTGACAATGTGTACTCATAACATTGTGATTTTTATATAATAGGTGATCAAACGATTTTGCTATTGCATGCACTATCTTACGGCTCGTGCAGTTTTGGTTCAATTTTCAAATATAACTCGTAGTGTAAATGGTTTAATACCTTAGTAGTATAGAGCGGGGCTTAATGGAGGAATAGCTCATTAGCATGTTGTGTCCTTAATAATTCATGAGTTATGAATAATCAATGAGTTATGAATAATCAATGAGTCGGATTTTTCCGAAGAGATAACGAAGCACTTCCGAGTCCGATAAAACACCGAAGCACTTCCGAGTCCGATAAAACGCCGAAGTATTTCCGATTCCTATAAAACGCCGAAGCATTTCCGAGTCCGATAAAACGCCGAGTGCTTGTTAATATTACGTCATTTTAAACACGATGGCCGAACAAACAATTTGGGCTGAATTGCGGGAAAATAATATCGATATAGAAAAAGATACGTTATGTTTTTACATGAATAGATGCCTTAGAGAGCATGGTGAATTGTATGAGAGTATTATCGGTCAAATCAACAGAGATAACTTGCCGAGTAGCTTGTATACTCTTTATCAAGAGATGGATCTTGTGAATTTCGGGAGAATTATTGCTTATTTGACTCTAGTGTTGAAAGTAAGCGATTATTGCGACACCGAAACACTTCGCCAAGCCATTAAAAGAACTGCCAAGATTTTAGGCTAATTGACTTGCAGAAATACGAAATAAAACACTCGTGGTACAAAGGTTGATTAGATTCCTAACGTAACTGTTGTGAGGGATGTTAGAGCGTTGCTAAGGCGAATTTGAATATTACTCCACAAGTTTGGGCGAAAAAAGTCATTAAAAATCGATTAAACGAAGTCATTAATATTAGGAAATGGTAAATACAGGTTGTCATTTCAATGGATTCCGACCTGATTGAGATCTTAAATTTGCGCGAGAGAAAGATTGAGTGTACACTTTTAACATGTTAAGTTGAGGAAATATCGTTAAACATTGTGGGAGACCTTACTTCGTCTGTTCAAGAACGAGAGAATCCCTGCACGTTTTGGCAATGGGGGATGTCTTCGAGAGTCCAAAGCCTTTGTGTAAACACGGAATGGTTTGCCGTACTCGTAAAGTTAAGAAAGAAGGGGACAACCAGGGTCGTCTGTTTTACTCGTAACGAAAGACAACACGCATGCGGATTCTTTGAATGGAAACCTACAGAGAGCTCGCCACGAATTTATAACATTGGGTGACTTTTCAGCAGTCCATTACAATATCAATACAAGAACGCAGAAACGGGTGAATCCTCTACAAGTAGAAAGAGTGACTCTAAAGAAGCCTACGAAGAGTACCTTTTTCAAAAATCTGTCCATGCATTGACTGAAGACATAGAAAAACACAACATTTGCTGATCATTCAAACTTTAAAAAACTGTTTTTAATCTGTATATTTATACATTTGATGCATTGACTGAAGTCATGTATAGTTTTGTATTCTAATTTAATATGTAATAAATATGTTTGCATTTATATCGTGTCGTTGACTTTTCGATCTATGTTCATTTACTTCTAACTTTTGTCGCGTGAACATGACTTGCTGTGGAGGATTACCACAAATAGCCCTTCGTAATATTTTTCGAAAGATTCGCTGTATATCTGATTATCAGCGTGCTGTGGGGGGAAAATTGTGACACAGGCATCCGAATTAGATGGCGGAACAGTACCTTTACGATCTGTATTACAAGTCAAAAAGTCCGGCAAGTTTTGGTGGCGTAGATGCCTTATACCGTGTCGTAATACCAGATATCCCGAAACAAGATAAAAACATGGCTTAGACAGCAAGATACCTATACTTTGCATAAAATCGTACGACATAATTTTAAGCGAAATCGTGTTATTGTTGGAGGGATGGACGAGGAGTGGGAGGCTGATCTAGTAATTATGGATTCGCTTAGTAAAACAAATAATGGTTATAAATACGTTTTAACTGTTATTGATGTACTGTCCAAATTTGCGTGGGTGGAACCACTAAAAACAAAGACTGCAGAGAGTCTGGTTAAAGCCTTTGAAAAGATGCTAAAGAAAGGAAGGAAGCCTGAAACATTTCATACCGATAAAGGAACTGAATTTACCAACAAACGCTTTCAAACGTTATTGAAGGACAAACATATTCGACTTTTTACAACACACAACGATACCAAGGCATCCATCGTTGAACGATTTAACCGAACGTTAAAGGGGAAAATGTGGAAATATTTTACAGCAAAGAATACGTTGAAATATACCGATGTACTACAAAAATTAGTATATTCCTACAAACATTCGAGACACCGTAGTATTGGGATGAGACCAGTTAATGTTAATCGAGAAAACGAGAGTATTGTGTGGCAAAAACTGTATGGTGATGAGTCCAGCAAACCCATCAAATATAAATTCAGCATTGGTGACCAAGTTCGGATTAGCAAAGCAAGACGTACATTCAAGAAAGGCTACTTACCTAACTGGACCGAAGAGGTGTTCATCATCACGAAGCGAGTACCCAGACGACCGCCAGTGTACAAGATTGCCCATTATCACAGAGAAGAGTTACAAGGAACATTTTACGAACAGGAATTGCAAAGAGTTACAAAGACAGATAGTGACTTTTATAGAATAGAAAGAGTAATTAAGTCACGCATGCATGGTAAACGTAAAGAGTATCTTGTAAAATGGTTAGGCTACCCTGAAGATTTTAATTCCTGGGTATCAGCCGATAATGTAAAAGATATAACGAAATAAAAATGTGTGTACCTTACAATTTGTGTTCATTTGTGTATTGTTCTCCGACATGGCAACACAGTTTTATTTAACGCTTCCAAGCAATAGCTCTATGGAATATTTTCCATATAATACTGTAGCAAATTTTAAAGTGAAGCTTGCTGAAACTGTACAACTGACAGGTGACTGGGAAGTAGCTTTATCGGAGTTATATTATCCCCATGCATGGAGCGCGATGCGAAAAGGTAATCAACAAACGTTTCTCTACAACGCTGGAACAAAATATGACGATACGGGTATTATCCCAAATGGTTACTATAACACCATTGCTGATCTGGTGCCTAAGATTTAATGATTCAATCTTAGGAATCAATGATTCAGTCTTAGGATTCAATGATTCAATCTTAGGATTCAATGATTCAATCTTAGGATTCAACTAGAAATACATGAACGCAACAACCCCTCGCCCGCTGTTACATTATTTTTTAAAACACCCACCCACCCCCTGATTAAAATAAGCACTCTTAATATACAGCCAATACAAAAACAAACAGATATAAAAACAAATGATCTTAAATCCTTGGGATATTAAATTATACAATTTATGGATAGGTCGATAGGATGAGAAAACTGATTTAAATCATTTAATGAAAGTTGAACATATCAAAACAAAATTTAGATTTCATTATTAAATTCTGGTTGTAAAAAATATATTGTTTTTAGGAGGTTTCAAAAGGGATTAATTTTAGCAAGCCTTTAAATGGCTTCTCTATGCATGTACATTTTGCAAAGGCAGTATTAAAAGTAATTAACAGCTCAGAAATTACATTTATAATAGAGTCTGAGATAAAAACAATTCAGTTGAATCGGATTCCAGAAAGAGTAATTCAAAAGACGTTTCAGTCGAAACACAGCCAAGAAAACCAACAAAGCCCATGAGTATTTTTAATAATAAAAAGTGCATGCACGGTCACCACGGTTAATATAAGCCTTAAAGGTAGTGTTTTAAGTTAGCTGTAGTTAAGCTGACTTATGGTTTGGATGAGCAAAGGGAAAGCACGAAAACGTGAAGCTGAATATTGTTTAGGTCAAGCGAAAACTTGAAAACAACAAGAATCCTACCGTTAACCACTTTAATATGATTAATTTGACCATGATGGACTCACGGAGTGTCTTCAAACCAGAGTTTTTGTTTACCATACGGCGTTTGGTTTCTTCAAGTTCTCTGGTTTCTCTTCAAGATATATTAAACGGGTTGTTTGTATCCTTTTCTTCGTGCTCCATTTCATTTCGTTTCGTTTAAATAAACGAAAGCAAAACACTATTTGTTTGAGAGTTTATAGTTTTCTTCGTCGCTAGTCACCAGTGTCCAACTATTCTTACCGCGTGACACCGTGCCATACATATATATATATATATATATATATATATATATATATATATATATATATATATATATATATATATATATATATATATATATATATATATATAAACTATTTCCAGATTTCGTCTCCCTTCGCTTTTTCTCCACGCGTGTAAAGTGGACTACACGCATGTCGAGATTAGCACCCTCACCGGGCTCCGGTCCTTCGGCCCTACGGCCGGGGTCGGGGATGATTCAATCTTAGGATTCAATGATTCAGTCTTAGGATTCAATGATTCAGTCTTAGGATTCAATGATTCAATCTTATGATTCAATGATTCAATCTTAGTATTCAATGATTCAATCTTAGGATTCAATGATTCAGTCTTAGGATTCAATGATTCAATCTTAGGATTCAATGATTCAATCTTAGGATTCAATGATTCAATCTTAGGATTTAATGATTCAGTCTTAGGATTCAAAGATTCAATCTTATAAAAAGCAGTTGCGTGAAAGAGTGACATCAGTTTATGATTGACAGTCACTGGATGAACATGTCTTACGTTTGTGAAGTCTGCGAAAAATCATTCGCTACATCAAGTAATCGTCTACGCCATAGGAGATCTTTTCATCATAAAAGGTCTATCAGTGAAAGGGTAACAACATCTTCCCCATTTACTGCAATGACAACTACATTCACCCCTGAGAGTCAAAAAACGTACTCGATACAACTGACACATCCGTTTGGACTCTTGGTCTCTGGAGGTACTAAGACAGGCAAGACAACGTTTGTGAAACAGTTATTGGCTTATGCTAAGATCATGATCGACCCACCTCCGGAAAACATCGTGTATTTTTAGACAGAGTATCAAGATACGTTCGGCGAAATAGAAACCTTAATTCCAGGGATTCAGTTTGCCGCAATCGATGTTGGATAGCATTAACCCCCAAATAAGAAATTTGTTTATTATTGATGACATGATGGGAGAGAAAGATAGTATTATCGCGAAATTATTTACTAAGAAATCCCACCATGGGAATCTCAGTGTAATTTATATCGTGCAAAACTTGTTTCATCAAAGCAAGGATCATCGTACCATTTCCCTTAACGCTACTTATATCGTGTTAACCAAAAATGTTCGTGACCCGAGTCAAGTGACTCATCTGGCCAAACAGTTGTATCCTAGCAACACTAAATTTTTCCAGCAAGCCTATCAGATGGCGACTAAAGAGCCGTATTCCTACTTATTTGTCGATCTCACTCCGACATGTCCCGACGAAATCCGAGTAAGATCCGGGATCTTTCCTACGGACATCCACTACGTGTACCATCCCAGAGTATAAAAGGGGCTGTTCAAGGACAATACGATCATTTGACAATGTCTGCTTGTATAAGAAGGAACTGCGACGTTTTAAAAGTATTGGCAAAGTGTAATCCTCAACTGCGAAACGCAATTATAAAAGCTGCCGACGACGATATATTAGAAGCCATTAGACAGTGTCTTTTGAACGTGTGGTGTGAAACAATTAAGATTACTCCGAAAACAGCAAGGAAACTAGCCCCTTATAACGACCATATCAAGTTTGTTGCTGATAAACGTAATCCAGTAACAAAAAGAAAGAAAGCTATTCTACAAGAAGGTGACGGTTTTCTACCGTTTCTCTTAGTTCCTGTACTTGAACAACTGGCAAGTTTTTTAACAAAATAATGGAACACGTCAGGAGATTGGTGCTAGTTCCAGAACATATGACAGATCGAAAGAGACCCTTGGTCACTCCTTTAACAGCGCAGGTGAATGAACTAGATTCAGAAATGCAAAATCTTCTTAAACGTCAAGATATAACACAAGCCGAGAAAGTTTAAATGTACGATCAGTCGCTGCAACGTTATTTGGGTTATTACGATAAAACAATGAGTAGCCCAGTACGTGTAAGCGTCATACCGCCTACAACACCCATAGCTGACGAGGACAAACCTGAAGAATCAGTGAATACAGAAGAGACTGCTGAAACAGCGCCCTCCGAGTTGCCTGGAGAGATAGAAACTGACATTTTAGAAAGTGTACCTGTAACAATGAAATCAAGAGCTCGACAGTTGGTTAAGAAACTTAAAGCAAATAAAGACCTCATTGGGTGGACTGACCAAGGACAGATGGTGTTTAAAGGACGACCTATTCCAGGTACAAATGTTATCGACTTGGTCAACGATTCTCTACGCCAACGAAAGAATTTCAACCCTGCTGGATGGCAGCTTTTCGCAAAAGCATTAGGAAACATGAATGTTCCCGAAGGCATTATCAGAAATGAAAATCGTTTAAGTATGGTCCGAGAATATAAAACTAAAGATATTTCAGACAACACCCCCCTGACGTCACAGGTAGCGCCAGCAACATTGAAAAGAACAAAACAGAAACGAAGAGACAAAAACTTACATCCATATAAATGGGTTAAATGAATTTATTCCTTGTAAAGCTTTGATATTACAATAAAGAATTGTTTACAACACTATTTGTCTTGTATTTATTACACACAGTAATATTTACGCATAAAGTCACGAACTAACATGTCATTCCATTCTTTATTATCAGTAAACATGCCAACAATTGTTGACATGGGTATATTTCTACATCGATGTAATGTGGCAATTTATAGTTTATATAAATTATGGTTAATGATATAGCAATTTCACTCTGTTCTGTGCACGAAGTCATCACGTGCTTGGCTGACAGTCCATACATGACTCGTGTACACAAACAACCCATTGTCCAGTGCCACAACAAAGGCGCCACACAACTAAGCACTAATCCTAGGTATGCCCATTAGTCACTCTGACCATTCGCGCATTTACTTCTCTGGAGTAAGTTACTCTGATACTGCATAGTCAAAGATAAAGAAAGTAAAGTAGAAAAAAGTTTTCCCACCCACCTCCCTTCTAAAAACTAATCAATCCGCAGGATCATTTAATGTAAAAAACTAAATTTATACTAGTTATCTTTAAGAAAAACAAGAACTTATCAGTATTACTAGAAAATTACATGTAAAATAAGTAATTGTCATTTTTTCAATAAAAATGTTTTCGGGGCGGGAAGTGGTGTCCTCCAGGCCACACTTCACCCACGGTGAAGCCCACGCCAGGACATGAGGGCAAGGTCCGATCCAATTCAGGAGTGCCAGGGCCCTTACCCTCACTCCAACCTTGTTCCTCCCGTCTGAGGGCCCTTACCCTCAGAACTGCACTTTCCGTCACCCTAACTTTGCCACAAAAATTGTGTATAATCATTAAGCATAAAATAAACAATATTGTCCACACACGCGAGACCCCAATGACAGTACAGTCTGTTCATTCCAAGTAAAAGTACTGCTATGATCTCGTAAAAACGTTTCAAAGGTTTTGCTATAAAAGCTCGGTTCTTGTCCGTACGAATCCATGAACTCCCCTTTTCCATCTGTGGTAAGATAAATTGCTACCCAATGCGTACCAGATCCATTACTAGGATCCACATTCAGAATAAAACCTCTAGGTCTTTTCGATATCTGACTTGGTAGACGATCCGATGGTAACACATCTTTAAATACGGTCTTGGTAAATGGATCACTTTTCAGGACGTTCAGGATTTGTAGAGTGTTCATCTTAACTGCTAAAGTCGCATAGAACGTTGCGGTTGGCGTCAATTTCGATAAGACTTTGAAATTCTCCAAGCACCACGATATTTATAGCTGTTGTCAGAGCCGTTCCAAAATGACATTCTATCGATACGTTTCCATTTTTAATCGGTTGAATATGATCGCTCAGACACAGATCAGCTGTCAGATCAAACACAAATAGAGTGTACCCATTGGCATACTCGTCTCGTGTAATACCATTGCCATCATTTTGAATTAATTTGTTAGTACCAGCATACAAGGTTTGGAAAGCGGACACGTAGTTACTTCCTCTCGCAGCAGCAAATTTCAGTTGCATGGGTTTTCCAGGCAAATGTTCCCCATTTACCGTTAGACCAAAAGAAGTAATGTCGTATGTTTTGAAATTGAAAGGATTTTTGGTATAGGTACCATTATAAGCATCTGCATCGACCATTCCAATGACCACTCGATCAGGTATAGGGCCTTGAAATATATTTGGTTGATTGCCAGACATATTTCCTCTCGGTACAGAAACCACTTTACAACTTACACGATTGATAGGATACTTGGCCGTGACACGTTGAAGGGCATGGGTATGAGCCAACATAACGGTCGAAGAGACGTTGACACGTCGAACGCGAAATACACATTCTTCCAAAACCACTTTAAAGTCAGGATGCTCTGCTGACGACACTAGGGAAAACGGGTTTCTCGAAGGCACTAGCTTGAACTTGATTGGTACATCACCAAGGATATAACGGGCTTGTGCAAACAGATCGGAATGGATTCTGCCTTCCATAGCCACAGACTTACTTTGACTTGCATGAACATACCGCAGTTTCAAACCCTTGTTTGCATCGGCATCTACTGCCACGGGGTTTACGACATCCATTCGACCAGCTTGATCTTTATAGAACAGCGCTGAGGTCAGATGAGATGATTTCGCGTCTTTGCTAAAGTTCAGTACGGTCTCCATATATGATCGGTAGGGATAAGCAGTGCTCGATGGTGTGACAAGTTTGTTGTTTAGGTAAACTTCCACTTCAGAAAATAAAGCATGCATCCACACATTTACTGGTCCGACTTGAACATTTTCATCGAGATTAGTTCCATCATGGTTGGTTATTTTTGCTTTCACGTGTAGATAACTATTTGCTAAATCGGTATACACATCAGAATTTGCAGCACACAGAAACTCGGTGGTGTCTGAAGCTCCAATACTCCACACTGGATCTATATCTTCCCAAGATCCTTTATTCATTTCTACTTGTGTAGCAGGCATTACAAATAAATCTAATTCTGATTTTGCACACTCACACGAATCTTTATGTAGGGCACTAAAAGCTTGACTCTTGATTTATATTTTATAAACGGTCCAATCTTTGCTTCCGTAGGCTCAGATGTTTTCTTCTTCACAGTTTGCGAACGACTGACGGTTTTACGTCTTGTGTTGACTTTTATAGGAGAATTCACCCGTTTGCGTTTACGGCCGGCTCCTGATTGGTTCGTAATCCGACGGACCCCTTTTTGAAGAAGATCTTTCACGGCTTCAGAACCACGCCCTTTTATCGCTTGCTTTGCATTCTTCCCTACCAGAATATCTTGACCAACGACTTTTGCAGCTTGCAGAGCTCTTCCAATAGCTTGAGCTCCTCGTTTAACCAGAGGTATTGCAAAGCGTGCAATACTTTTAAAAAAACTTCCAATGCCGTAACCTTTCTGAATACGTGCATCTCGGAAACCAGGTAGTCTTCCACCTTGTTGTCTTCTTAAATAATGCTGTTGAAATTGCTTTACGTCTGGAATAATTGTATGTCTCATTTTTAAATGAAATACGAAGATCTTCGCTGTCTAAAGTGAAGTGTCACGATCGACTTCCCGAAGCGAAATGACACGTTTTCGTTTTTGTCGTCCTTTATATTCACTTCAATTGTTTCGAAGGACTTTACCTTGACAGGAATATATTGTAGGTTACGGAGACTGACATTCACGTTTTCACCATAACTTTCTTGAGTATTGACAATTCTGAGTATAGGGGCACTTTGACATCACCGACAAACTGTGCATCTACGATATCAGTGTATACATACATAGCTGAAAATCCACCGTTATCATCTGCTACGTAAGGACTTAGGGTTTTCTTTTTAATAAATGTGTCTTCTTGAAACCCCAATGTTGTAGCAATGTCACCACTAAACCAAACGCTTACCCCATTTTTTACATCGACGGTGACTTTCCGTGTACTTCGATTATACGTAAAATTTATCTTGGCTCGTACCTCTTTGTTCATGCTACGGTTTAAAGCCCCCACCAGATCAGCAATGGTGTTATAGTAACCATTTGGGATAATACCAGTATCGTCATATTTTGTTCCAGCGTTGTAGAGAAACGTTTGTTGATTACCTTTTCGAATCGCGCTCCATGTATGGGGATAATATAACTCTGATAAAGCTACTTCCCAGTCACCTGTCAGTTGTACAGTTTCAGCAAGCTTTCACTTTAAAATTTGCTACAGTATTATCTGGAAAATATTCCATAGAGCTATTGCTTGGAAGCGTTAAATAAAACTGTGTTGCCATGTCGAAGAACAATACACAAATGACACACAAATTGTAAGGTACACACATTTTTATTTCGTTATATCTTTTACATTATCGGCTGATACCCAGGAATTAAAATCTTCAGGGTAGCCTAACCATTTTACAAGATACTCTTTACGTTTACCATGCATGCGTGACTTAATTACTCTTTCTATTCTATAAAAGTCACTATCTGTCTTTGTAACTCTTTGCAATTCCTGTTCGTAAAATGTTCCTTGTAACTCTTCTCTGTGATAATCGGCAATACACTGGCGGTCGTCTGGGTACTCGCTTCGTGACGATGAACACCTCTTCGGTCCAGTTAGGTAAGTAGCCTTTCTTGAATGTACGTCTTGCTTTGCTAATCCGAACTTGGTCACCAATGCTGAATTTGTATTTGATGGGTTTGCTGGACTCATCACCATACAGTTTTTGCCACACAATACTCTCGTTTTCTCGATTAACATCAACTGGTCTCATCCCAATACTACGGTGTCTCAAATGGTTGTAGGAATATACTAATTTTTGTAGTACATCGGTATATTTCAACGTATTCTTTGCTGTAAAATATTTCCACATTTTCCCCTTTAACGTTCGGTTAAATCGTTCAACGATGGATGCCTTGGTATCGTTGTGTGTTGTAAAAAATCTAATATGCTTGTCCTTCAATAACTTTTGAAAGCGTTTGTTGGTAAATTCAGTTCCTTTATCGGTATGAAATGTTTCAGGCTTTCTTCCTTTCTTTAGTATCTTTTCAAAGGCTTTAACCAGACTCTCTGCAGTCTTTGTCTTTAGTGGTTCCATCCATGCAAATTTCGACAGTACATCAATAACAGTTAAAACGTATTTATAACCATTATTTGTTTTACTAAGGGACCGGTCATTATTTATGGCTGGGGGTGGGACCGAAGAGAAAAAGGTTGGGTAAGCAAAAATTTGGGTATGTCCAAGGTTTGGGTATGAAAAAAATTAAAGAGTGAAAGGGGTGGGTAAAAAAAAAATCACTATACCAAGAATTCAAAAGTATCTATTAAAATGTTGTATTAATATGTATAACACATGCAACTACATGTATCACAAGAAGGACATTTTTAAAGTTCCTACAAAGTCAAAAACATTTATTCTACAAGGTCAATTGGCATTTCATCATCAGATGGATTGCTCAATCTGGCATGGTTCCCTTGGACGATTCGTTTCTTCTTCTTAACTTTCGACCTGTTCTCTTTTTCTCTCCTAGCTTTCCTCCAAGCTTCTCACACTTTCTTACCTCTCCCATATCAAACCTCTTTTGCAACTGATCCATAACATGATGAACACCATGCATCATATGCTCAGTCTGCTTGATCATTTCCTCAACTAGTAACAATGTTTCTTTAATAAATTCAAGCTCATTACTTGCCCATGGCCTTTCATTCATGCTGTCGTCATATAATTCCTTTTTCCTTGCTGAAAGATGATCATGTATATCATTCAAAGATTTAATCATTCCATTGAAGTGCTCTACTGCTCTTTGACTTTTGGAGACATCTTCAACATTAACATCAGAAGGAAAATCTTGGTATCTTTTCCATGTTATGTTCTCTTTAGGAATCATTCCTTCCTGATATGATGAGAGAACCTTTTGCACTTGTTTGTACTTGGTTACAACACCATATCGAAACCATCGTTGACCATCCAAATATGCCTGGATGGTGGACTGTTTCCCAACAAAAGCGGATTGATACACTGCTCTTGTTATTGAATTGAAGTAAATCAATCTATCTGACTTTACATTCGGGATGAGAAACTTCTCCCATGGTATCTTTTCCACAACTGTTGCTTTACCAAATACTTGAAATTTTCCACCAAGAAGTAAATGGCTGTAAATAAATAAAACAGAGCATAATTATGATATTATTATAGTCAATTTTGTCTTTCACAGTTTGTTCCGAATTCTTAAGAGGTAATAACCCCATGCCAATGATGCCATGGAAATCAAAACTATAAAATCAATTACTTCAAGACAAAATCTACTGAAAATTCTTATCTTAGGGGGAAAAGCCCGGTCACATGGAATGTTATACGTATTAAATATGACGAAATTGTAAACATACCACATAATTATATACATTTTGTAAAAATACATCAAAATATAATTCTTCAGAGTCAAAATATTAACAGACTTACTTCTTTGAAATTTCCCTTGTTGACCTTGTTTAGTCGTCGTTGCGCTATTTATACTTGAATTATCGTTAGACAGATAAACCAACGAGGTCGAACATCTGTTGCTTCTCGTCAGTGTTCAAGGACTTCAGCAATTCCACACCATCAAAACCAGTGTCTTTAAAATGCTGTAGATACTCACTGGTGAAGTTAATCGAAGAGAGAAAAGATTCGAAGCTAGAAGTAGAACTATCCGCCATGATCATAGCAACTATAATTATTTTAATACTGATGACGTAAGACCTTTGACCTTTCCGCTATTCTGTTCGCGTTCTTCGATATCAAATAGTGGCTGAGATTGAGCTCAACAGTGAAAATTTCTATTATATTGTAATGGAGGTCGAATGAAAAGTAACCGAAAGGCCGCCAAAAATCAACATGAACGGACGACCAAGGCTACTGGAGACGGAGCATCGAGGGAAGAATCAAGCACGAGCAGAGTTGGTGTTGAAAGCTCGTGTAACATGTGAGGAAAGCAGGAGTATCTCAAGATCATTGCAACCTTGCTCTTTTAAGGATAGTCGCCATGTTCTTCAAACAGTATTGGAACAAACAAGTGCATCACAACACGAGAAGAACCAGAAAATAATGGGTCTTCTGGCGGTGCTGGATGCTCTTCTATGTGAGCATATTGCGAAGGATGGTAAAGCACATGACAACAGCTTTTTACCTTTTGATGAAGCTCTGGAACTTTGCTTTGCCTATTACAATAAAGGACCACCATTTATTAACACAGACAAGACAAGAAGATCAGAGAAAACGAGAGAAGAGCAGACCAGACTAGGAGGAACGAGAAGGCCTACCACGAATACAATTGGTTCATAGAACTTGTAATGAAAGGAGAGCTTGGGAAGCTGAAGGTTTTCGAGTTGAATAAATACCTCGAAAAACAATAAGCTTAATAAGAAAGGAAGAAAAAATGACAAAATAAATTCTATTACAGCAGATGTGTCATAGAGGAAGCAATGGAACAGATGGTGGATGAAGAAGAAAGTGGTGATGGGAGTGACGAAGACCTGGTTGTTGAAGAAATTGGAACTGAGAGAGTGGGATTAGCAGTGAAGTGGAGAGTGAAGCACCAGCAGTTGACCCCCATTAATAGTTAAAACCCACTATGGACGTGATGGCGGGCATTGGCATTTGTTTAAACTTAATTGAGGTACTTTTGATTGAACAGCATTGAATCACAACACTAAATGGCTTTAAAAGATAAGAATGGAATTTTATAATAGAAATCGTCAAATATAAATGTCTAATAGACATATCCTGGAACAGTACTGTGTGACCTTTGCACCCCAAAGACCTAAGCATTACACTATTTTTAAAGTAAAGTGTTGTTCGTGGCTGATCAAATACCCTTTTTTGTTTGATATGTGGGGGTGGGTCAGAAAAAAATTTGGTGATTTGTTGGGTGGGTAAGGGAAAATTTTAATGGGAAATAAGTTGGGTAGTCATTTTTTTGTGAGGATAAAACTTTTCTCTTCGGTCCCACCCCTGGTCATAAATAATGACCCGTCCCTAAGCGAATCCATAATTACTAGATCAGCCTCCCACTCCTCGTCCATCGCTCCAACAATAACACGATTTCGCTTAAAATTATGTCGTACGGGTTTATGCAAAGTATAGGTATCTTGCTGTCTAAGCCATGTTTTTATCTTGTTTCGGGATATCTGGAATTTACCGTCACTTCTTACGACACGGTATAAGGCATCTACGCCACCAAAACGTGCCGGACTTTTTGGCTTGTAATACAGATCGTGAAGGTACTGTTCCGCCATCTATTTCGGATGCCTGTATCACAATTTTTCCCCCACAGCACGCTGATATACAGCGAATCTTTCGAAAAATATTACGAAGGGCTATTTGTGGTAATCCTCCACAGCAAGTCATATTCACGCGACAAAGGTTAGAAGTAAATGAACATAGGAAAGTCAACGACACGATATAAATGCAAACATATTTATTACATATTAAATTAGAATACAAAACTATACATGTCTTCAGTCAATGCATCAAATGTATAAATATACAGATTAAAAACAGTTTTTTAAAGTTTGAATGATCAGCAAATGTTGAGTTTTTCTATGTCTTCAGCCAATGCATGGACAGATTTTTGAAAAAGGTACTCTTCGTAGGCTTCTTTAGAGTCACTCTTTCTACTTGTAGAGGATTCACCCGTTTCTGCGTTCTTGTATTGATATTGTAATGGACTGCTGAAAAGACACCCAATGTTATAAATTCGTGGCGAGCTCTCTGTAGGTTTCCATTCAAAGAATCCGCATGCGTGTTGTCTTTCGTTAGGACACGAGTAAAACAGACGACCCTGGTTGTCCCCTTCTTTCTTAACTTTACGAGTACGGCAAACCATTCCGTGTTTACACAAAGGCTTTGGACTCTCGAAGACATCCCCCATTGCCAAAACGTGCAGGGATTCTCTCGTTCAGAACAGACGAAGTAAGGTCTCCCACAATGTTTAACGATATTTCCTCAACATAGCATGTTAAAAGTGTACACTCAATCTTTCTCTCGCGCAAATTTAAAATCTCAATCAGGTCGGAATCCATTGAAATGAGAACCTGTATTTACCATTTCCTAATAATAATGACTTCGTTTAATCTATTTTTAATGACTTTTTTCGCCCAAACTTGTGGAGTAATATTCAAATTCGCCTTAGCAACGCTCTAACATCCCTCACAACAGTTACGTTAGGAATCTAATCAACCTTTGTATCCACGAGTGTTTTATTTCGTATTTCTGCAAGTCAATTAGCCTAAAATCTTGGCAGTTCTTTTAATGGCTTGGCGAGGTGTTTCGGTGTCGCAATAATCGCTTACTTTCAACACTAGAGTCAAATAAGCAATAATTCTCCCGAAATTCACAAGATCCATCTCTTGATAAATAGTATACAAGCTACTCGGCAAGTTATCTCTGTTGATTTGACCGATAATACTCTCATACAATTCACCATGCTCTCTAAGGCATCTATTCATGTAAAAACATAACGTATCTTTTTCTATATCGATATTATTTTCCCGCAATTCAGCCCAAATTGTTTGTTCGGCCATCGTGTTTAAAATGACGTAATCTTAACAAGCGCTCGGCGTTTTATCGGACTCGGAAATGCTTCGGCGTTTTATAGGAATCGGAAATACTTCGGCGTTTTATCGGACTCGCACGAGTAAACACGCGTATATAAACCTCAAACGTACCATACCTGCATGCGAGAATGGAATCTTACATTTTGTCTGATAACGAGAAAGAGGATGTTTCATAGTTCAGATGATGAAGATGAACCTATAGTTACCATATATACGCTTGCAGATCAAGTGATTTACAATAGAATTGGAGGTAAAGTTTTACATTGCTTAGCTAAAGTCCTCATTCACTTGAGCCATGAGTTGGCCGTCTTTCGCCATAACAGTCCAGCCACCGTTAAACTGAAGAAATCTTCGTGTTATGGCATGGTTTTGTGTGACGACAATAAAAAACTCAATACATGCATGTAACTTAACAGGATATTACAATAAATATTTGGCATTTCACTCGATTAAACTGGATAGACTAGGTAATTTTGAACTCGTGGCCAAGCATGAAACGATTGCGGGGCATGGTTGCAGGGCAAGCATTCATATATACGCTTATGTACCTAGCATTGAACACAAGGCAATGGTAATTCATATACTCGAGTTGACGGGCAGTCTGAAGTTTTTCAAAGTGAACCCACCATGCACATGGCAATTGTTAGTCCCCAAATATTTTTATTTCTTAAAGTTCTTCTGCTAGTGTTATGGTTTGTCATCTGCGGAAGGCATTGTTCGGTAGCATATCATCAACGCGTCATTCAGAGAACCCGGTCTATGATCTTCAATGGCGACAGTTTGACAGGGGCGTCGTGGCTCTGAGATTTTAGGGTACGAATAGCACAATGTTTCCGACATACAACAAAAATTTTCCGACGTACGTATATATATATAATATATATATATATATATATATATATATATATAAACATCTTCATAAAATAAGAGGTAAAAATACACATAATAGATTTAATAGTAATATTATCATTTCAAAGAAAAACTGTTATCACAGAGCTTTAGAAGGATGCATGCATGCAGACGTGTTTATCAGGAGTCCAGCTGTCCTTGACATATATATCAATCTTGTCCACGAAAACGCACACAAAAAAGCAATACAAAGCAACGGTTTCAACATGAAACGAAAAATCATGGACAAGAACAAAGCTTCAAAAACAGGCAAAATACTATAGCCAAACGCCGCCGCCGCCGCTGTCGCCGAGAAGTGACAGAAAGCGCCTACGGACAGGGATGCGGCGACAAACCATTTCGTCGCCGACTAAGAAAGCTTTTAAGATACTGGAACAAGTTAGTCAGTCCGTACAATATGGAGTATTTTATATGTTATGGCTCATTGTTGGGGTATCATGGGACTCGTGACGTCATCCTTTACGAACACGACATCGACATTTGCATGAATCAAAGAGAATTTCGTCGCCTGGTCAAGTGGGAATCGAAAAGGCCTTTTCGTTTCCAGGATGGTAAGCCTCGCTTGGTTATCCAAAGGAGCTCTTCAAATGCGCGAAGGATGAACTGCAAATTAAAGTAACGAGAAAGTAGACCCTTGTTCGATCTTATCTCCCCCCGCTCGCGTTGAGCTTGGATTTTTCGGCTTTCTTGACGTTTTTCTGTACCGAACGGGCAATTAATACGTGTGTTATACAACATACGTACACATATATTAAGTGATAGTTAAGCTTTCTAGCTGCATCTGGCTATTCTATTGTAGAATGCCGCAATGCAAACAAATAGTTGAAAATAATCAAAACTACGTGAAAGTAACAATTGTAATATCAATTAGCCTTCCTGTAGCTTCATCACTATCAAAATGTCGCGACAGTCATATCTACCATTTTTCTGTAATTAAGTGCATGTTTCTGTCGTAAGTTTATTTACTAGCTTGTCAACAGTTTTCTTAAAAGCCCTCTATATTGTCCTGTCAGTATGATCTAAGGCCGGCACGCATTTTTTATGTAAGCTAGGTGAATTTAGCATGATTCTACGCCAAGAAGAAGCTTCGCAATGTTTACATAACCCAAACGACAACTTAAGCAATAATTATTCAAAGTTGAACTGTTCCCTAAATACTCAACGAAACTGTGAAATATTATAACACCTTATACCTTATTACATCTACTTTTTTACCATATCAATGTAGTCGAGAAATAGGGTATATTATAAGTAATATTGGGCATTTCACTCGATTGCATAGCATGTTCTAGGGATTTTGGGTGAAGGGAAATTCGAGTGTAGAATATATACATTTTAAGACCAAACCAGGACCAGTTGCGAAAAATGCAACTATACACAGGCCTTCCGATAGGAATTGAACCCACGACCTTGCGATTATATTGCAATGCTCTGACCACAGAGCCACGGAGGGCGTTGCCGAGAGCTTGATGGCGAGTTCTATATATATATATTAAGGTGGTAATGCCAGGAGAGAATTGGGTATATTAGAAGTAATATTGGGCATTTCACTCGATTTTGGGTGAAGGAAAATTCGAGTGTAGAATATATACATTTTAAGGCCAAACCGGGACCAGTTGCGAAAAATGCAACTACACAGGCCTTCCGGTAGGAATTGAACCCACGACCTTGCGATTCTAGTGCAACGCTCTGACCACAGAGCCACGGAGGGCGTTGCCGAGATCAATCGTTGCCGGATCAATCCTGGGACCCCTTCTTTTCCTAATTTATGTTAACGATCTGCCAGACTCCGTCTCAAGTAGATCGTCTTTGGCCATGTTTGCAGACGACACCAAGTGTTATCGCGCGGTCCAAACGATTAGGCATGGCGATGGTCTTCAGATTGACCTTGACAACATCGTTAAATGGTGCATGTCCAATGTTTGTCCGAAGTTTTGGAAGTCCGAAGTCAGTTGCGAGAGCCAATCAAATATCTCAATGTGTTATCCACACACTTCATGCGGAAAGGTCTATTGAAGTGGGAAGCTCGCTCTTCATTTATTGTAAGTTCTTAGTTCATAACATCTGGATATTAAGAAGCACCGTGTATTTTCTGGTATCAAAAATTTGGATACCAAATTGTCATTTGGGATACCAAGTTCAGAGATGCTGACCGAAACATTTTAGTCTCAAACCCTGACAAGAGTCTGGTTGAGACAGCGTAAAAAATGTTTTTATTAATATATGTATTTGGTTGCTTTATTTTGAAATTTACGGATGCCAAAGTCGTGTATCTAATGAAATACTTGCCAACAATATTTGGAAGACAGAAGATATTGAAAAAAACAGTGGAGCTTTTACATGAATTAAAGGTGAGATACTTGAAATTTAAATATTTTCTTGTTAATATTATCTGTTACACACATGCAGGTTTGTTTATATGTAAGAAATAGTTTCTTGATCCTTGTTTGCTAAGGTTATATTAATTCTCAGGAAAACAAAGACCCAGATGTTTGGATTAAAAAGCATGTAGGAAATATGCCAATGATGGTAGTGGAAAAAGAAAATATTTATGATGTTGTGGGTAAACGCATATTATACCAGACGGATGCCAAGAAAATGGATGAAGCTGTGGTTGGGTTTTTGGCATGTTTTTATCTGCTGGACTACGACTATCCAAAGCAACATGAAGTAGACATGAACATCTTACAATACTATGTTTTTGAGGACAAAACAATTCCTGAGGATTAATTGCAGCTTTGTTTAGTAGCCAACTAGCTTTCTCAGTATACACGCTACAAAGTTGAATCTGTTTAGCTTATAACATTTCCACTTAATTTTATTATTATATATTGGTAAAAAGATATGGAAAAAGTAAATGCGGTCAACCGTTACTGTTTTAAAAAAGGTTTAATGAGTTTAGCTTTCGTCATACTACGACATCATAAGAACTTTCTGAGTTGTGATGAGTTCGGAGTTCTGATGATGTTGTGTACAACGAAAGTTAAAATCATTAAACTTTTTTTAAAACAGTAACAGTTGGCCTCATTTGCTTTCTCGATATCTTTTTATCTATATGTTACTGAAGGATATACGTTTATTGGACTTAAAAATTATATATTGGTGTTTAATTGAAAGGTATATTTTTACCATTTTTCAGCTTATTAACATTATTATTAGTTGAAATTAGACATGCATGCATGCAGAATTTTTGTGTTAAATATATCTATTTTTTGAAAAGCTATTCTAGTAAGAAAATCCTTTTAAATTATTATTAGATTCTAATAGAATAGAATATAATCTAGATAATTATTCATATAATTCTTATATAATAATTTATTGCATGCATGCGATTTCTTTCAAGAGTTTCTTTATAAGAAAATATATTCTTATTTTAAGAAAATATATTCTTATTACAAGAACAAAATTCTTAAGAAAATTTTCTTTAAAAGAGTTTCTCTATAAGAAAATATATTCTTATTTTAAGAAAATATTTTCTTATTACAAGAAAAAAATTCTTAAAAGAAATGTTTTCTTGTTATTCTCCCAAGAAAATTTTTCTTGTTTTAAGAAAAACTATTCTTAAAATAAGTTTTTTTTCTCTTAAAACAAGAAAATATATTCTTATATTAAGAATTTATTTTCTTATTATAAGTTATTCTCCCAAGAAAATTTTTCTTGTTTTAAGAAAAAAATTCTTAAAGCAAATCTTAAAGCAAAATTCCAAATGTGTGGTCCTAAATATCTCGAGAAACCTTCAACCTATCACCGTCCAATACAAGCTTCTTGAGACTTCCATTAAAGTACAGGAAGTCAAAAAGACCTGGGAATTATTGTTGCCAGCGACCTCAAATGGAACCAGCAAGTGCAGGCAACTTCAGCTAAGGCCAACAAAATGTTGGGTTTGTCTGATCAACGTTCGACGTCCACGACCAACAAGTACGTAAAGCTCTCTACTTGGCCATAGTCCGAAGCACGTTAGCATACTGTAGCCAAGTGTGGGCACCTCATACGGTTAAGAACATCCTGATAATCGAACGTGTGCAAAGACGAACTACTAAATTTATTTTATCACTGCCCTATCAAACTAACGTCTCGTATAAGGAAAGACTCTGTTTAATTGGTATCCTCCCTCTCTGTTACTGGTATGAATATTTGGATCTAGTCTTCCTCTACAAATCTATCCATATTGGAACTGACAATAATATCTCTGTTAAAAAATCTATTAGGGTAACCAGGAATTCAAATCCTTCAAATGGCCTTATGCTAGAAGAAATTAAATGTAGAACTGTAACTTTTTAAAACAGTTACTACTTGCGGGCACCTCGAGTCTGGAACACTTTACCTAGAACCATCAGAGACATCTCAAAATCTCTAAATTCTTTCGAAAAGGAATTATTCAACCACTATCTAGAGTTAACTAATCACGTTTACGATCCTGACAATCCAAGAACATTCAAGTCCTTATGTGTTAAATGCCATTCATCTCGACCAATCTCTAGATTATTGGCAAGATGGTGTTGCTAGGACATGACTTGACAGATAACTCACTGTATGAATTACAATTATTATTTAAATAGATCTTCATAATTATCTATATTGCTCTTTATAACTATTATTGTTAAACGTAGTTTATAACTGTTATTGTTATACCTATTTATTACTTGTAATATATTTATTTATATTTATTTTAAAGGTCGAGCGTTTGCAACACGAGCCTCTGGCTCGGGAGAATGGGCAACCACTCCCCACCTCCATCAACAATAAATAAATATTGTATTGTATTGTATTATTGTTATTTATGTCGCTTGTGGAAACAGTTGCTTTGTATATACTGTGCTATTTGTCAGGCACGTACTGTCCATGAAGTGGGCACTTGCTTTTATCCCTGCAGTTGCAACTGGCTGTGTTTTCATTTTGTACCCGATTTTTTTTAAGTATGTGTGCGTTGTGCTTCATGATTGTGGACTTGGCGTTGTTCATGTAACTGTAACTGACTCAGTTCACTGTATTTCTGTTGAAAATTTTATGGAGTTTGTTTGTGGTTTGGTTTTGCTGTGTGTAATTTAATTCCTGATTGAAATTACTGTCTTAATGTATTTTGGTAAATTGGTGCGGATTCCTTAAATATTGTGTTGTCCGATGAGAGAAAGGAAATGCGTTTGCCGATTGATGTCGGTAGCTGTTTTAAAATGCTAGGTGGGTGGTTTTATTGCTTGTTTACATACAATGGATCGTCATTGGGCTTTCTATAAGGCTTGTATTTTCCGTTTTGAAGGTCGAAAGTAACATCTAAAAAGTTTACCACATGTAAATTTTTCTGGGCTGTTATTTTGAGGCCAAGCTGTTCGAAAATTTTGTGTATATCTTTTCTTGATTTGTCTGCCAATGTCGCGGTTTTGTTCTTTAAAATGGCAAATCCGACATTTTCTTTGCCAAACTTTTTTCCAAGGCTGTTTAAAATAAAAAGGCCAACTAGTTCGCAAATTTCGACGCCGTCTTAGCTACAAATAAATATTGGCTCGCGAGATAACTGGACGAGTAGCTTGTATACTATTTATCAAGAGATGGATCTTGTGAATTTCGGGAGAATTATTGCTTATTTGACTCTAGTGTTGAAAGTGAGCGATTATTGCGACACCGAAACACTTCGCCAAGCTATTAAAAGAACTGCCAAAGATTTTAGGCGAATTGACTTGCAGAAATACAAAATAAAACACTCGTGGATACAAAGGTTGATTAGATTCCTAACGTAACTGTTGTGAGGGATGTTAGAGCGTTGCTAAGGCGAATTTGAATATTACTCGACAAGTTTGGGCGGAAAAAAGTCATTAAAAATCGATTAAACGAAGTCATTAATATTAGGAAATGGTAAATACAGGTTGTCATTTCAATGGATTCCGACCTGATTGAGATTTTAAATTTGCGCGAGAGAAAGATTGAGTGTACACTTTTAACATGCTATGTTGAGGAAATATCGTTAAATATTGATAGACTGGTGGTGGAGAATTGCTATGGCCGTGTGCGACATTGTTGTCCCAGGATGCCGGATAAAGATAAAATATGGTTTTACTTCGGGGCGAATCCTTTACAAGTAGAAAGAGTGACCCTAAAGAAGCCTATGAAGAATATCTTTTTCAAAAATCTGTCGATGCATTGACTAAAGACATAGAAAAACTGAACATTTGCTGATCATTCAAACTTTAAAAAACTGTTTTTAATCTGTATATTTATACATTTGATGCATAGACTGAAGACATGTATAGTTTTGTATTCTAATTTAATATGTAATAAATATGTTTGCATTTATATCGTGTCGTTGACTTTTCTTTGTTCATTTACTTCTAACCTTTGTCGCGTGAACATGACTTGCTGTGGAGGTTTACCACAAATAGCCCTTCGTAATATTTTTCGAAAGATTCGCTGTATATCAGCGTGCTGTGGGGGGAAAATTGTGATACAAGCATCCGAATTAGATGGCGGAACAGTACCTTCACGATCTGTATTACAAGCCAAAAAGTCCGGCAAGTTTTGGCGGCGTAGATGCCTTATACCGTGTCGTAAGAAGTGACGGTAAATTCCAGATATCCCGAAACAAGATAAAAACATGGCTTAGACAGCAAGATACCTATACTTTGCATAAACCCGTACGACATAATTTTAAGCGAAATCGTGTTATTGTTGGAGCGATGAACGAGGAGTGGGAGGCTGATCTAGTAATTATGGATTCGCTTAGTAAAACAAATAATGGTTATAAATACGTTTTAACTGTTATTGATGTACTGTCCAGATTTGCGTGGGTGGAACCATTAAAAACAAAGACTGCAGAGAGTCTGGTTAAAGCCTTTCAAAAGATACTAAAGAAAGGAAGGAAGCCTGAAACATTTCATACCGATAAAGGAACTGAATTTACAAACAAACGCTTTCAAAAGTTATTGAAGGACAAACATATTCGATTTTTTACAACACACAACGATACCAAGGCATCCATCGTTGAACGATTTAACCGAACGTTAAAGGGGAAAATGTGGAAATATTTTACAGCAGAGAATATGTTGAAATATACCGATGTACTACAAAAATTAGTATATTCCTACAACCATTCGAGACACCGTAGTATTGGGATGAGACCAGTTGATGTTAATCGAGAAAACGAGAGTATTCCATGGCAAAAACTGTATGGTGACGAGTCCAGCAAACCCATCACATATAAATTCAGCATTGATGACCAAGTTCGGATTAGCAAAGCAAGACGTACATTCAAGAAAGGCTACTTACCTAACTGGACCGAAGAGGTGTTCATCATCACGAAGCGAGTACCCAGACAACCGCCAGTGTACAAGATTGCCGATTATCACAGAGAAGAGTTACAAGGAACATTTTACGAACAGGAATTGCAAAGAGTTACAAAGACAGATAGTGACTTTTATAGAATAGAAAGAGTAATTAAGTCACGCATGCATGGTAAACGTAAAGAGTATCTTGTAAAATGGTTAGGCTACCCTGAAGATTTTAATTCCTGGGTATCAGCCGATAATGTAAAAGATATAACGAAATAAAAATGTGTGTACCTTACAATTTGTGTTCATTTGTGTATTGTTCTCCGACATGGCAACACAGTTTTATTTAACGCTTCCAAGCAATAGCTCTATGGAATATTTTCCAGATAATACTGTAGCAAATTTTAAAGTGAAGCTTGCTGAAACTATACAACTGACAAGTGACTGGGAAGTAGCTTTATCAGAGTTATATTATCCTCATGCATGGAGCGCGATTCGAAAAGGTAATCAACAAACGTTTCTCTATAACGCTGGAACAAAATATGACGATACGGGTATTATCCCAAATGGTTACTATAACTCCATTGCTGATCTGGTGGGGGCTTTAAACCGTATCATGAACAAAGAGGCACGAGCCAAGATAAATTTTACGTATAATCGAAGTACACAGAAAGTCACCGTCGATGTAAAAAATAGGGCAAACGTTTGGTTTAGTGGTGACATTGCTACAACATTGGGGTTTCAACAAGACACCTTTATTAAAAAGAAAACCCTAAGTCCTTACGTAGCAGATGTTAACGGTGGATTTTCAGCCATGTATGTATACACTGATATCGTAGATGCACAGTTTGTCGGTGATGTCAAAGTGCCCCTACTCAGAATTGTCAATACTCAAGGAAGTTATGGTGAAAACGTGAATGCCAGTCTCCGTAACCTACAATATATTCCTGTCAAGGTAAAGTCCTTCGAAACAATTGAAGTGAATATAAAGCACGACAAAAACGAAAACGTGTCATTTGGCTTCGGGAAGTCGATCGTGACACTTCACTTTAGACAGCGAAGATCTTCGTATTTCATTTAAAAATGAGACATTATTCCAGACTTAAAGCAATTTCAACAGCATTATTTTAGAAGACAACAAGGTGGAAGTCTACCTGGTTTCCGAGGTGCACGTATTCAGAAAGGTTACGGCATTGGAAGTTTTTTTAAAAGTATTGCACGCTTTGCAATACCTCTGGTGAAAGGAGGAGCTCAAGCTATTGGAAGAAGAGCCCTGCAAGCTGCAAAAGACGTTGGTCAAGATGTTCTTGCAGGGAGGGAAGAATGTAAATCAAGCGATAAAAGGGCGTGGTTCTGAAGCCGTGAAAGATCTTCTTCAAAAAGGGGTCCGTCGGATTACGAACCAATCAGGAGCCGGTCGTAAACGCAAACGGGTGAATTCTCCTATAAAAGTCAACACAAGACGTAAAACCGTCAGTCGTTCGCAAACTGTGAAGAAGAAAACTTCTGAGCCTACGGAAGCAAAGATTGGACCGTTTATAAAATATAAATCATGAGTCAAGCTTTTAGTGCCCTACATAAAGAGTCGTGTGAGTGTGCAAAATCAGAATTAGATTTATTTGTAATGCCTGCTACACAGCTAGAAATGAATAAAGGATTTTGGGAAGATATAGATCCAGTGTGGAGTTTTGGAGCTCCAGACACCATCGAGTTTCTGTGTGCTGCAAATTCTGATGTGTCTACCGATTTAGCAAATAGTTATCTACACGTGAAAGCAAAAATAACCAACCATGATGGAACTAATCTCGATGAAAATGTTCAAGTCGGACCAGTAAATGTGTGGATGCATGCTTTATTTTCGCAAGTAGAAGTTTACCTAAACAACAAACTTGTCACACCATCGAGCACTGCTTATCCCTACCGATCATATATGGAGACCGTACTGAACTTTAGCAAAGACGCGAAATCATCTCATCTGACCTCAGCGCTGTTCTATAAAGATCAAGCTGGTCGAATGGATGTCGTAAACCCCGTGGCAGTAAATGCCGATGCAAACAAGGGTTTGAAACTGCGGTATGTTCATGCAAGTCAAAGTAAGTCTGTGGTTATGGAAGGCAGAATCCATTCCGATCTGTTTGCACAAGCCCGTTATATCATTGGTGCTGTACCGATCAAGCTTGAGCTAGTGCGTTCGAGAAACCCATTTTCCCTAGTGTCGTCAGCAGAGCATCCTGACTTTAAAGTGGTTTTGGAAGAGTGTGTATTTCGCGTTCGACGTGTCAACGTCTCTTCGACCGTTATGTTGGCTCATACCCATGCCCTTCAACGTGTCACGGCCAAGTACCCTATCAATCGTGTAAGTTGTAAAGTGGTTTCTGTACCCAGAGGAAATATGTCGGGCAATCAACCAAATATATTTCAAGGCTCTATACCTGATCGAGTGGTCATTGGAATGGTGGATGCAGATGCTTATAATGGTACCTATGCCAAAAATCCTTTCAATTTCAAAAACTACGATATTACTTCTCTTGGTCTAACGGTAAATGGTGAGCATTTGCCTGGAAAACCCCTACAACTGAAATTTGCTGCTGCGAGAGGAAGTAACTACGTATCCGCTTTCCAAATCTTGTATGCTGGTACTAACAAGTTATTTCAAAATGATGGCAATGGTATTACACGACATGAGTATGCCAATGGGTACACTCTATTCGTGTTTGATCTGACAGCTGATCTGATCTGTGTCTGAGCGATCATATTCAACCGATTAAAAATGGAAACGTATCGATAGAATGTCAATTTGGAACGGCTCTGACAACAGCTATAAATATCGTGGTGCTTGGAGAATTTCAAAGTCTTATCGAAATTGACGCCATGCGACTTTAGCAGTTAAGATGAACACTCTACAAATCCTGAACGTCCTGAAAAGTGATCCATTTACCAAGACCGTATTTAAAGACGTGTTACCATCGGGTCGTCTACCAAGTCAGATATCGAAAAGACCTAGAGTTTTTATTCTGAATGTGGATCCTAGTAATGGATCTGGTACGCATTGGGTAGCAATTTATCTTACCACAGATGGAAAAGGGGAGTTCATGGATTCGTACGGACAAGAACCGAGCTTTTATAGCAAAACCTTTGAAACGTTTTTACGAGATCATAGCAGTACTTTTACTTGGAATGAACAGACTTTACAGTCATTGGGGTCTCGCGTGTTTGGACAATATTGTTTATTTTATGCTTTACATCGATGTAGAAATATACCCATGTCAACAATTGTTGGCATGTTTACTGATAATAAAGAATGGAATGACATGTTAGTTCGTGACTTTATGCGTAAATATTATTGTGTGTAATAAATACAAGACAAATACTGTTGTAAACAATTCTTTATTGTAATATCAAAGCTTTACAAGGAATAAATTTATTTAACCCATTTACATGGATGTATGTTTTTGTCTCTTCGTTTCTGTTTTGTTCTTTTCAATGTTGCTGGCGCTACCTGTGACGTCAGGGGGGTGTTGTCTGAAATATCTTTAGTTTCATATTCTCGTACCATACTTAAACGATTTTCATTTCTGATAATGCCTTCGGGAACATTCATGTTTCCTAATGCTTTTGCGAAAAGCTGCCATCCAGCAGGGTTGAAATTCTTTCGTTGGCGTAGAGAATCGTTGACCAAGTCGATAACATTTGTACCTGGAATAGTTCGTCCTTTAAACACCATCTGTCCTTGGTCAGTCCACCCAATGAGGTCGTTATTTGCTTTAAGTTTCTTAACCAACTGTCGAGCTCTTGATTTCATTGTTACAGGTACACTTTCTAAAATGTCAGTTTCTATCTCTCCAGGCAACTCGGAGGGTGCTGTTTCAGCCGTCTCTTCTGTATTCACTGATTCTTCAGGTTTGTTCTCGTCAGCTATGGGTGTTGTAGGCGATATGACGCTTACACGTACTGGGCTACTCATTCTTTTATCATAATAACCCAAATAACGTTGCAGCGACTGATCGTACATTTTCACTTTCTCGTCTTGTGTTATATCTTGACGTTTAAGAAGATTTTGCATTTCTCAATCTAGTTCATTCACCTGCGCTGTTAAAGGAGTGACCAAGGGTTTTTTCGATCTGTCATATGCTCTGGAACTAGCACCAATCTCCTGACGTGTTCCATTATTTGGTTAAAAAACTTGCCAGTTGTTCAAGTACAGGAACTAAGAGAAACGATAGAAAACCTTCACCTTCTTGTAGAATAACATTCTTTCTTTTTATTACTGGATGACGTTTATCAGCAACAAACTTGATATGATCGTTATAAGGGGCTAGTTTCCTTGCTGTTTTCGGAGTAATCTTAATTGTTTCACACCACACGTTCAAAAGACACTGACTAATGGCTTCTAATATATCGTCGTCGGCAGCTTTTATAATTGCGTTTCGCAGTTGAGGATTACACTTTGCCAATACTTTTAAAACGTCGCAGTTCCTTCTTATACAAGCAGACATTGTCAAATGATCGTATTGTCCTTGAACAGCCCCTTTTATACTCTGGGATGGTACACGTAGTGGGTGTCCGTCGGAAAGATCCCGGATCTTACTCGGATTTCGTCGGGACATGTCGGAGTGAGATCGACAAATAAGTAGGAATACGGCTCTTTAGTCGCCATCTGATAGGCTTGCTGGAAAAATTTAGTGTTGCTAGGATACAACTGTTTGGCCAGATGAGTCACTTGACTCGCGTCACGAACATTTTTGGTTAACACGAGATAACTAGCGTTAAGGGAAATGGTACGATGATCCTTGCTTTGATGAAACAAATTTTGCACGATATAAATTACACTGAGATTCCCATGGTGGGATTTCTTAGTAAATAATTTCGCGATAATACTATCTTTCTCTCCCATCATGTCATCAATAATAAACATTTTTTTTATTTGGGGGTTAATGCTATCCAACATCGATTGGGGCAAACCTTGGACAAACTGAATCCCTGGAATTAAGGTTTCTATTTCGCCGAACGTATCTTGATACTCTGTCTAAAAATACACGATGTTTTCCGGAGGTGGGTCGATCATGATCTTAGCATAAGCCAATAACTGTTTCACAAACGTTGTCTTGCCTGTCTTAGTACCTCCAGAGACCAAGAGTCCAAACGGATGTGTCAGTTGTATCGAGTACGTTTTTTGACTCTCAGGGGTGAATGTAGTTGTCATAGCAGTAAATGGGGCAGATGTTGTTACCCTATCACTGATAGACCTTTTATGATGAAAAGATCTCATATGGCGTAGACGATTACTTGATGTAGCGAATGATTTTTCGCAGACTTCACAAACGTAAGACATGTTCATCCAGTGACTGTCAATCATAAACTGATGTCACTCTTTCACGCAACTGCTTTTTATAAGATTGAATCATTGAATCCTAAGATTGAATCATTGAATCCTAAGATTGAATCATTGAATCCTAAGATTGAATAATTGAATCCTAAGATTGAATAATTGAATCCTAAGATTGAATCATTGAATCCTAAGATTGAATCATTGAATCCTAAGATTGAATCATTGAATCCTAAGATTGAATCATTGAATCCCAAGATTGAATCATTGAATCCTAAGATTGGATCATTGAATCCTAAGATTGAATCATTAAATCTTAGGCACCAGGTCAGCAATGGTGTTATAGTAGCCATCTGGGATAATACCCGTATCGTCATATTTTGTTCCAGCGTTATAGAGAAACGTTTGTTGACAACCTTTTCGAATCGCGCTCCATGTATGGGGATAATATAACTCTGATAAAGCTACTGCCCAGTCACCTGTCAGTTGTATAGTTTCAGCAAGCTTCACTTTAAAATTTGCTACAGTATTATCTGGAAAATATTCCATAGAGCTATTGCTTGGAAGCGTTAAATAAAACTGTGTTGCCATGTCGGAGAACAATACACAAATGAACACAAATTGTAAGGTACACACATTTTTATTTCGTAAAATCTTTTACATTATCGAGTGGTACCCAGGAATTAAAAGCTTCTGGATAACCTAACCATTTTACAAGATACTCTTTACGTTTGCCATGCATGCGTGACTTAATTACTCTTTCTATTCTATAAAAGTCACTATCTGTCTTTGTAACTCTTTGCAATTCCTGTTCGTAAAATGTTCCTTGTAACTCTTCTCTGTGATAATCGGCAATCTTGTACACTGGCGGTCGTCTGGGTACTCGCTTCGTGATGATGAACACCTCTTCGCTCCAGTTAGGTAAGTAGCCTATCTTGAATGTACGTCTTGCTTTGCTAATCCGAACTTGGTCACCAATGCTGAATTTATATTTGATGGGTTTGCTGGACTCATCACCATACAGTTTTTGCCATACAATACTCTCGTTTTCTCGATTAACATCAACTGGTCTCATCCCAATACTACGGTGTCTCGAATGGTTGTAGGAAAATAGTAATTTTTGTAGTACATCGGTATATTTCAACGTATTCTTTGCTGTAAAATATTTCCACATTTTCCCCTTTAACGTTCGGTTAAATCGTTCAACGATGGATGCCTTGGTATCGTTGTGTGTTGTAAAAAATCGAATATGTTTGTCCTTCAATAACTTTTGAAAGCGTTTGTTTGTAAATTCAGTTCCTTTATCGGTATGAAATGTTTCAGGCTTCCTTCCTTTCTTTAGTATCTTTTGAAAGGCTTTAACCAGACTCTCTGCAGTCTTTGTTTTTAATGGTTCCACCCACGCAAATCTGGACAGTACATCAATAACAGTTATAACGTATTTATAACCATTATTTGTTTTACTAAGCGAAACCATAATTACTAGATCAGCCTCCCACTCCTCGTCCATCGCTCCAACAATAACACGATTTCGCTTAAAATTATGTCGTACGGGTTTATGCAAAGTATAGGTATCTTGATGTCTAAGCCATGTTTTTATCTTGTTTCGGGATATCTGGAATTTACCGTCACTTCTTACGACACGGTATAAGGCATCTACGCCACCAAAACTTGCCGGACTTTTTGGCTTGTAATACAGATCGTGAAGGTACTGTTCCGCCATCTAATTCGGATGCCTGTATCACAATTTTTCCCCCACAGCACGCTGATATACAGCGAATCTTTCGAAAAATATTTCGAAGGGCTATTTGTGGTAATCCTCCACAGCAAGTCATGTTCACGCGACAAAGGTTAGAAGTAAATGAACATAGAAAAGTCAACGACACGATATAAATGCAAACATATTTATTACATATTAAATTAGAATACAAAACTATACATGTCTTCAGTCAATGCATCAAATGTATAAATATACAGATTAAAAACAGTTTTTTAAAGTTTGAATGATCAGCAAATGTTCAGTTTTTCTATGTCTTCAGTCAATGCATGGACAGCTTTTTGAAAAAGGTACTCTTCTTTAGAGTCACTCTTTCTACTTGTAGAGGATTCACCCGTTTCTGCGTTCTTGTATTGATATTGTAATGGACTGCTGAAAAGACACCCATTGTTATAAATTCGTGGCGAGCTTTCTGTAGGTTTCCATTCAAAGAATCCGCATGCGTGTTGTCTTTCGTTAGGACACGAGTAAAACAGACGACCCTGGTTGTCCCCTTCTTTCTTAACTTTACGAGTACGGCAAACCATTCCGTGTTTATACAAAGGCTTTGGACTGTCGAAGACATCCCCCATTGCCAAAACGTGCAGGGATTCTCTCGTTCAGAACAGACGAAGTAAGGTCTCCCACAATGTTTAACGATATTTCCTCAACATAGCATGTTAAAAGTGTACACTCAATCTTTCTCTCGCGCAAATTTAATATCTCTATCAGGTCGGAATTCATTGAAATGACAACCTGTATTTACCATTTCCTAATATTAATGACTTCGTTCAATTGATTTTTAATGACTTTTTTCGCCCAAACTTGTGGAGTAATATTCAAATTCGCCTTAGCAACACTCTAACATTCCTCACAACAGTTACGTTAGGAATCTAATCAACCTTTGTATCCACGAGTGTTTTATTTCGTATTTCCTCAAATCAATTCGCCTAAAATCTTTGGCAGTTCTTTTAAATACATGGCGAAGTGTTTCGGTGTCGCAATAATCGCTGACGTTCAACACTAGAGTCAAATAAGCAATAATTCTCCCGAAATTCACAAGATGCATCTCTTGATAAATAGTATACAAGCTACTCGGCAAGTTATCTCTGTTGATTTGGTCGATAATTCTCTCATACAATTCACCATGCTCTCTAAGGCATCTATTCATGTAAAAACATAACATATCTTTCTCTTTATCGATATTGTTTTCCCGCAATTCAGCCCAAATTGTTTGTTCGGCCATCGTGTTTAAAATGACGTAATATTAACAAGCACTCGGCGTTTTATCGGACTCGGAAATGCTTCTGCATTTTATAGGAATCGGAAATACTTCGGCGTTTTATTGGACTCGGAAGTGCTTCGTTATCTCTTCGGAAAAATCCGACTCATTGATTATTCATAACTCATTGACTATTCATAACTCATGAATTATTAAGGGTAACACAACATGCTAATGAGCTATTCCTGCATAAATGGGGGTCCATTACGCCCCGCTCTATACTACTTACAGAAATCACACTAAATTTTCCAAAACAAAACAAATATTTAAACAAAACTGAACTCTCGAAACACATCTGGGATTTAAAAGAAAAGAAAACGCGCGGCTTCCTACTCAGGAGGACCAGGCAGATACAATTTATGTTTGGAAGAGAAACATTGCATCATGAAAGCAGACAAACACTTTTTACTCAATAAAAGATCAGAAATCATTTTGACATGCAGGCATAAAAATAAATTTAATATCAACAATCTAAACAACAATCAAAACAAGGAAAGGAGTTTGAGGAATCGACCGCCCACACGCCCACCTTTCGACCAAAACCATTTGAGGGATGCATTCACTGTTTCACGACCCACACGCCCACCTTTCGACCAAAACCATTCAGTTGAGGGATTCATTCATCGTTTCACCGCCCACACGCCCGCCTTTTGACCAAAACCATTTAAGCGGCCCACGAATCGAAACTACTCAGTCGCCTGAAGATCGCCCCGCGTGAAACTGACAGTTGCGACACTCAACATTTTGAGGTAAGCCCACTTAAACTATACTATATCCGCTCTACCTTTATAGTATTGAGCACTTTCCGACATTCCGTGAACAAAATAACACGTGCTCGTTTGTGTGTATATATATATATATATGTAAGCCATAGGAGTAATTAGAATAAATTACCTGTCTCTCATATCGGTTACATTAAGTAGTTAAGGCCCAGAGGTACAAATCTATTTCATTTTTCTGCCCAGAAGCTTAATTTCCCTTTTAGTCTCTTATCTTGGATCTCTTTTATCTGTAACACTATTATTTGAACCTCTACATCGTCCGTGCATGTCCTTCAAAACAATGTGAGTACAAGTGCTTCCCAGAAATACTTCTCTGACCCCCATCATATCGATTCATCGAGTTTTTGTGATTATTAGGGCATACTACGAAACCCGGACCGGACTCGGACTCGGAAAACCCGGACTCGGAAAACCCGGACTCGGACTCAAAATCTTATAAATATCGCAATTCGTAAATAATCAAACAAGAAAAAATAAATAAAAACTGTGAATAATAAGAAACTGTGGAACATGATCCAACAACGTGTCGTCTGTTGCGCTAATATTTAAATATATATAAAGGGAAATTATACAGAAATATCTAATACTCATAAATGTACTAATAAATGTACTGGACATGCACTGAGGATTTCTCGAAAATATGTTTAAATCAGGTTTAGTTTGGTTATGTCTGGCCCTATTATTATTGTCTTGCTGTACTGTTGTTGTTTTTCAGGGTTTCAGTTTTACATTGCCATTATGGTAGTCTCACTGTCTCATAACAAAAGCGGCGAATGCGCAGACGTGTCTCCTTAAACCGAACTTGCTTTCAGTTATATCATATTTCCGTTATATAGATTTAAGTATCAGATATTTCTCTATTGCGTTTATATATTGTTTATATAGGCGCAACGCAGAATTATCAAAATAGCTCGGCATGCCATATAGTTCTACAAAGGAAACATATTCGCGCATTCGCCGCTTTTGTTATGAGACAGTGAGACTACCATATTGCCAATGTAAAAGAAACTGAAAAAAAAACACATTACAGCAAGACAATAATAATAGGGCCAGACCCAACCAAACCTAACCTGATTTACTAAAACTAAAACATGTTTAATATTTTCGAGAAATCCGCAGTGCAAGTCCAGTACATTTATAAGTATTAGATATTTCTGTTTACTATATGGCAGCAGCGCTGAGGTCCGAATACCGAAATCCTGTAATTTGATTGGTTCATAAGCGGTCGGATATTTCCCGTATCCGCCCGCTCATAGCGGAGTCTGCCGTTCGGGACCGTAAGTTTCATAAACAAAATGGCAGTCATGTCAGGATATGCAACAAGATGGATTTTAATTTCAGAACTACTCATTGTAGAAATATATCGTGCACGTATGTTTTTAGAAATTTTATAGGCTTTCATTTGATGTATTGTTCGAGTTTCCAAGTTTTCACGTTTTGTGAAAGTTTTTAAAATGTGCAAAACGTTCGTAACATTGTTCGTAATAATATACAGTATAAACATTTATACTTCTCACAAACCATTAGAATTTGAGATGATTTTTTATTCAACTGCTTAACGTACGACCTCGAGCAATATGTCAAACAAAATCAATTGAAAATTACCATTTGGGGTAGAACGTTCAGGATTCTAGCTCAACGGAAAGTACTTTAAAAATGGGTAAATGTCTGCCATTTTCGTTTAGTTCGAAAGAAAGATGGGTCCGTACTAAAAAAACATATTTCACTAGTACAGACCTCAAGCTCGGTCAATAATTAGTTAATAATTGCGCTTTTTATAATTGCGCTTTATATAATTGCGCTTTATATAATTGCGCTTTATGTAATTGCGTTTTATGTAATTGCGCTTTATGTAATTGCGCTTTATGTAATTGCGCTTTATGTAATTGCGCTTTATGTAATTGCGCTTTATATAATGGCGCTTTATATAAATGTAATATAAGCGCAACAGCTAGACGACACGTTGTTGGGTCATTCTTTCACAGTTTCTTATTATTCACAAATTTTTTAATGTTTTTTGTTATATTTTTTGATGATTTACAAATTACGATATTTATAGGATTTTGAGTCCGAGTCCGACTTTTCCGGGTCGGGGTAGTCCGAGTCCGAGTCCGGGTTTCGTAGTATGCCGATTATTTGATCTCTCCAGAAACGTCGTGTTAGTGATTCCCACGTTCCACATATTGTTCCCCACAACTTTTACATGCATAAACAAATATATTACCCCACTCGAATTTCAATCAAAGAAACGACTAATTTGGAAACAAATATTTTCAACTTTACTAAAGAAGGTGGATCCTATTTAACAAATTTACAAATCTTACGTCTCGGCTTTCCTCAAGCAAGCATTCATTTGTTGCTGACTCGATCTCTCTAACTTTAACATTGCTCTAACTAAATTATCATTAAATTGTTTATGAAACTAAATTTTCGGTTCCGGTTTTTATCGTGTTTCTAATAGTTTTTGAGGCCCTGAATACGGTGAGCATATTTTTTTTCTACAACAAATAGAAACACCCTAAATTTGGAATAAAAAACTGCTATCTTGAAGGAAAAGGCATCCGGACTACCGCGCGACCAAAAAGCTTGTGTGACGTCACTGGTTAGAGTCAGTCACAGCGAAAATGGCATCTTCAAACAGTGTAGGCGAAGGTTGTAGTCGTTCAAAAAAGAAATAGAAAGAGTTTGGAAAATACTGCGTGGCTGGGGGTCCGGGTAATGTAAGTTGCAAAAACAGTTCTCTTACTGAAGGGATATCATTGCATTGTTTTCCCAATGCGGGGTGCAAGATGAAGATTTTGAGGACAACCGACCGAACTGGCAACCTTCTTCATATTCGGCCCAATGTTCAGCCCACTTTGAGCCTCACTGTTTTACTCAGCGTCGGGATATTATTGTGAATATGGAAGATAAATTCAAAGGGAAAAGATTGCTTGATAGAGAGAATGCGTATCCAACAATAGACACTGTCGTACCTGAACAACCGACCCGTATTGTTTCTGCTCGTGGACGTAGACAGGTAAGTCTATAATATACAAGCACCAATTTAATTCCTGACGAATTTTGTAAAGTTGTGTAGGTAAATAGGTTTGTTTATCTATATGTAGATTTGTCACATCTAACGAGGATTTGTTTCTTGTAGATCTTGAGGCGTAGTCAGAGCGCAGCTAGTTGTTTACATGTACCAACAACAAAAACGACTCGCGTGAAGGACTTACAGACATTTACATTGGCAGTTACAAACGAGCGTGAATATGGAGCGGTTTACTGACAAGTATATATGTATGTAAACTTTATTTAAATGTCAAACGTATTTAGCTCACAGAACTAATTAGGGAGACTGTTGGTTTTACTGAGGAGGGAAACCGGAGAACCCGGAGAAAAACCCTCGAGGCACAGGAGAGAACCAACAGCTCTACTCACATTAAGCTAAGGTTGCTCGCCTATCCAAATACTAACCCCATCGGACCTGACTTAACTTCAGTGGTGAGAGGCAGCGCGCTTACGGCTTGTGCCACCCATGCCTCCCAACACCATCTACTAGTAGTTTAGTTAAAAGCAAAGACTGCGAATCTGCAAAGGAGATAAACGAATACAAAGAACGTTTACGAAAGTGTAAAGAGAGAAATGCCCAATTGCGGAAGAAATTATTCAACGAGAGGAGTGAGAAGAAAAATTTGATAAAGGTTAATTTACATTCAATGCGGTTTCGAAGCAAACATGTGCGACTGTATAGTGTTATAAGGTTATATTATTGAAATAAAAAGCTGTTTAAATTTCGTTGCTCTTTCTTTTTTAATTTATTGCAGTCGTTGCAAACCCAAATTGACGAGAACCCCATGCAAGAAATTCTTCGTCACCTTTGGGCTTTAAATGTACGTTGCAAGGAAGTGGACGTATTTGTTTAAGCAAAGGTGGACTGCAAAACCATCCACGAACGCATAAAACATAGTTTCGATCCCTCTCGACAGCCATTATTTACTTCGAATTGACGGCTCAAACATATGTTTAGGTCAGCTGTTACGTTGGCAAATTGACCATTCTTGTACCCAGAACCACGCGGTCGCCGTGAATGCAAGTTGACCAATCAGCCGTTTCCCCCCTGTCAACCAGGCCGTAGTTTTGAAAGTTGGTTAAGCTTAAGAATATGAAGCCGATGATACCTGCACACGTCTGGGTGCAGAAATTCTGCCCGCACAATTTTAAAAAGGCCGTGGGAACGAGGTTGGGGTTACCATTATGCGCTATGGGCACTAGCTGACAACCGATCTATACCCTAACTAGTCTGATAACAAGTCATAGCACCTTTACACATGTTATTACGTTATTTATATTAATTTTTACAATACAAACCAACAGATAGAAAACATAAATATCATATTTCAGACAAATATTTCCTTAATTTATTAATTATTAACACACTCGGAATTGAAAATGGATAACAGTTAAATTAGCAAAGTAGGTCAAAGTAGGTCAATCCCCCGGCATATTTGGCTCTGGGAACGAGATTGAAAGTAGGTGGGAATCATTGAGCATCTATTGAGAACCTGGTACATTATTCTGTAATTCAAGTAACTCCTATGCATGATTGTATAATTTTTGCACATGAAATTTACGATAATGCGTGTTAAAATCATTTTGTTTGCTATATATATAGAAAACATTACAACTGTTATATAAAGTTCATTTAAAACAACTATTTTTTAACTTGGTCAAAACCGGTTCCATTGTTATTGTTAATACTCTGACGCTAGACGGTTTTACTTGTCAAGTGAGAAGCTCTAGTAATTAAAGGGTTCATGCACTGAGCTTATATCTGCCCATTTCTCTTCCACAACATATTGACTTCCCGTAGTTCCAGACCGGCCAACTGGCCGAAACTCCTTTGTTAATGTATTCTGTCTCTATAACACCAGACGATTTGACTCGTCAAGACTCACAGACTGGTTGGTTTTTTTTTAATTTATTGGAGGAGGGGGGAGGGGGCTGTTTTTTTAGTCAAATTCGCCAATTTGTAACAGGCGGGCAATTTGCCTGCGCTGACCAATAAATCGCGGGCGTATTTGTTCTTTGTTGACATTTTCTTCATGCGAAAGTCAAAATACGATTTTAATAGCAAGTTCTCTGAGCTTTTCTTCGTTTTTAACATGCCTTCCAAGCTTGTTGATCCGGCAATTTGCTGTTCAACTTGAAGTTTTTTCGTTGAAGCTGAAAAGTTGCGTAATCGGAGCAGCGGGAGTACGGCATTTTACGAAGCTGATCTTAAGGAAAATTGATTTCAACTCCTCGAGTCCTTTCTGTTCGAGCTCACAGGATTGATTGAACGTTTTCTTTTACCTCAAGATAAGTTCTGATATTCATGTTCCCAAAATGTGCTTTACATATTCATTATAAAGCTTTTCTTGCGAACACATGTTGAACGAAAACATGCAGCAATTATCACTTCTTTTTGACGAAGGATAGCAAAAAATCTAGCCCTTCGCATTGCTTTCAAAATAGATAAAAGGCAGTTCATGTTTATTCATCTGTTTTCCTGAATCAAAATTATCTTTGGGGAAAATGGGTAATACGCAAAAGTCGCTCACGATGATCCATGGTGGGCGTAAGCAGAATATGAGTGGGTTTGAAGCACTGATCTCTATACAACTGGATTGTTCATCCTTTGTGGTAAGCAGTAAACATTTTGAAGCCCCTGGCGGCCATATTCGTACTCCAGTTCCAGTGCACCTTGCGGGCTTAAGAGTAGTAAGAGTTTAGCGGGGGAGTCGGAAAAGCCGTAAAATAATTCTCAAATGAAAAATGGTCATTTACTGTTACTACTGTTACTACCGAAAAATAGAAGGAAAATACAAGCAAATACAGTCAGAAATTGTCAACTACAATTTTCCGTAGCGGCCATCTCGGTACTCCAAATTCGTCATCTCCGCTGGCTTCATTTCTGGAGCCGGATGAGTAATCCAGTTCTATAGATATCAGTGGTTTGAAGGCTGAGCAAACAAACACACTTGTTTTGGCAACGGCAACTTTTGAAGGCGCTTTGACTATTATTTCTACATATCTTTTTTCCAACTATGTGACTTTATCGCACACCAAGCCTATTGTGTAGTTCTGGGGGACTCAGCCGTTGACTATGGCGAAATTCGATTGGCAAATAAAGCTGAAATGCAAAAATATCTAAAAATCTAGACGTTTACATTACTTTCAGACAGTGATTTTGTTAATCATTGGTTGGCAATTGAATTACTCGGTAATTCATTCGGTAAAGAATGGGCCAGGTAGATTAATTCGACATTGAATATAGCATTTTCTTTACATCCTTTCCAATTATACCGCGGACGGGAATGTGTCGCGCGCGCTTCAAGAACCCACGCGAAATCCACGCATTCTTGCCGCGCATGTGCAGAGAAATTGCTCACCTGTTCCAATTTGCACTTTTTTGTTGAAATCCAAATCCGCAGTTATATTTGTTGAACTTTCCGAATTCACACGATTCATGCAACTTTCCTTTTAACACGGTGAATAAATAAATAACTTAAGAAGCACCTAATCCGCAGTAATAATTTTGTGTATATATATATATATATATATATAAACTTCAGATTAGGTTCTTTACTTATACATTGGTAAATAATACTTAAGGAAGATTCCACAATAGATCTTGACAAATAATAACTAAAGTTTAAAACGATTTCATAAAGGTTACAAAAACATTACATAACAGTAACAAGACTCAAGAAAGATTATATAGTAAGTCTTAAAAGTGTTAAGTAATTAAAGTTTCAAATGATTACATATATAAGGCTTAAAAAGATTACAAAGTTACTTACACTAGTTTGTACTGCCTACAATTCATGATTATATAATAAGGCAATTGTTTAGGATTACATAAGGCTTAAAAAGATTACATAACACTAGGGCTTAAAACTATAATAGTCTTAAAAATGTTAAGTGCAAGTTAAAACGGTTATACATGCATAAAGGTTACAAAAAGATGGCATAATAGTAACAAGATTTAATTAAAGATTAAAAAGATTATATATATATATATCGCTCATGGATATATATAATAAAAGAAAAATAGTTTGCAGTAGCATTGGATTAAAGTTTAATTGTTATTCTTTCAACTGTTCATGATAACGAACATAAAACTGGTAAGCCGATTTCATACCACTTTCTAGCGCACCTTGGATCCAACCAGTAGCGAAAGAGAAGGTTTCTCCTGCGATAAACACGTTGCCAACTGGGTACCACAGCGTCTTGATGTTGTTGAACTGCCTTGGCTTGAGAAGACCATAGGCTCCCTGGGCCGAGGGCTGGTCGTACCATGCATGGACAATTCCTTTCTCGTACTCATCGCTGATTTCTGGATGGATGACGGAGATTTCTTCCAGTGCTTCTTTTAATGCTGCTTCTTTCTCCATAGCGCCAAAGAGCAATGCCTCTGTCTTCCAAGTGTAAATCAAAAGAAGCCCTTTCTCTGTCCCGGTCTCCAACTCTGGAACCACATAATGCACCTGGCCGATTGGTAGGTTGGTTTTGGAAAATCCTCCATTAATACCTTGACTTTCCCAAAATCGTGTCTTCGTCTGTATAAAGATTTTGGTCGATGCACCAGTAAAGATATCTTCAATCGCTTTGAAAAATTCTTGCAGGGTTTTATTATTGTTGGCGGTTGTGATTTTAGATTCGAATGTTATCTGTCGAAGAATGTTGACTGGGGTGGCAACAATGACAGCTCTCGTCTTTAATGTAGTAGGTGGATCTTTACTATTACTGTGATAACCATTAATCACTACGTAGTTGCTCGCAGGATCGTTTTCGTCATAATAATAAGCGATCTTGCTCACTGTGTAGTCGTGTGTGATGCTGTCTTGCAATGCTTTCCCGGCAGCTTCATCTGGAATTGACTCGGCAAAAGCTTTAGGTAGTCTCTCCATACCACCCTCTATTCGATGCATGTTGTCCGACCACCACTGCCCCAACTGATCCCTGAGATACTGTACCAACGACTGGTCAAGTTGTTCTGTGTATGATAGTACAGAATAACCTCTAATAGCATCTTGAGGCCAAGGAAGAAGACATTTAAGATCTTCTAGAACCTCTCGATTTACAACATCTGGAATTTTAGCAACAATCCCATCCCAATTACTCTCAAGAAAACTTTGAAGAGAGAACTGACTCCAGATGTCAATCCATCGATTCCACGTTGATGATTGACCTTTTGTTGTTGATTCGCGACTTAACCACAAGCGCAGCTGGTCTGTAACCACACCAGTCGTCTTATCGTAGTAATTAGCTAGATAGAATTGTTCAGTAGACAACATTTAAAACAGAATGGCAAAACTATACAATAGTAATAGATCTCACTGTAGCTTCCAAAAAGATACTGCCTGTAATTAACTTCGCCAAAAGGTTGTGTTTTCACCCCTGTCTGTCTGTCTGTCTGCCTGTCTGTCTGTCTTTCTGTCTTTCTGTCCGTCTGTCTTTCTGTCTTTCTGTCCGTCTGTCCGTCTGTCCGTCTGTCCGTCTGTCCGTCTGTCCGTCTGTCCGTCTGTCCGTCTGTCCGTCTGTCCGTCTGTCCGTCTGTCCGTCTGTCCGTCTGTCCGTCTCTCCGTCTGTCCGTCTCTCCGTCCGTCCGTGTCTCTGTCCGTCTGTCCGTCTGTCCGTCTTTCCGTCTGTCCGTCCGTCCATCCGTCCGTCCTTCCGTCTGTCTGTCTGTCTGTCTGTCTGTCTGTCTGTCTGTCTGTCTGTCTGTCTGTCTGTCTGTCTGTCTGTCTGTCTGTCTGGCTGGCTGGCTGGCTATCTGTCTGTCTGTCTGTCTGTCTGTCTGTCTGTCTGTCTGTCTGTCTGTCTGTCTTTCTGGCTAGCTGGCTCGCTCGCTCCAACGATAGCCACATGGACAAGGATGGTAGAAAATATGTAATACCGTAAATTATATTTAGTAATTCATATCTCTAAACATTAAAGCAAGCATTACAATTTACATACCAATATCCTTAATATCTTTAACTCCGTTTTCGTCTATGGTGTCGTTCCAATCAGGCCACACATCAGAAAAATGAGCACTCTCCCACTCTATTTTAAAGAAAAATTCTCATTGAGTATCTTTTTTTCTTTATTCAACGTTAACTATATACACATCATAATTATGTCCTAAATTTTTAGAAAATTTACAAAATTTAGGAAGTACAAAATTTTGGATTCTTCTTTAGCAAAAAAGCTTTACATGCAGTTGACACGTGTCGACATGTAAAGCTATATTCTTTAATTTTTATTAATGATAATAATTCATCAGGAAAATTCAAAAGAAATCAATATTTAATCAGTATTTAGAAATCGGAGGAAGATTACAGTCAAATTTAGAAAACTATGAAGTCAATTTTCTCTTAAAATATTGATTCGTTTGAGAAGCTGTATCCAACACTCGTCAGTGTTCATCCTCTGGTGTCTAAATACAGAGAAGTTGGTTAAAAAACTCAGCTTGGCCTCGTATTTTCAACCTGCTTGGCTAGGTATTTAGAAATCGGAGGAAGAACACTGACTTGAGATGGACATATTAAATAAAAAACATGTTGGAATGGAGTTTGTTTTGAAAAACGCTTTGGAAACTTTCATAACAAGCAACACTTTAAATATTCTTTTATGAGCCTTTCTGGCGTCTTTATGAAGCAAAAATTATTTTGAAATGCAGACACACAAGCGAGGATGAAAAAGTTTATTAAGATGCACATAAACTGAATATTAAAATTAGTCGCTATTATGAAAATGGTCTATATGGAGAGACATATCTGGATAAAAGATCAAAGATATGCAGAGTATGGGGGTGATTATATGCAAAATACAACAGCTTTATTGCTAGATTAAAAATATAAGAAATCTGACCTTTTGAGTAACCGTGTAGACCATAAATGTTGGTTAAAGTGTTTTCACTACTGTTAATAAATGGTTGTGTTGGCAGCTTAAACTTTGTGACGTAGAAGCCTGTCAGGTAATGAGTCGAATCCTTGTACCGGTCGTTGTCGTCAATATCTGGTTCATTTTTACAAGGAATTCGCATAGCCCCAGCTACAAATAGAAGACAAAGGTAAAAACATTAACTTTTGCAAAACTTAACAAGCTACACATGCAAACATGTGCATGAATAAGTTTCGACTCAAGTCAATTTGCTTCAGTATTTCAGTTTTGGTCAAAAGTTCTTTTTGTAATTTAGTTTATCGACATTAACTCTTAGATTTGGGAAAACGAAATAAAGATTCATCAGCCATCCCGCTAACTAGTCTAGCTCACGAGACCTACACGCATATAAATAAATAAAATGCGTGATTGAACTCGTACCAAAATTATGCAAAAATGTTTAAAAAAATAAGAATAATAGGCTCATTTATTATATGGCTGCATGAATTGTTTTGCTTTTTGGTCCGTAAATATTGTCAGTTCTCGCTTGCTGCGACATGCTGATTCAACTTGCAACAAAATCATCGTTGCGTGATAATGTTTATAAGGTGGGTGGTAATACGTGCAACAACGCTATTCAATTTGAAAAGCAACAATGTTGCAGCAATTTGTTGCTCGTATTAGTTAACCTTGACCGGTCGATACGTTTTTCTCTCGGCCCGGTAAGTTTTGGCTGGAAAATGTTTGAGTTGATTTGAATACAAATAAAAGAGAACTAAGTATCTTTATTCAAATATTCTGACCAATAAAATGGGTTGAATATTACTGCTGGTTTTCTTTAAAGCTGTTTATATCAGTGTTATCGCAGGCAAATATTTTCCCGTACAGACCTCGCACTCGGTTAAAAAGTCTTTATTACCTTCTCCGAATAAGCCAGCATCGAGATCGCTATTTTCATTAGTGTACGTGTGTACTCTTCCACCAAAACGACCTGTCTGCTCCAGTATTTTGACTTTAACACCAGCTCTAATCAGCTCATACGCAGCCACAAAGCCTGCCATACCAGCACCGACTATGATAACATCTGCGTCAAACTCTTGACGCACCGCACCTCCGAGTACAGCTGGTGGATGGACTGAGCAGTTGTTGTAGGCGGTTTCTAGGCCGTTTTCAGCAATGTCCATCAGCAACGGCTTTAATAAGTCGCTTTGTTGTATTGGTTTATTAGGATCTGTGCGTGCCTCGGCGATTTTCGTGTAGAACTTATTCGCTCTGCTTGATTTATACCCTCCTAAGTATCCATTCACCCAATCAGGTTCATCAGGACGGTTAGGCGAATCCATTTTCATACTTTTTGAAGTCATTTTTCAACCCGCGTAATTTATACTGTAACAAATTTTAAAGTGTCCATGAGATAAAAGTTTACACAATTTTTTTATGACTGAGTTTTGAAAACCACTCAAAACAAGAGGTTATTTTCAGAGATGTTTAAAAAGAAACGAGCCATCCCGCTAACCAGGTTAGCTCACGAGATCTGAATATAAATGAATGAATAAAATACTTGATTGCATTCGTAAGCAAAATTGTGCAAACTTGTTTGCATTACATAAGGATATAATGAGCGCAATCAAGCAATTCTACACAGAGAATTTTTGGTCAGATTTTCATTAAATAATGACCAAATTTAACCAAAATTGAAAGCGTTGGTACGTGGTCTATGGTCAATCTTTCAACAAACTTTTATGAAAACCTGTGCTTTATTTTGTGAGATATCCTGGCGAAAAACAAACGAACGAACGAACGAACGAACGAACGAACGAACGAACGAACAGACGTGAAAATATAACCTCCTGCAGAGGAAATAATGGAATATGGTTTTTACATGCCATATCTTTTTGCGATGTGGAAAAATCGATCACGCAATTTGAGCTTTGTTGTGAATAGTACAATACAGAGAATTGGCCACATTTTTTTATAGTTAGACTAAAGTGAAACAAACTTTGCAGACCTAATTACTCCAAAATTCCCGAGGTCTCGTCTCACAGTTTGAAATAGTTTAGTCAAATAAATCCAAAGATATAGCCGAATTTTACGTTTTGTGCTATGTACAACTTAAGACGTCATCAGCTCAAACTTCAAGTTTAACATCGCAGGATATAAGATGCGAAAGCCAGGTGTGCAAAAACATTTTTCTATTATTTTAAGTGTTCTTCAAAATACAATTATAAAAAGTTTAGAGTAAAATTTCATGTTATGTGCACTTTAACAATACATGGTAAAAATCAATATCTATATTTACCTGAAAAATATATGTCTCAAGACATACGAAAACAGTCCTTATGTAAATGTCTCTCCTCCGCAGAAGCTCGGAGGCGAAGGCGTGCGGACGAGAGAGAAGACGCGCGCGGAATGATGGGAAGAGGGAAAGAAAATGGGCCTCTGCCAGATAATTATGTCAATATGGCGCCCAAACTCCGTGATGGACTAGGTGCCGGACTCAGGATTTCAATATATAATCAAATCTACTACGCAAATTAAAATCGAAAATCAATAAATTGTGAACAAAAGACACATTTAAATCTCTGCCAGACAATTCTCAACTCGACAATGTTATTGTAACACAAGGACAGGATTTTCCGGTTTTGAATTATGCAAACAATTTAAAAGTATAAATTAACGCTACATGAGAAAGTTTATCATTGATCTCAAAGGACAAACTGTTGTAAACATAGATCTTACCATTATGTAGCGATGAGAATATTTCTAGCGCAGTTCGTCGGCTTTGTTTATCAAGTTAATCTGGAGTTGAAAACTTCCAGGCAGTTGACAACGTTCGATAAACGTTTGTCAGTCTGGCAGCGTATCGAATTTTTCGATCCGTTCCGCAGGTGATTTCCATAGAAAAATTCAGAATAACATCCAGAAGTACATTCTAGACTTAGATCGTGAAGAAAACAATGTACTTCGTGCAAACTATCGTCGCTGTCTGCCATTACCGGAGAAACGCGAATTTGTCCAGAGAACGGCACATTATCTGGCAGAGGCTACTTTTCTCGTTTTCCGTCTTCACATCCTCCACCGCACGCCTCTGATCTTCCTCGGCCCTGGCCTAATTTACTAGAGCCTTTGCGGAGGAGAGAGTGTAAATGTAGTGGACCTGTAAACTGTCAAGTTTATATTTAGTTAATTAATTAAGTGTGAGTAAGTAATGTGATTGAAAAAGAACTTTTCGTGACAGGAGACGAACTCGTGTTACGTCGCGTAGGCTGTAAATGCCAGTGTTTATTGTGATACTCGATAGATCGAAAGAAGTTATCGTGAATTTATTTCTCGAGGACTCTCACCTATTTAACTTGGCAAGTTTTTACATTGCTTGCTGCTACATAAACGTAGAATAAAATAAGAGCACAGCTCAAAACTTCTAAATGAAGAGCCATAACACAAACCTATATAACTAACTATAAGCTTGTGATCGAAGACGACATTGGCGTCGATATTAATTGATATTTTACCTTGGATTTCAAAAACCGTAACGTTCGTTCCGGCGAACAGTAAAACATTTTACTAAAAACTAAGGTATTAATTATTGTTGCTTGTCGAGCGTTAGCGAGGCAGCACACTAATCTTGACTGGGTTCCTGTGTCTCTAGTCCAGGCCTCTTTGCCGAGCTATTGTATAGTCAACGAAATCGCAATCTCGAGCCCATAGTCACTCCCTTTTTGGTCAGCGGAGAGCGCGAGGGTGACTCTGGGGAAATTGGATTTAATTACCCCAGAAATGAGGGGTTCCGCTGGTTATGCGCATGTTCGTAGCCTGAGCTGCTGTGCAGAATGTGCCGTGTTTTCAGATCATGAGTTCGTTTCAATTTTGTTTGAAAATACTATATTTCTGAGAAGTGAGTACCATCCATGCAGATCAAATGCACGTTAAAATTGTTGGAGAGAGCCTGACACTGCTGGTTGTGGCACTCGACATACACATTCTTGAAATCCAAGGTAAAATATCAATTCACGTCGCCAATATCGTCCTCGATCAAAAGCTTTTAGTCCTTTACGAGTTGCGAAGGCTGATTCCTTCTTTAATTGTCTTAAATATATGCTTTTTCTTTGTTTAAATTGTTTTATTTATACATCAAGTATAGCGACAAATGACACCAAGGTTTGTTTCTTTTATTGCGATTATTTGATATTCGAAATTCGTCTTTACTTTGTTTATGAAGTTTTTGTTTCAATTATTTGTGTCACTGAGACCTTGACAGAAGAGAAGAAGAGATGTAAATGAGGCGTCTAAATTTGAAGATATATATGTTGAATAGAGCAATATATGACAATATGTATGTTTTGAACGATGAATTAAATAAATTTAAATGAAGCAATGAAGCGATTATTTGATATTCGAAATTCGTCTTTACTTTGTTTATGAAGTTTGTTTCAATTATTTGTGTCACTGAGACCTTGAGAGAAGAGAAGAAGAGATGTAAATGAGGCGTCTAAATTTGAAGATATATATGTTGAATAAAGCAATATATGACAATATGTATGTTTTGAACGATGAATTAAATAAATTTAAATGAAGCAATCAAAAAGGGTAATCAATCCAGTTTCCAGAGTCTCCCCCGCGCTCTCCCGCTGACCAAAAATGGGTTGACTATGGGCTCGAGATTGACGAAATCGAGATTTTGCGAGGGATGTTTGTATTATGTATGTTGACTATTTTAAGACGCTTTGTGACGTAGGAAGTCTTCCTACGCTTACATCACATACGCTGGAAGGACTGCTCTGCCAGACTCAATCATAAATTGCATCATAGTCTGAAGTTGGTTAACACCACGACGCCGATGGATTTCCGAAATGACAATTTTACGGTAAGAACGATACATCATGTCTTTCGTGCTTTCGGAAGTATTCATCAAGACCATAATTGATTCAATGGTCAGTCTTGAGTGCATCGGCGCTATTAACCGCACAAGCCATTCCAGTATATTCAAGTGGAACTCGACATGCTAGCTAGAGTTGACAGTGTCTTATTTGCAAGTAGGCAATATGTACATTAATGCTTTTGAGAATGATATTACGTGAGAAATTTTTTTTGCTGAACTATTTATACCAACAGTCTGTTGTTCTAGGCATTGACACTTTGTCGGCTAAGAACATATTTTACTTCTATAAATTCTATAAATATTCTTGATAAGGACTCAAATATGCATTGAGAAACTTTCAATTGCATTGACAGTTTTGCAACATCATTAGAGCAAGACGCATTGATTATTTACTATTTGTATATTAATTGTGTGTATATGCTGTCAAAACCCTTGTCAATCACGTCAATGGATAAGCTATAGTAATTTGTAGTTTTCAATCCTTATAATTAAAAAAATACATGTGTAGATACTCTGCGTATATTGTAATTAATATTAAATTTTTGGGCTTTCCAGCTTTCACAGGCAACTCTGTGAGCCCTTATTGGGTAGTGTGGGAAAACTTGGTTGGTGTGGGAAACTTGGGTGGAGTCACTGGAGTGGGGAAACTTGGGTGGAATGTTCAAACTTGTGTGAAGTGGGCAAAATTGGGTGGATTAGGCAAACTTGGGTGGAGTGAGCAAATTTGGGTGGAGTGGACAAACTTGGGTGGAGTGTGCAAACTTGGGTGGAGTGTGCAAACTTGGGTGGAGTGTGTAAACTTGAGTGGAGTGTGCACACTTGGGTGAAGTGGGCAAACTTGGGTGGAGTGTGCAAACTAAGATGGAGTGTGCAAACTTGGGTGGATTGGACAAACTTGGGTGGAGTGTGCAAGCTTAGATGGAGCGTGCAAACTTGGGTGGAGTGGGCAAACTTGGGTGGAATGGGCAAACTTGGGTGGAGTGTGCAAACTTAGATGGAGTGAGCAAATTTGGGTGGAGTGGACAAACTTGGGTGGAGTGTGCAATTTGGGTGGAGTGTGCAAACTTGGGTGGAGTGTGCAAACTTGGGTGGAGTGTGTAAACTTGGGTGGAGTGTGCACACTTGGGTGGATTGGGCAAACTTGGGTAGAGTGGGCAAACTTAGGTGGAAACTTGTGTGGCGTGGGCAAACTTGGGTGGCGTGGGCAAACTTGTGTGGAGTGGGCAAGCTTGGGTGGAGTGGGAAAATTTGGGTGGAGTGGACAAACTTATGTGGAGTGGGCAAACTTGAGTGGAGTGGGCAAACTTGGGTGGAGTGCGCAAACTTGGGTGGAGTGTGCAAACTTGGGTGGAGTGTGCAAACTTGTATGGAGTGGGCAAACATGGGTGGAGTGGGCAAACTTGGGTGGAGTGCGCAAACTTGGGTGGAGTAGGAAAACTTGGGTGGAGTGGGCAATTTGAGTGGAGTGGAACAGGCTTTAGATTTCTGTTAGTTTACCTGATTGAAAGATATTATGAAAGTTTAGACCGCATGTTCATATAATAATACAGTTCTGTGCCTCAACATTTCGTTCATCAAAACTCCGCCCTTTTCCCCCCAAATTTTAGATTTAGCGATAGGCAGCAATTCCTTATGATAATAACTTCTAGTAGTAAGAGTATTCCTATTAAATGCATGCTTAACATGATTTATCTGGCCTGAAATCGACATACAAGAAGTTACAGTGTTTGTAATATGTTCATCAAAACTGAGCTTCTGACCGAAAATTACACCGAGGTCCTTTACATGTAGTGAGGGTTGGATGTATTTTCCTAATAATGTTACACGGAAGTCAAATAGGTTTGATAACATTTGTCGGCTGCCATAAACCATTAGCTTTATTTTCTTGGATTCAAGAGTAGACTGTTAGCAATACACCAGTTGCGAACGAGAGTATCATCAATTTCAGTCATAGCCTTGGTTCTGTCATGGATTGGAAATGAAATATAAAGTTTGCTGTCATCGACATAGCCGTCAGATAGCCAGGACTTAGGAACAAGCGGCAGGTTGTTGACATGAATGTTGAATAAAATTGGACGGTTATTCTCTGCTTGTTCATAAACAGCTTCCTTTTAAGACTGATAAAACTTCAGCCTTCTTCTAAAGTGCTTTTCCCAACCTAAAATGTCGTTGGTTTGTCTAGTCAATTTTCTCCATTGGTCTCTTGTTTTCATAAGACAAAGGATTTCGTCAGTTATAAACGGGTTCGACTTCTTATTTTAACTCTTTTAATGGGGGCATGCATGCATGTCCAAGATGACATTCAATAGCAAATTTAAAGCATTAAGCTTATCATCTATATCATCAAACATTTATAACCGACCAAGGTGCATGAAGAAACATATCTTGAAGAAACGATTCAGGATTATAGTGATTAAAGCTTCTGATATTAACATTGTATAAAGCTTCTGATATGCTAGCTCTAATAATAAAACTCACTCGCCAGAGTTAAATTCTGGTCTGAAACACAGTAAGGAACTAATTAACGCTTCTCTTGTAGTAGACACTGATCGCGAAAAGAGACTGGATCGAGCAACTACTGTTTGGAAATTCGAAAATGAAATTCAGAAAATTCAGAAAGGCCCTTTACACATGCGAAACATGATAAACAATGAGTTATACTCGATCCAGCCTTCTTTCGAGATCAGTGGTAGCATGCATGCATTGTTTTAATTCTATTAATTCACCTATTGCTGAGCTTGTATGTACTTTGCTTATTTTCTGCTTGTATTTTCAAATTTGGGGGATTTTCTGATCTTACCGTTGACCGTTGTGATAGATCACACTATTTATTTATTCCTATTTCACCATCCTTGTATATATAGAACATAGATCAGGGGCGGATTTAATATACGTCAAACACGTCAAACACGTCAAGCGACTAAGGTAAAAAATCTGAGATGCGAAAATTAAAGGGTTTCTTCTGATTTTGCAATTTTTAACATATTTGGCAAGATACGGTTTATTCTTTGCCGGAGAATAAGTTCATAATTTCTAGAGCCCTAGTCAGACGCCGCGCAAGTTATACTGTGGCGACCTGTGGCCGCTATCGCCCCGTAGCCTGCAAAGCAGGCTTAGCTTGGTACTAGAACTGTATAAGAGGTAACTATGGCGGGAAGTGGTCACCGACCGGCACGTTTATCCACGTCAAAATGGCCGAAATACATCGGAATCATGAGCGCTGATTGGTCAAACCCAATGGAATTACGTCGGAAGTAAATGCAATTACGTCGGAAGTAATTTTTTTAATGCAGGCTAGATTTTGATTTACTAGAAACTAAATCTTGGCCGCAATCCGCCGCATGAAGCTGAATCTTGCAGCATCTTGCAGCATGAACAGAGATCGATTACACGCGGGCTTTGACTGAGGATTGACTGTTGTGTCATGGCTTCGACAAACGTCTTAGAACGTGTGCAGAGCTCTCTGAAGAGTAATAACGATGAGTTACTGCGACAAATCTATTGCGATTTGTCTTCAAAAATCCAAGCTTGTGCTATCCTCTCGGATCGGGAGCTTCATGCGAAGTTTAGTGTAAAATCCTTACACAGGGATTTCGATGCGGAGGCATATTTGCCGAAGTATGCCAAGGATGGAAAGAAGACCTGTATTGCTCTTAGGTGATTCTATAGATAATCTGTCATTCTATTTGTATTGCTCATAACGAATGAAGCAATGCCCCTCATTGCGCTCCCGAAGACTCACAATAGAGGAGCGCGATTTTGGCTTATACGGCTACAACCGAAACATACATCGACAACGAGTCCCTTTTATATACCAATTCCAAGATGCTGCGACGCGTTGGACACAAAAATCACAAACAACAAGTTTGGTAAGCACTCACTTTATCTCTCCTTTATTATAATTATTACCGTGTTGATAGTGTTTATTATTTTGTTATTTACTTGTTTTAAATCACATCGACTCCCAACCCCAAATCCCGGCTGATGAGACCACCATAGAAGGCCGAAACGCGCCCAGGGTTGTGTCCTAAGATCCTGAATGATTGCACGAGACTATACGTTACAAATCCTTTATCCCTTTTCTGATGTTTTTTCATGGTTCCTAAACAGTAATTTTACACTGCATGTCCAGCAGCGTGCCCGTGTCGCCTTTCATACGTAACATAGCCAGAGGCTAATTGTGCTCTTCATTCAAATTCTCCCACGTTTCACAATAATACGCGACCAAAACTCCAATGTGGTTCCCATAACTACACATAAACCTTTATAAAAAATGTCATATGTCATGTATCTTTACTAATTATGGGATTCCCCTTTTTGATTACTGGAAGAAATTTAACATTTACAAACTGTCACAAGGTCTCAGATAAAAATAAAATACCAAAGTCCGCGTTTTGAACGAAGACCTTCTTGAAAATAATAAAATGGGCCATTAAAAACATGTTGGAAATTAGTTACGATTTTTCTTTAAAGTGCTATCAGAACGCGGGAAATGCCATTTTAGAGCCCCAAATTTCACAAATTTTCCGAGGTGGGGCATTCCTCCGACCCCTAGATTGCGTGTTTGACTAAGGTATAAATTTTCCTAGATCCGCCCCTGTCAGGGGCGGATCTAGCGTTAGTCAAATAAGTCAGAAGACTAAGGTAAAAAAAATAGCGATTGCAAAAAAAAGTCCGGTTAAAAACGCGTAATGGCAGCGAGAAAAATTGCGGAAAATGTAATTCGTCACCAGGACCATTTGCGAGAAGGCGCGCGGACGTTTTATACCTCCTGGTGGCACTGATTAGGTTTGCCGAATTTGGCAGCCATTTTGACTTATTTACCCCGTTTTAGCCACTCTGATTGGTCCAAACAAGGTAAATTCTGAGCACTGATTGGTTTGCCGTATCTGGCAGCCATTTTGACTTATTTGACCCGATTTAGCCATTCTCATTGATTGAACACGGCTTGCTCCAAATCTCGACTGATTTACCTCAAATTGAGCAATCTGATTGGCTATGTAGAACCTTGACTAACTTGCCAGCCACCAAGTGTGCGATCTGTTTGCCTCGATCATGGCTTCTACAAGCATATTTGATCGCGCGCGATCAGCTTTAAAAAGCAACAACAAGGTGTTATTGCGACAAATATATGCATCGATTTCATCTGAAAGCGTCATGGTTTGTTGAGTTCTCGGTAACTAAAGAAGAATATTTTCTCAAGACTGCTTTACCTAATATAAATACCTCAACACGTGAAGCCGTGAAGGGCATTCTCTCGCTCAAAAAGTCCAAGGCAAGTTTAATTTAAAATGTTTTCATATAAGTTTATAGTTCATAAAGTTTATAGTTGAGCACGTAGTCTAGTTTATATGTTATATGTATGTATCTTATATACCAAATCTGGTATTTATGTTGTTTGAATAAAGATTTATATTCATTATGATTGGTGTTTATGAAGCTGTCCGACGCAATAGTGCTGTATTGCTTCCAATTCTTGAGGTCATAACTAGTCTCGGAGCGCGAAAATGTTTATGAATTTATCAGCTATTTATACTGTTGCGCTTTCGAAAGGCAGCTTGAGATACGTGAAATATCTGACAACACGATTCATAATTCCCGTGTTTATGGTCGTTCTACGATATAAAAGATTGCTAGATTTGTTAAATTTATTCAGGGTTTTGGTTTCAATTTCAAAATACGTATGGCTGCGAGCATGCAAGTTAGGGTTTTCCCTGTATTTGTGTAAAATCTGTATCCTCATTTGAACTCGGTAAACAGTCGTAATTTATAAGTTTTAGAGTAGGTAATGAGAACCACACGGGCGTTAAAGTAGCGTGATAGCAGATATAAGGAAGTAAATCGTCGACGGAGATATTTGATTTTATACTAACAAAGCGCAAATGAATATTAGCTCATTAGCCTGTGGCTATATATGTTGCGTATCAAATGACGCGAACCAAGGCTGTTAGACATGCAGTATAAAATTACATAAAGAATTATAAATAAGGTTTCAGAAACAAGAATGATGCGTATACGTAATAACGTAGCAATGTGCATCATACTTTGGGAAACAAGGCGCCATTAAAAAACGGGAAACGCCGTTTCAGAGACCCAAATTTTAAAAATTTCCCAGGGGGGCGCATGCCCTAAAAATGTGGACTTCAACAAATTTGACTAAGGTATAAATATTCCTAGATCCGCCCCAGACTGTAGTAAAAACAACTAGTTTTTCGGTATAGTTATTTTAACTACTGGAGTTTAACTTTGTCCATAGTTGTTTTAACTACAATTTTGTAGTTAAAACGATTGCGGCTGTAGTGAAAATAACTAGCTGTTTCACATAGTTATTTTAACTACTCGAGTTTAACTTTGTCGTAGTCATTTTTTACTACAATTTCCGGTAGTTGAAACTACTATGACTCTAGACTAGTAAAAACAACTAGTTTTTTGGATAGTTATTTTGACTACACAAAGCCATAGTCTTGTCGTAGTTATTTTAACAAAACTTTCAGGTAGTTAAAACTACCCTGACTGTAGTAAAAACAACTAGTCAAATAGTGTAGGTAGTTATTCATATTTTTAGCCATAGCTTTGTGGTATAGTTGTTTGAACTTAATATTCCAATAGTGAAACTACTCTGAATGCATCTAAAATAGTACAAGTTTTACTGCATATAGCTATTTTTACGACTCGAGTTTTACTTAATCTTCGAGTTGTACTCAAGAGTAATTAACTATGGTGTTAGTATACTTGATATTTTTCTCGAACATTCACAAAACAATAATTCATAACCAAACACAGAACCGAAATAAATCACTTTTCAAATAGAAGCTACAGGTAATATAAAACTTCTGGCTAAATATAAACATTGCCAGTGTCGTACCCAGGCACATGCAGCCACGAAACCGCGCAGCTAGCAAGCGCGCATTGATACTTGGGATAGCGTCATCTCATTTCTTCGCGCCACGTTTGAAGGTTTTGTGATGGTGGATTCAAGCACATCATTCAGCTATATAGAAACTTTTGGTAATAAAGGACTTTTTGTTTGCGAAGAGATCAGGCAGACAATCTTCACCGAAGTAACTAACATGTTTTTCTTACGGAGAGATTTAACTAAAGCCATCAAAATCCAGTTGAAAGATAGTCCAAGAAGCTTCTTAATACTCTCAGAGCAAGGTAAGGTAAACACTCATCAGAGATTTAGTATTTATCGTTTGTTTTCTATTGTCACACTTATTGTAAGTGAAATTTTCTCTGGCTTTCGTTGTCGAATTTACTGTTAGGGGAGTTCAAGGTTTATTTCTACGGTGGCCCACAGGTGTCACACGCAAACAAAAAGCCACGGCACAAAAGCAAAAGCCACGGCACAAAAGCAAAAAGCCACGGCACAAAAGCAAAAAGCCACGGCACAAAAGCAAAAAGCCACGGCACAAAAGCAAAAACCACGGCACAAAAGCAAAAAGCCACGGCACAAAAGCAAAAAGCCACGGCACAAAAGCAAAAGCCACGGCACAAAAGCAAAAAGCCACGGCACAAAAGCAAAAGCCACGGCACAAAAGCAAAAAGCCACGGCACAAAAGCGCAATTCCAGCATCAGAGGACTGGTAACCACTTGCTTACCAAAATGGCGGACGAATTTCCGAATTTAGGCGACGATGATCAAGATGATCAATTTGACGAAGAAGAAGTTGTTCGATACTATTTCTATAGAGGCTTTACCTATGAAGAGATTCGAAGGTTCTTACAGATTAACCACGGTCTTGAAATGAGCATTACAACGCTAAAACGGCGTATAAAAGCATATGGTCTCCGTAGGCGAGAGCCAGACTACGATGTTGGTCAAATAAGAGCAGCTATAGAGAGTATTGTTGATGGTTATGGTAGTACGCAAGGGTACCGGGCAGTGTGGCACACCTTACAGCTAAAAGGATTACGTGTTCCTCGTATTGTTGTGCAAGAAATTCTTAGAGAAATCGATCCCGAAGGAACTCAACTGAGGAAAGCTCATCGTCTTGAAAGAAGGGTATACCGTAATCCAGGGCCAAATTATGCGTGGCATTGCGATGGCTATGATAAATTAAAACCCTATGGATTTCCAATCCATGGCTGTGTTGATGGATGGAGCAGAAAGGTACTGTGGTTACACGTTACAAGGTCAAACAACCAACCTGACATAATTGCAAAATTCTATCTTGATGCTGTTGAAGAGTTTGGTGGGTGCCCCGTTGATCTGGTCACAGATCTGGGCACTGAGAATGGAACAATCGCAGCTATTCAAGCTTTCTTCAGGGATGACCCCAACAGCCATCGGTACGTTCCATCGCCCCGCAATCAAATAATTGAGGCATGGTGTGGTATCTTTCGCAAGTCTTGTACAACATGGTGGATTAACTTTTTTAAGGACTTGGTGGCTCAAGGAATTCTTGATCTTAGCTCAGAGTTGGACATGGAATGTCTATGGTTTTGTTTTGGAGAAGTAATCCAGAAGGTCTTGAACGAAGTAAAAGAACACTGGAATACACATTTCATTCGTAAGTCGCGTCATGATACCATAAGTGGTAGGCCAGATTCATTGTTTTACCTACCTAGCCATGGTGGTGGAAACCAATTTATGATGCCAGTTCCAGGAACCGAAATTGGTTATGCCCGCGCACATGTTGTTGAATTGCAGGATAACAACATTCACCAAGACTATTTCGATTATGCTTTGCAAGCTTGTAGCTATAACAAACCCACCAATTGGAGAGAGGCTCTTGAACTTTACAATGTTCTCAAGCAATGTGCAAATAATGGGATTCATTGACATCATTTTTAAACATCTTATGCAATCTGATAGATTATACAGGAGTAAAAGAGCATTGCAAAATATTGCAACACACAAACAACCTCACATAATACCTCTGGCTCTCTTCCAAAAAGTAAAGTCACATCTGATTGTACCCAAAACTATAGTTATTAATTTTAAACTAACCTTTCAGTTGCAGACTATGGTGGGTTTTTTTATTTGCCGAAACTATCAGCCGGTAAAAGGATTCTAGTTACATGTATATTTTAGCTTTATAGCAAATAGTTCCCGTTTTCGGAATGTAACTGTAACTACAATCATTGCCAAAAACCCTAGGACAGTACGCAAAAACCACTACGCACTGCAAGACGCCCCCCAATTCCCCCCTTCAATGTTACCATACTGTTGGTCTTTTTCGTCATTATATCCAACTAAGTATAAAATAAAACAACATTGATGGAGGGGGGAGGGGAGGGACTGTTAGGCGAGGAATAAAGGCGATATAGTATAGTTTTTTTTGCGTCAGTCCACCAGACTCTTCATTTGCACTGCTGTCCCAATTATTTATGGCCATGATTGTCTGAGGTGAGCAATGATGTATAGGCAACGAATACTTTGGTGCTTGTCTAACATTTTTTGGTTCAAATTGTTCTATTCCTTATCATTTTCCGCGGCACTTAAAAACATACATGAGCTACACTAGCGTCTAATTGATTATAATTGGCGGTTAATTGACTAATTATCACGAGACGATCGAGCTGCCGGCAAGAATCGAAAAGGGTTTTCCATAAGAACGGATACCGTGCCGGAGAAGATATTGAGAGAGGAAGAGAGAGAGAGAGAGAGAAAGAGAGAGGGAGGGAGAGAGAGAGAGAGAGAGAGAGAGAGAGAGAGAGAGAGAGAGAGAGAGAGAGAGAGAGAGAGAGAGAGATAGAGATAGGGGGATAGAAAGAGACAGACAGAGACAGAAGGAGACGAAGAGAGACAGAGACAAACGGGATATGTTACTTGATATCTAACAAAGGCACAATTCTCACCCAAAAATCGCTGTAAAATGCAAAGTTAAAACTCCAATTAAATTTATTTTTTCTTTCATTTGCACTGTGTGTGTCTGCGTGTTATTTTCTATTTATTGGAGCTCGCTCGTTAAGAAATCAAAGATTTCTGACATTTCTCACTTCAGCGACCATCTATAGAAAGACGATACAAAGTCACTTTATTGTCGTTCAGTGAGAAATGTCGGGCAAAGCATATATCGTTATTTCTTAACGCCAAAATCACACTAAAACACACCATACACGCGCACTACAACTCATGTGAATTCGATTTACAAGTATAAACAAGTATTTCTTCTGCACTGCTACTGATGATTTAAACCCATTTAAACACGAAATGACAATAAACATTAGTTAGCCTTTTTTGAACCAAACTTTAATATGAACAATACAAATCAACATAAGTAAAATTTTACGGTGTAAAATTTTGTAATATTAAAGATTCTCAAACATAATTAAAAACATAAATATTACAATACTAACAATGATGTATGTGCGTATAATGAAGGACCAGGTAGGATGAATCCAAACTTTGTCTCTCATGGATGTACAATGTTTTGAAAGTCTTCGAAAATGTCAAAATTGAACTAATTGCAGCATACAGGAACTATAATATAGGGCACAAAAAATTATATATTGCAAAAGGGGGAAAGCAAGGAGGTAAAGTTTAATGTTCACGCTTACCAATTACCAATTATCATGTCAGGAAATGAATGATGTTTTCATCAATTTCGAAACTTCCAAACCATTGTACGAAATAATAAGAACTCTGGTAAACAGATACCAACTTTAACAATCACTTTTTCCAAGACAAAATCAAGAAGCAATATAATAACCAGTAATGGATAACACGTGTGGTTAAAATATATGTAGTTTATCTGTTAACAGTTGCCTGACCATTGCAGTATCCTAGCATGAAAACATGCTTAAAGTGTTCGCTTTCTCTCATGTGGGCAACTGGGAGAGTGATTGTTCTTCCGCACGCTCCAACAACAGGAAAGCAGATCGTGTGATTCTCGTTTCTAACCATGCATTCGTGATCAAAGTTTATTATCATTTGAATCTTTTCTCCATTCAACGGCACGTGTTTTTGGCCGGTGATCCATCCAAAAACACCTGCAGGTGTAAGATCTGCTGATTGTAGGACTTTCCTTTCAGATGTGTCATCCTCAAGGTCACCAATGCTGTCGGTACCATCATCCCAAGCTAAAGCTTCTGTATATCCAGTCACATGTTCATCTTCCAGGCTCATGAGTAGGTCCTGAAAGTTGTCGACCAGCATCTCTTCAACAGCTCGACGAGAGCTCCCCATTTCGGAGTAACATGGCTTCATACAGGAGACGACAAAATTTGCATCCACTGCTTTAGTTCTTCCAATCACGAATAGATCCTTGCATACGTTGGCACTGGATGTCAAGAAAGTAGGCAGATCATAAAGGTTCAGGCCATTCCGAAACTCTTTCAAGTACACTAAACGCTTGCTTATAATGCCAATCATCACTGTGCCTACAATGTCTTCAACACGATGCATGTCGATTATGCCTGTGTAGCCATGTTCCATGATTGTATCCCTTAAGGCTTTGGGATCTTTTCGGATGCTTGTGATTAAAGCTTGCTCGTGGGGGGTTAAATGCTTCTCTTCACTCAGGGCATTCATTTCAACATCCTCGTTAGCCAGCATATCATAAACACACTCCTCCAGAAAACACGGTGGTGGTCCTCCTTGGGCCATACTTGCAGCAACGATCTGCCCACATGTAAAGAAGACGCCGTTGTGCACATTCAGCATTGAATTTACTGGGCTGCCATTTGGAAAAATGCTCTTTCCTATTTCACATATTGTTGACGTGAAAAAATCTTTTGCCAAAGCTCCGCTATCAATCCCCATCTCACCAGCAAAAGCAACCATCATTTTCTGTTTAGGAGTCTTATTCTTTGCTACTTGACGCTTCCAAATCATCAGTTTTCTTTGTAATGTACTTCCTCTCCTAATGACAACAAAAAATTGATTGGAATGGTCGACAAGCGCTTCCAGTTCTTCAACTACTTCGGAGCTACTTTTGTGTCTTCTAGCGTCATCACGTGTGCTTGCAGGCTCGTCTTGGACTTCACTTGCGCGATCGTTTTCTTGTCTTCTAGCGTCATCACGTGAGCTTGCAGGCTCGTATTGGACTTCACTTGCGCGATCGTTTTCTTGTCTTCTAGCGTCATCACGTGAGCTTGCAGGCTCGTCTTGGACTTCACTTGAACGATCGTTTTCGTTTATTCTAGCTTTATCACGTATGCTTGCAGGCTCGTCTTGGACTTCGCTTGAACAATCGTTTTCATCTTGCTGTCTTTCGGTTTCACTTCCTGTAGGAGGTGGAAGATCATTATCACTCCAAGTGTTCATAGTATCGTCAAACTCGTTGAATTGCGACTGCAAATCCATAGCAACCTGTTTATCGCTTAGTATTTGGGATCTCGCTCTTTTCCGGGAATGCTCTGAGCATCCGTCATCTGAGTCATCATCTGAGTTATCTTCAAAACCCTCACTCTTAGTTACATCATCGTTTGTGCATAAGTACAAAACAATCCGTTTGTAGTCTTTCCCTGTTTCCTCTTTGTATCGCTTGAGAGTGAAGAATTCTTTCGTACCAGGCAGGAACAAAGCATGGCTTCCATCTTCATAAACTAAGGTGTATTCTTTTCCTTCTTCATAAATATTACTTTGATATGCTTTCCACTTCAACAACGCCTGGGAACGTATCTCAGCAAATGGTGCTTGGTTAGACACTCTTAAAGCAATCCTCTTACCTCTAGCTGGCTTCAATTTCCGATCTAGTTGTCGCCAATGGAGTAGTCCAATGAAGATTATTACATCATCTGCTTTGTCCTTCTCTTTACCTTTTACTTTTTTGTTCCACTCAGTTCCTTTTAACTTTCGGTACTGTGAAAAAGACTTGAGTTTGGTGGTTGTTGACGTGAAGCTTAGATTAGAACTTGAGCTTGGATTGGAACTTGATACTGGATTGGAACTTGAGCTTGGATTGGAACTTGAGCCTGGAATGGAACCTGAGCTTGGATTGAAACTTGAGATTGGATTGAAACTTGAACTTGTAATGAAGCTTTGCAAATTTTCTATCAAGAGAAATATACTCATTTGTAATTCTCTAATATCACTTCATTAATTGTAATAGTTAAAATAAATTATACGAAATATCAAATATTTACACAAAAATTGTTAACCCATTCAAACGGAATATGATACAATTGGCGTATTGTTGGTTAAATATTTGCCCTGTTTCTTTTTGTTTCCTTGTTTATTGTCACTTGCTTTCTAAACATTTTATAATTTTGTTCACATTTTTTTGGTAGGGGGTGGGTCCTAGCATCCTAATGTGCACAGTGCAGGGGATTTTGGTGACAAGGCGGAGGTAGCGGAGCGGAAATTTTTTTAAAAGATTTCCCATGGTTTTCAAAGAAATTTCTTGCCACTAGTGTAGGATCCAAGAAAGGCAGGAATGATTTCTAGGTCTGGGCATGCAGGGAATAGGGAATATAGGGAAATCAAAATATCAATTGTGACAATATAACGAGGTTATTATCACAAGGATTTACATTGATTTTAGATTGACACATGTGATTGAGTGAATTTAGATTGTGTGATCATAACCAAAGAAAAGTTAGAAGAACATATAGCAACTATAATTTTAGACTTCCATAGCACTATTTCTTGAGCGTGTTCCACAAAAATGAGAAGAAATTTGAACAAAAATTGACCTGAACAGAAGTTTTAAATCTAGCACTGTTGCTGAAACTCATGAGACTCATCAAGTATATGACAAAAATGGTTTGGCGGAAGTTTTGAGATTATCAAAACAAACGCCAAATACACCACCTACTCCCATGCAAGCCCCTAGATAGCACAATAAGGGAAAGTTCATTTATTATGCCGAGGGGGGGGGGGGGGTGGTGAAAATGTCTTGAAAATAGCTAATATTTTTTCCGGGCCCCTGTCGGGGATATCACTAAATTTTCAAGGCCCCCCCATATGACACTTCAAAATTTCCAACGCCCCTCCCCTCAATACAAGCCGACACCATCCATATTCTACAGTATATACATGAGGACACATTGCCAAAATTTTCTTAATTTTACTAATAATTATATAAAACTCGAAGTCAGTTTCCAATCATACTACAAAGTATGAGGTGGTTAACTTTACTCAAGTGGGGGTTTATTTGAACAAAATTCAACTCTAAAAGTGGAAGATGATCAAAGGCTTAAAGGTCATTAGTCTTTCATTATATGCAGGTTCAACTTGCTTTGCCGGGTAAATCGCCTTGTTCATACATCCAGCCCCTTAGAAAGGTTCAAAATAACCTTACTGAGTTGAATTGAATAAAAGAATCCAGCAGTGATCACAGATGACGAATATTGTGTTGTCCATGTATTGTGGGTGGTGGGGGAGGGGAAGACAATAAAGTTTATAAATTAATGTTTTCACGAGGCACCACCATGGTTGGTGCCGAGAAAATTTTGGAAATCTGTAGTCTGTAGACCTACCTTCAGTCTTCAGAGTTTGTCCTACCTAAATGTTTAAGCCCCCCTTTGCTATATTGAAAACTTTAAGAGCCCCCTTTACAGGTTAAAAATATTTCGAAGCCCCCCCCCCCCTCAATATCTTCATCCCCCCTCGGTAAAATAAATGAACTTTCCCTAAGGCACTGGCCAAAAAAATAGAAAACACATCATGCATGCTGCAACAAGTAATGATCACCTCATGTACTTTTGTCATACATGCTGGTATTATCAACTGCTTGAAATATAACACTTGACCCCCTCCCCCCCTCCCCCCCTCCCCTCCTAGGATGTTTACATTTCAGAATTGTTAACATGTTTCCTTTAGTACATGACAATTACTTGGGTGCAGTGAACGTACCACAGTATATAGCGTGTAACACCCCTCCAAATTTCTATTGAGCAGTTAAGTTGGTAGGTAGACTTTAATGGCACTCCTCAGATTGACGCTATATGTAATCCAGTTGCGTTCAGGTGTTGGGAAGGTTGGGAATAGTACTAGTCTCAGGGTTCCCAGAGGGAAATTCTATTCACATCGACCAACATGTTATAAAATGTCAAATTATCCAATTACCGTAAACCTCCTAATATCATCCACCCCGAATATAAGCTCCCCTGTGTATAAGCCCACCTGAATAAGCCCATTTAAAATGTTTACTATTGCACTATTTTCCTGTTTATGACTGACAATAAATACTTGTTACGGTCTTTTTGCATTGTCTTAATCCTCGTCTTAATCTAAACTGTTTTATATACAACATATCTACTTACCTCCACAAGAAACACAATATTTCGCTGTTGAAGCAACTTCTTTTCCGCAATTTGAACAAAACTTTGACATGACTTTTTGCTCATGTGCTCAGTCCGCCATTTTGGTAAGCAAGTGGTTATCAGTCCTCTGATGCTGGAATTGCACTTTTGTGCCGTGGCTTTTTGCTTTTGTGCCGTGGCTTTTGCTTTTGTGCCGTGGCTTTTTGCTTTTGTGCCGTGGCTTTTGCTTTTGTGCCGTGGCTTTTTGTTTGCGTGTGACACCTGTGGGCCACCGTATATTTCGCCATATTGCAGGGGGTGCAAAACCATTGGGGCGAGCGCGCGGCCATGCCTATTTATTCTTGTTAAAATCATGGCGAAACTTGCGAAGCAAGAAGGATATCGCTTCGGTTTTTGTCGAATTCGTCTTTAATCGTTGTTTGGATCACTTTCCTGTGAGCTGGTATGTTCGTTCTTTTATTTTAGACCATTATCGCTGATAACCAACGCGTAGGAATGCTATAATACGAAAGTTTCTTCAACTGAGGGGTCGCTGCGCCATTGTGGCAGACACGGGACGCGGCTGTTTGTCGATTTTAGCAGAGACAAAACGCCTCGCTGTATCGTGGGATACTGCGATAACAACAAACGCAGTCCTGAATGTTGGGTGAAGAGGTATTATCTTAAAATTTTGGTTCTTAATAAGCGGCCAAGTCACCAGATTTCGGCAGAAACTTGGCGTAAGCAAACATTTGTCTAGAATATCCGTATTTTCCGCTTGTTTATCAGCCTTCAATGTCAATGGTGTCAAATTTCCCAAATAAAATTGCTTCGTTCTTCAAAATAATTACACGTTTAACTCGACAAAAATACAAGCAATATGTACGATTTTATCTTTATACTTAATAGTTAGATCTAGACTTAAACTGCATTTATAAACTATATTTTGCGCTGTATATGCCAGTTAATAACGTGTACATATTAGAAGTAAACACGCGTAATCCGAAACGTATCCCTTTCGTGCGAGGAGATATACATAATACACTTCGTTTGATAACGAGAAAGAGGATATTTCAGACTTCAGATGACGAAGATGAACCTCTGGTTACTTACGTTACTATACGCTTGAAGTTCGAGTGATTTACAAGAGAGTTGGAGCTAAAGTTTTACATTGCGTTGCTGAAATCGTCACTCAGTCGTGCCCGTCATTAACAGTGCAGCCACCCCTCAGTTGCGGAAACTTTCGTATTATAGCGTTTCTACGCGTTGGTTATCAGCGATAATTGGTCTAAAATCAAAGAACGAACATACTAGCCAACAGAAAAGCGATCCAAACGACGATTAAAGACGAATTCGACAAAAACCGAAGCGATATCCTTCTTGCTTCGCAAGTTCCTCCATGACTTTAACAAGGATAAATAGGCATGGACGCGCGCTCGCCCCATTGGTTTTGCACCCCCTGCAATATGGCGAAATAAACCTTGAACTCCCCTATTGACTGGAATCTCTTCTCATGAGATTCACTATCAATTGTGGTTCCTATTAACAAACTCTCAAGTCATTCTTTCTTCTTTGCCATTCTTTAGCCACCGTTGCTTTCATGATGAGGGTTATTTTATATAAAACTAAAGCATTCAAATATTGAGGTAAATGTTATTTGTGATTAGTGTATTTTCACCATCATATTGTTGGTATGAACAGACTAACAGTATGTTTTTTATATGTGTGTGTGTTAGCTTATTCATTTTTTTCTTTTGTTTTCTAGTGCATAGGGTAGAGTTACCTTGTTCAGTTATGTTCAACCATTCAACTTGCTGTTATTGGTAAGTAAAATCCTTATAAAATAAGCTTAAATTCATATACTAGTAATAAATTAATTCATTGACTAATGACTAAATGACATAGTGGTCTATTCCAATAAAGGTGGTTGATATCTCAAAATACTAATATCAGGTGATATATTGCTCTAACTCTGTTTTTTTTTTAAAGTTATAATGATGCCGTATACTGAGATTTTTGATACATCAGGATTTTCTGATATACATTACCAGGCTTTTTGGTATATATAATATATAGAGAGGATATTACATGGTGGTGCGAAGATATGAATTTTTATCTTCGAGTGGTGAAAACAATATTTTATGAATGAGTGAAGCGAATGAGTAAAATATTGTTTTCACCACGAAAAGATAAAATTCATATCTTCAAGCCAACATGTAATTTTCTTTTTATTATATAGAAATATGCAAAGGATGGGAAATGACATTGTTATCTTCACTAGTCAGGATATCGAAAATATCTCAGTCTATTTTCCAGTAAAACACTTGCATCTATATAATAAATAAATATATATATATATATATATATATATAAAATAGCAGTATCATTGATATGCTAGAAAACACAGATCACACATCTGGATATTTTAGAAAGTTGACCGGTTTGATAAATAAGACTCAAACTGGTATAATAATAATAGTATTGGTATAAATTTACTAGTATACAGATACTGCATATTTTCTAATTGTCTTCAAAATTACAAGAATTTTGATAGGAATGTAGAATTTTCTGTTCAAATTGTTTGTTCAGTAACTGCAATCTTGTAGTTAGGAAGAATGTATAAGTATGTGACCTTTGCAGGGAATCTTACTCTTGATCCTGGAAAGCTAGTCAGGTAGTAGGTCATTACTTAGAGCCCATCTTTGATACAGTATATGATGGAAGTCCTAAATATACTTTGAGTTTGTATATAAAGTTTAATATTGACATTAATTTACACTCCAGATGATTTTTCTGGTTAATAAAAATACTTACAGGTAATTAAAGTAACCAGAACATTTCCTTTTGTATAACAATGTACATTACTAACTCTGGCAAAACACAAATTTTATATCATTATCATCCCCCATCTTGTTTTAATACTGTGCCCAATTACTGTAACTTGGGTGTTAGTGATATCACAAGCTGGGTACAAATACAGTATTATAAATTTGCATTTCACTGATAGCTGAGTGTTTTCCACTGAAAGTGTTGTAATTCAGTGATGTACTGTAAAAACAATATTCACAAAAAGGAATTTTCAGTTGTACCCAGCTTGTAACATCAGATGCATATGAAAAAATTGTCCAATGCACTTTTTTACCTAATATATTATATTTTACACTCCTGTGTACATGTACCTCTTAGAGCAATTCTAATGATTTTCTTTTTTTCTTATATCAGAATGATGAATCAATTGATGTCAAAATTGCAAAGTCAGTTGAGCTGCAGCTGGTTATGTCAGGAAGTTTGTCATCCCTTGACCCAATTTATATTGCCGCATAATATGGGCTTGGCTACTGCACTTTCATTATTGGTTGGTAGCAACTATATTTTTTAATATGGAGTACCCTTCCTGGTCAAGGAACATGTTTTTGTATATTGAATCAGTATTGATGGACAATTGTAACAATTTGAAGAAAAGAGTGGCTATCAACACATTTTTAAAGGAACTTAGTTTAAAATTGTTAGTTTTTCATACATATATTATATGCACCTACCAGCCAAGATTGTTTAACTTTTAATACTTTTTTGTTAATTACGGACAATTTCACATCACTTTTGACAACAATGTTCTGACTTTCGTTCGGATATTTGCAAGTTCATTTGAACTTACACATCTGATTGGTTATTGAATTCCATGTAGCCAATCAAATGAGTCAGTTCAAATGAACGTGCAAACATCTGAACGAACTTGCGAATATTCGAACGAACTTCGGAACATTGTTGTCAAACATGATGTGAAATCGTCTGAAAATATCTTAATTTTTGTAAATAATAAGTGGTTAAATTAACCCCCAAATGTAATATATATATACCGGGTGGCGCAAAAAAATGTTCCCCCTCTTTGACACATTGTAATTAAAAAACTGAAAAAGCTATCTTATACAAATAAAATTTATTGAACGTAGTTATGTCTAACTTAAATTTTGATGTATGCCTTGCACATTTCTATAAAATATTAGCCGAGATATAGGCGTTTACACTCAATGTAGCGTTTTTGGAAGAAGCGACAAATGGCAAAAATGGTCTATTAATTTGCATTATGGTAATAAAATGGTAGAAACACGCAAAAGTAAGAACAAATATTTGTCAGCGTCGTCCGATAAATTCTCATTCATTAGGAAATGCATGCCCATCAACCTCAATACAACGTCTTGCGCGAGAAAGCATGCAGTCGAACGCATTTTCGATCATTTCCTGCTCCAAGTTGTTACACGCCATAATAATCGCTTCTCGAAGCTCTCTCAAATTGCTTGGCTGTTGCTGAGTAGGCACGTTCCAAATTTGATCTTTTAAATATCCCCAAAGAAATAAATCACACACGGTCAAGTCAGGGGAGTGTGGAGGCCAGGGCCAATCGCCGCGTTTACTCATGAGCCGATCTGGAAATTGGCCACGGAGATAGCGTATGGTTGCATTGCTCGTGTGAGAAGGAGCTCCATCTTGTTGCCAATTTATTCGAACGGTGAGCAGTATTATTGGTATCTTTAAAAGATACTTCTAATGCATTATTCTTCTAATCTTTAAACATGTAAACACCGCATATCTGAAAAAAACCACTTTACTTTAGATTGTTTGTCAACACCTATCGTGCAATTTGCAAACAACCTCGTTGAGTCGCCATTTTTGCCATTTGTCTCTTCTTCCAAAAATGCAACCTTGAGTTTAAACGCCTATATCTCGGCTAATAATTTATAGAAATGTGCAAGGCATACATCAAAATTTAAGTTAGACATAACTACGTTCAATAAATTTTATTTGTATAAGATAGCTTTTTCAGTTTTTTAATTACAATGAGTCAAAGAGGGGGAACCTTTTTTTTCGCCACCCGGTATATATATATATATATATATATATATGTAGTTATATTTAGTTTAAAATTCTAGTACAATAATTGTGGTTAAATTTACCACAAAAGTGCGGTTATTTTTTGTAGTTATATTTACACCGTTTGTTACTCATAACGATAAAACGAGCTACCATGTGTATGAACCTGCGACCAATAAAACGTAGAGATATGCATGTGGGCGGATTTGACAGCGAATTGCATGACACGCATATTCAAAACAAAAATTTGAATATGCATAATCATTCATTATCGTCTAAAGGTATTCAACATCGAGAAATAAACATACAATAGCATGGATATGGGGACCATACAAATCTAGAGGTTAGACATCAGAGTCAAGAATGTATTCATTCAAACGAAAACGTTGTTTATTAATATTGTTAAGCACCCACAGGCGAACAATAAAGTGAATGTATAATCATTACAATGGTCTTAATTGCCAACTGTGTGTTTGTACTAACAATAGAATTCATATCAAGTTCATTTAACACAAATATCTTTTCAAGTAAACACTACAAAATATGTGGGATATCAAGCAGGAAATGTCATATATCCTTCAGCCCTGGATGGCCTCCCCGTTTAAGCAACGTGGAATGTATGTTTGCATGAAGCGGTACCATTGCCCGCACTTCGCTGGAGTTATTGTACCAATATTTCGCTGTAGGGCATCTAGGAGAAGATGGGTTCGAAACTCTCCCAAAGGCAGTCGTCGATTTCTTGCCACGGCTCTATCACCCATCAAACGCTGAATTTCGGGTCGGGAAATGTCCGCTTTTATTGCTGCTTTAAGGGCGCTTATTGCTTGCTCCACAGTGTTTAGGAATGGGCTGTATGGAGGTAGTTTCCGTAACTCGGTATTGGGAGCAGGGACAGGTGGGTTGTTATGTGCTGGTGCGCCGTCATATATGAAGACGACGTCCTCATCAGGATCCAGATTGAGGCATGTCTGTGTAAGAAAATCAGCGAAGCGTTCACGATTCATTCCTCCTAGAAAGGCCGTGTGAAACACCAAGCCACCATTTGCCGATACTGCTAAGCAAACGGTCATGTTTCGTCCTCGCTGTCCGCAAACCTGGCGATACGCTCTTTCACCTAATCTTGCTCTCCCATGACTACGGGCGGTCCAAACGTTGTATCCGCATTCATCGATAAACACACAGTTCCGCAGGATGGCATAGTTCATGAACCAGTCTGCATATTCTCGACGTTTTACAATTACATCGGGTCTATTTCTTTCGTTTGGAACGCGTCGCACCAGTTTAAGTGTGAACAACATCCCATTCAGTGTTCGTGCAACTGTACTTGCATGGATTTCGGGCTTGTGTGGGAGACGTCTTCGTAATTCTCGATTTATCTGTACAAGCGTTAGGACACAGTTGTCGTTGATAATCTGTTCAAGACAGTCTCGCATTTCCTCGTCTACACGGATGTTGTTTCTGCCGCCCCGAGGCAACTCATGGATTCGTCCTTCTCGGATAAAGCGAGCCACTATCCCTCGCGCCGTTGACCTGTTAACTCGCAATGTATCCGCAACGAGTAAATAGTCTTCGTCTTCATTCTCAAAGGCTTGTACAATTCGCTGTCTGTGTTCTTGTCCGATTCTATTACGCCTGAACATGTCCACGTACCTACACCTTGTACCGACTGCGTAGTCTACAGATACACACAAACCACGCGCCGTATTTATATGTTCGTGTGGGACTGCTTATTGTTTAAACAAAGTGCGGAGTCCCTTCATGTCTCGACACTGCGTGTTAGGAATATTCCACCACATTAATGCCAATTAGGTAGTGTTTACTTGAAAAGATATTTGTGTTAAATGAACTTGATATGAATTATATTGTTATTACAAACACACAGTTGGTAATTAAGACCATTGTAATGATTATACATTCACTTTATTGTTCCCCAATATTAATAAACAACGTTTTCGTTTGAATGAATACATTCTTGACTCTGATGTCTAACCTCTAGATTTGTATGGTCCCCATATCCATGCTATTGTATGTTTATTTCTAGATGTTGAATACCTTTAGACGATAATGAATGATTATGCATATTCAAATTTTTGTTTTGAATACGCGTGTCATGCAATTCGCTGTCAAATCCGCCCACATGCATATCTCAACGTTTTATTGGTCGCATGTTCATACACATGGTAGCTCGTTTTATCGTTATGAGTAACAAACGGTGTACTACAAAAGTGTGGTTAAATAAATGTAGTTAAAATTACTACAAAAGTGTGGTTAAATAAATGTAGTTAAAATTACTACAAAAGTGTGGTTAAATAAATGTAGTTAAAATCACCACAAAAATGTTGGTTATTCGGAACCTTTTTTTTTAACTACGTTTTTGTAGTTAAATTAACTACTTTAAATAACAGTGAAAACAACTAGTTATTCGCTAAACGCTAAACGCAAATGGTAGTACTCGTCAAGGGGAGACGCCTCGGAAAGGTAAGCATGAAAGAATTAAACGCACTATTGATTAATTAGTTACTTACAAATCAACGTTTGACCCTCTCAGTACGGCTTTCCTGTATCGTTCTGGCCTTCCGACTCTAAACAAACCTACAATTTTACATGAAATTAAATAAGTTAGTTATTCGTGGTTTGCACATGACGTCCATGTTGGAGGAACTTCAACAAAAGAATGTCATTAGCAGCTGTTGTATTTGCAGTATGTTTTCCTTCAACATGGCCGCGGTAACTTTGTCTTCTAAATCTCAAGGAATTGATTGCAAACCACCAATTGTAACCCATGGTAATCAAGAGTTTAGTGCTAACCTTTTGTCGTTCAGGTATAGCTATAGGTCAAAGTGCAGTGACGATTGAGTAGATGAGAATGAACATGACAATGACATATGCGTGTAGTGATTATGGCTGTTGTCAACTTAATCGGTTATTTGAGCCATTATACAAGCATAATACAGACTAACAGGCGCCACGATAATGATTTCTTTCGTCATTCGAATAATTTGAGTATTCTTTATAAAGCCTTTTTGTCTTCCTTTGGATGTCTGCAATTCAAAAGAATCTTTGTTGCGTATGTTTACATTGAAAAGTGCCAGCACTCCCAGAAGAACTACAAATACAATCATTGACAAAATTTGTAATTCTGGAATACCATCCCAGGCAAATTACGTGATCCCGAGATCCCTTTACAAAAGTTCAAGTCACTTCTTTTTAACTATTATTATTCAGCTACTACATCTGTTTACAACACAGAAAAACAACAATCGTGGAAGTCCATTTGTTTGAAATGCCACCAAGCAAGACAGTTATCTGTCTCAACAAAATCTTGTTTTCAACTGCATTTCGTCGCTACCAGGGGGGGTGTGGGGTGTCTCGTAACTAATTCTGAATATAGTTGTACCAGTCTTGTATCATGTTCTTACTTTAACAGGTCACTAATGTAATTGGCTCACGCTGTGTTGGCGTTCCTGAGATGTTTTGAACTGACTGACAATCAAAGTTAATAAATAAAATAAACAAATAGATAAAATTTAATAGTTGAAACGACTCGAGTGAATCATGCCATGTTAACATCTAAGCTTATATTTTGGATAAATCGCCACCTCCCCCCCCCCCCCCCCCCCTACCTCTCCCCTCCTTACTGAATGTTGTTACCTTAAACATGGAAACGTAGACTGAATGCAAATTACACACGTTTTCAGTTCCGTAAATCGTTCCAACAATTTTTATTTTCTAAGCTTTCGGTGGTCGAGGTTAAAAGGAATGACTCAACCCGTCCAGTCCTTTCGCGACTTTTCCAAAATATGTTGTCAAGTTTCCAAATTTGTCGTCAAGCTTCATATTTGACGACATATTTTGGAAAAGCCGTGAATCATTTCACGGTCCCTTTAACTCATCCGGCTTTTAGCCGAGACCGAGGGAGAAACTGATTGGTTAGGTAGAACGTTAGGAGAATTTAGGTTTTAATAAGAAAACAAAACTGTTCTTCGTTTGCTTGGTTATGATAAACACCATTCAAATTCTCTCAAACTCTTGCTTGCCTTCGGATAACGCTCGAAAAATAGTGCTCCGTCGTGGTGACGTCGGGATTGATGTTTGTCCGCATTTACCCACAATTCTTGCAGTCCGAATAACAGATAATTGCTCGTTTACAATCATTTGAAAGTCAATTTTGCTTTGTTTGTCCGCTTTTACGCTATTAATAGCATCTCGACGGTACGCTATTATATAATTACATAAGTAAACAGATTCTACGTTTCAGAACATCACAGCTTGTCAACCGGCCACTAGCGAACAAGAAAATAAATACTTCAAGTTTGTTCGGATATTAGAATAATATGAGTTGCTTTGATGTAGTTGTAGTTGGGGGAGGCTCTATGGGTCTAGCCGCGGCTTACGAGTGCTCCGTGAAACTGGGAAAAAGAGTTCTCGTCCTAGAACAGTCAGGAGAGTTTGCTAACGAGTATGGTTCAAGTCCTGGTTATAGTCGTCAGTTTCGCATTAGTTATTCTGAAGAAAATTTGTGTGAGCTGGCGATTGAGACAAGCCCAATGTGGAACACTCTAATGAAAGAGATGAAGAATCCTAATCTCCTTCAAAGAACTGGCTGTCTGTGGTTTGGAGATCCTAGTGTCGAGAATAGCGAAGGGAACATAGATCAAGCTGCCGATAACCTGCGCAAGTTAGGACAGAAAGAACCCGAGGACTTCGAAGTTCTCGAAGGAGAAGATGAGATCCTGAATGATGAACGATTTTCATTTGTTTCCAAAGCAGTCGAGGAAATTGACGGCACGCCAAAAGCTCTGTTCACGAAGGACGGAGGCACCGTTAATGTACCTGCTCTTGTGAAATGCTACATAGGCGCTTTACAAGGATCGGGAAAGGCAACGCTGGTGAAGAATGCATGCGTAACAAAGATCGATTACTCCACAGAAACTATAATCGATGTCGTGGCTCTCGTTAACGGTAAAGACCAATCTTACCAGGGGGGGAAAGTGATTATGACTCCAGGTACCTATGTGAATGACGCATTAGCTACCCTTGTCCCTCTCTACAACCGACAAATAAACCTCGCCATTTATCTCTGGAGTTCCACCTACTTCAAAACCTTTCAAGATTCCAGTGATGTTCCAAGCAATCCAAGCCAATGGCCTATATGGTATTTTTTTGGCAAAGCAAAATTGGATGATGGCGATAACCATGAAGGCCATGTCCATGACTACAACGCGTATTACGGTTTCCCAAGCGAGCCACAACGCCCAAACTTCCTACGTGTTGCTCCTGCCTTTACCTCGCAAGAAGAATTTGACTTCCAGGATTACCCTCCCGCTCCTGAGAAAGAGAAAAGACTGGTCGATGAAGACGCCATGAAATTCACCAGTGAATTTGTAGAGCAATACATGCCAGACCTGAGCCCACATTTGATCGATAGTAAGAAAACCACCTGCGTCGCTGGTTTTGCCGAGCTCCTGAATCCATCTGACGATCAAGAGGACAACAGTGCGGGGTTTGTTTTGGATTCTTTGGTCCAAAAGCGCATCGTGCTGTTCACCGGTGGCTGGGGAATGAAGTATGTCCCGATGATTGGAAAGATACTAACCGATCTAGTGATCTGTGGTAATACTGAGTACCAGAAGCTGATTGAGCCGATGAATATCAACCGTGGAATCCTGAAGCCCGTGGAAACATCAAGAGGAATTTTGGTTGAATTGAGTAAAAATTTGGATGAGCAATTAATAAAAATCTGACCGCAAGATTCTCCGTGTAGAAGAAATGCTTGATTGCGCTCATTATCTTTAATTATGCAAATATGTTTGCATCATTTTAGTACGAGTGCAATCAAGCATTTTATTCATACATGCATGTGTGGGTCTCGTGAGCTACAATCGTTGACAAAATGGTTGGCACACATTACACGTTTAGCAGGTGCGGACCCCCCTTCCCCCCATTTCAATGTTGTATAGGACCTCAATGATGGGCTAATGGTGTTGTGATGCACATCGACACTCTATCATCGTAATGGGACCAACATTGAGACGGGGGATGGGGGGAAACAAAGATAAATTAACATTTTCGAGCAATATAGGACTTGAACACAACTCCGCAGTGTCGTGCCAACTATTTTTGTCAATGATTGTTTGAATAAAATATAGATCATAAAATGCCAAAAGTTGACAAGAAAACATTATTAGTAGTAGTTTGAATTTTAAAAAATGTTCTAAAACCAATTCTCATGTATACATTAAAGTCATATGCACACCAATGGAAATGAAGTTAGCTCATCAGAGTATATCACAATGAACAATAACTTATCATAGTAGTGCAAATATAATTGTTACATGTGTAATGGCGTGCGCATGCATGCAAGCGTTTTTGCTCATCTCAGAATTTCACTTTATATGAAAGCTATAAAATCAATTGCAATAGATTGTGAATTATGCCCATGCTAAACGTATTAATATTTCACGCGGTTTGCAGCTAGGAATAACGGAAGTTGTGTTATCCAAAGCAGAACGCAACAAAAAATCGCGCATGGAACTCCTCCAAATTGCCTATGAAGAAGATTGTATTTGTCAACCAAACAATGAATGGAAAACGTGCGCATTGGAATTACTTGCCAACAACGACATCAGCCGAGAAACATTTTCCAATTGTGCGAAAACGTTACTCGAGAAAGGCCGGGGAAAACATCGCAACATAATGTTGACAGGTCCAGCAAATTGTGGCAAAACATTTTTATTAAACCCGCTGAACAACATTTATGAAACATTCACAAATCCGGCATCTACAAGCTTCGCTTGGGTTGGAGCAGATAAAGCTGAAGTTATTTTCTTTAACGACTTCAGGTGGTCTCCACAGATTATTGCCTGGCACGATCTCTTACTTATGTTGGAGGGACAGTTGGTTCATTTGCCTGCACCCAAATCCCACTTTGCTCAAGACACGGTATTCGAGCGAGATACCCCGATATTTTGTACTAGCAAACAGAAGTTAGCTTTTGTCAAGAACGGAAGCATCGACGAGCGAGAAACGGAAATGATGTCTGTCAGGTGGAACGTGTTTAATTTTAAGACTCAAATACCGCAGAGTCAGCAGAAGGAAGTAGCGCCATGCGTAGCATGTTTTGCTCGTCTTCTACTTGAATAGCAGTGTTTATGTATAGTTAATTATGAAAGAAATAGGTTTATCACAGTTATTGCCACAAAAGCATTTTGAATTGCCACACTTTACCGTACCTACGGAGAAGTTCAACACACTTTACCACCCTTTACAACACTTTACCGTCCGGAATTTCTCCAATAATATTATGACTCTATATTTAGATCGTTTGGTGGTAAAGACTTTACCACAGTAAAGTGGTAAAAACTTTACCACAGTAAAGTGTGTAGGAAATAGTCCTAGGTACGGTAAAGTGTGTCTTTATGAAATGATATTGGTGCTGTTAACCTTTTAAAGTATAAATTTAACAGCATAATGTAGCGTGTGGAGTATATTTGAATGAAATGTAACTACTGCACTTTACCGTAATGGCCATGTCTGTCATTAACCTGGCCTAAAGTATGGCGTGGGTTATATGAGACGGGGTAGTTCAGTATTGTTTAATATTTTGTTATTTTTGTTTACATAACTATGACGACACACGTTATAAGCAAATAAACTAAGAAAGTCGGTGTGTGAAGAGTATTTTTTTCGGCATACGTTATTACCTTTAATTTTTCCCGTGTAATATAGTGCAATGTAATATAATTGTCGGAAGTTGTTTGTGACACAATGGTCTTTGCAGAAAAATAATATTTTATTAATATACGCGTTATTCATTATCATTAAAGTTATATAGAGTATGGTGAAGCTGATTGTTAATATTTTGTCCTGAGTCCCTTTCGTTGGCATATTTCTTTTAGTCGTTTGGACATGCTGGATATGGTTTTATCTATATAATCTTTGGGGATTGACCAAACGTTATGCTTTACGGCGTCCACAAACTCGTCCCATGTCTGATGCGTAATACTACGTTGCTTCACTTCATCTTCTATTCTTCTTCTCATTACATGAAACATATTTTCAATTGGGTTGAAGTCCGGTGATCGTGGTGGAATTTTCTCCAATGAAGCGCCAATTCTTGCCATAGCCGCTCTCGCTTTTGCAGATGTTTGAGATGGGTCATTGTCCATGACAAATATGTTTGGGTCCCCTTCCTCTTTTCCAGCTATTTCAAAAAGAATAGGAAAATTTCGTCTCACAAATTCGGCAAAATAATTTCCGTTCATTTTTTCATATTGTTCTGCAAGGATTACGCCTTTCCCATGAGCTATGGCCACCATCAAATGAAGTCGTTTCCCCCAGGCAGATCCTTACTTCCCTTTGTCGTTATTTCCAAACCCTCACTTCTTTTCCTCCAGACTCTATAGATCGTTTTCATCTGACGTCACGGCGGCCATATTGGTGTACCAAAACAATGAAATGGCGGCCATATTGGTGTACGGTATCGGAATTGGCTCTTTCTTATTCAAATATTTTGTATTGTTTCACCACCCCAATGGGGTCACCGATCACGTGAGTGAAAACGATCTATTCTTAGGTTTTACCGCGTCACTCAGTGGATTATTTTTAAAAACAAAAGAAACACCGTCGAGATAAAAAGCAACATCTTTTGTCCAATAATCGTTTGGGCGTTTCAACATCACTCTCGCGTATTTTTCTCGTTGTTTGTAGTCTTTTGTGGTTAGAAGTCCTTTTTTCCTACTTTGACGAAACGCGTATCCCATTTTGTGTAGATGTCTAACAAATGTTCTATAATGAGCTGCAGTTACGGAAATTCCACTCCTTTCCACTACCTTCATTGCTGTAAAGTTCGGATCTTCTTCTCTAAGTTTCATTATTGCTCTTCGTAACTTTCTTTTTTGACGTAATGTTAATAGTTCAGGTCGGCCACGTTTACGATCTTCATTCTGTTGCTTTTGTTTTTTGCATAAACCTTCTCGAAGAACTCGCAAAACACTTGATTTAGACATTTGGTTTTAAAAGCGATTTGTTGATAAGAATATTTTTTCTCCTGGCGCAGAAACATCGCCAATGCGCGTTGTTTATCACTCAATCGTACTTTGAAAACCATCTTGCAAACTTAAGTTGTCTATGTAACATCATGCAATTGTGACGTGATATAATAAATATAATTTTTTTAACATGTAATGGATTACCTTTCCCTTATACTGTAAGGTATGTAAAGTTTTAGAAGTATGTCACATACCAAACGAGAGATGTCTGGTCTTAATTGTTTCGATTTTATTCAGACAATCGTTGACAAAATGGTTGGCATACATTACACGTTTAGCAGGTGCGGACCCCCCTTCCCCCCATTTCAATGTTGTATAGGACCTCAATGATGGGCTAATGGTGTTGTGATGCACATCGACACTCTATCATCGTAATGGGACCAACATTGAGACGGGGGATGGGGGGAAACAAAGATAAATTAAAATTTTCGAGCAATATAGGACTTGAACACAACTCCGCAGTGTCGTGCCAACTATTTTTGTCAATGATTGTAGCTGGTTAGCGGGATGTTCGTTCTCTTTCTAAACATCTCTAATAACCCGCTGGCGGAGGTATATATGCAGTCCCTGACTGCCATCTAGTTACCCATGTTGTAGAACTAGTGTATACGTTATCCACTTATTCATGTTGTAGAATTGATCATGCATTAGACGTTATACTTTGGCCTGTCACAAATACTGTTCAGAGCGTGGTATTTTTCTCTGATTGGTCAAAAATACAAAGACAAAGTAAATACCTTGTTATGATTGGTTTTGGTCAATTACGCGAACCGTTTCCTGTTGTTTTTTTACGGTTTTCAAGATTCGTTATTAGGGACTTTACGATGCTAGGACGACAACGGCTGTTAAAAAGCAACATAAACTTTATAATTAAAAATGGTCACGGATAACTGACTATTATATTTTATATTTGAAGCTACAATCTTGGACAATAATAGTTGTAACAGTCAACCCCTCCCCCCGATTCAATGTTGTGATATGAAACTCCAGTCCAACATTGTCTCATTTCGGTCAACATTGAATCGGGGGGAGGGGGTGTTACAACATTATTGTCCAAGATTGTCCTTGACTGATTTTTGTTAATATTGTATAAAATACAGCTAAATATGATTTCAATTTGTAAATTAAAGTCAATAAGCAAATTGTAAAATTTGAGACTATTTCGATGTGCAATTAGTAGAGAGATATTTGCATTTAAAAATGTTATAGATTGCGCTCTACTACGAGGCCCTTTGTTTGTTACTCAATAATATCTACGTCACTAGAACAGTATTGCGAGAGAAAGTACATTCTGTCGATGGAAAAAAATGTAGGTTTTGATACTTGGATAACTGTTGAAAGAGGGAGATGTATTTATAATATTACTATTGTTTTAGATATGACGCTCATATTTCAGCCGTTGGTTGATATCAGAGCCCGCTTTAACTGAATCTATATCTGACATTATGACGATTAGGGAAAAAACAAGCACGTGTATTTCATTTTCATAATAGAACATTTTATTTAAGTTTAAAAATTATTTCCCCAGCTAATACCATCAATGAATTGTTAATGGGATCATAATTGTTTTTTTTATATTAAGATTAATAACTTCAAAAACTACAGAAGACCCGCTACCTTGTCGTTTGAAATTTGAGAAATTAACATATTGCGGCACGCGTTTTAGACGAAGCGAAATCTGGAAGAGGTTGAAATCATTCATAAATAAATGTAAAGGTTAAGCCTCTTTTATAGAATGCATGTAAAGCCACATTTATTCATATGTAGTTGGTTTAATTTCCCCTGCGCAGTTATATACCGCCTTATGCAACGGTCTACCACGGTCTACCACGGTCTACCACTACAATATAACAAAATTAATATACATGTAATTCCCTTTGAAACCCAGGGTAGACCGTGGTAGACCGTGGTAGACCGTTGGATAAGGCGTATAATTGCGCCAGGGGAAATTAAACCAACTGCATATGAATAAATGTGGCTTTACAAGCATTCTATAAAAGAGGCTTAAGCTTTACATTTATTTATTCAATGATTTCAACCTCTTCCAGATCTCTCGCTTCGTCTAAGACGCGTGCCGCAATACGTTAATTTCTCAAATTTTCCAACGACAAGGTAGCGGGGGTCTTCTGTAATTTTTGAAGCTATTAATCTTAATATAAAAATAATTATGCTCCCATTGACAATTCATTGAATAGTATTAGCTGGGGGAAATAATTTTGTAAACTTAAATAAAATGTTCTATTATGAAATGAAATACACCGTGCTTGTTTTTCCCCAATCATCATAATGTCAGATATAGATTCAGTTAAAGCTGGCTCATATATCAATCACCCAACGGGAAATATGAGCGTCATATCTAAACTATAGTAATATTATTAAATACATCTCTCTCTTTCAACAGTTATCCAAGTATCAAAAACCTACATTTTTTTTCCGAACGGACAGAATGCATTTTCTCTCGTAATACTGTTCTAGTGACGTTAGATATTATTGAGTAACAAAGAAACGGCCTCGTAGTAGAGCGCTAATCTATACATTTTTTTAAACGCAAATATCTCTCTACTAATTGCACGAAACAGTCTCAAATTTCACAATTTCTTTATTGACTTTAACTTACAAATTGAAATCATATTTTAGTTGTATTTTATACAATATTAAGAAAAATCAGTCAAGGATGTTCCTTGACTGATTTTGTTAATATTGTATAAAAATACAGCTAAAATATGATTTCAATTTGTAAATTAAAGTCAATAAGCAAATTGTAAAATTTGAGACTATTTCGTGCAAGTTAGTAGAGAGATATTTGCATTTTAAAAATGTATAGATTGCGCTCTACTACGAGGCCCTTTTGTTTGTTACTCAATAATATCTACGTCACTAGAACAGTATTGCGAGAGAAAGTACATTCTGTCGATGGAAAAAAATGTAGGTTTTGATACTTGGATAACTGTTGAAAGAGAGATGTATTTATAATATTACTATTGTTTAGATATGACGCTCATATTTCATAAGCCGTTGGTTGATATCAGAGCCCGCTTTAACTGAATCTATATCTGACATTATGACGATTAGGGAAAAAACAAGCACGGTGTATTTCATTTCATAATAGAACATTTTATTTAAGTTTAAAAATTATTTCCCCAGCTAATACCATCAATGAATTGTTAATGGATCATAATTGTTTTTATATTAAGATTAATAACTTTCAAAAACTACAGAAGACCCGCTACCTTGTCGTTTGAAATTTGAGAAATTAACATATTGCGGCACGCGTTTTTAGACGAAGCGAAATCTGGAAGAGGTTGAAATCATTTCAATAAATAAATGTAAAGGTTAAGCCTCTTTTATAGACATGCATGTAAAGCCACCATTTATTCATCATGTAGTTAGGTTTAATTTCCCCTGCGCAGTTATATACCGCCTTATGCAACGGTCTACCACGGTCTACCACGGTCTACCACTACAATATAACAAAATTAATATACATGTAATTCCCTTTGAAACCCAGGGGGTAGACCGTGGTAGACCGTGGTAGAACCGTTGGATAAGGCGGTATAATTGCGCAGGGGAAATTAAACCAAACTGCATATGAATAAATGTGGCTTTACAAGCCATTCTATAAAAGAGCTTAAGCTTTACATTTATTTATTCAATGATTTCAACCTCTTCCAGATCTCGCTTCGTCTAAGACGCGTGCCGCAATACGTTAATTTCTCAAATTTCCAACGACAAGGTAGCGGGTCTTCTGTAATTTTTGAAGCTATTAATCTTAATATAAAAATAATTATGCTCCATTGACAATTCATTGATAGTATTAGCTGGGGAAATAATTTGTAAAACTTAAATAAAATGTTCTATTATGAAATGAAATACACCGTGCTTGTTTTTCCCCAATCATCATAATGTCAGATATAGATTCAGTTAAAGCTGGCTCATATATCAATCACCCAACGGGAAATATGAGCGTCATATCTAAACTATAGTAATATTATAAATACATCTCTCTTTCAACAGTTATCCAAGTATCAAAACCTACATTTTTTCCACGGACAGAATGCATTTTCTCTCGTAATACTGTTTCTAGTGACGTAGATATTATTGAGTAACAAAGAAAACGGCCTCGTAGTAGAGCGCAATCTATACATTTTTAAACGCAAATATCTCTCTACTAATTGCACGAAACAGTCTCAAAATTCTCACAATTTCTTTATTGACTTTAACTTACAAATTGAAATCATATTTTAGTTGTATTTATACAATATTAAGAAAATCAGTCAAGGACAATCTTGGACCAATAATAGTTGTAACAGTCAACCCCCTCCCCCCGATTCAATGTTGTGATATGAAAACTCCAGTCACAACATTGTCTCATTTCGGTCAACATTGAATCGGGGGGAGGGGTGGTGTTACAACATTATTGTCCAAGATTGTCCTTGACTGATTTTTGTTAATATTGTATAAAATACAGCATAAAATATGATTTCAATTTGTAAATTAAAGTCAATAAGCAAATTGTAAAATTTGAGGGACTATTTCGTGCAATTAGTAGAGAGATATTTGCATTTAAAAATGTATAGATTGCGCTCTACTACGAGGCCCTTTGTTTGTTACTCAATAATATCTACGTCACTAGAACAGTATTGCGAGAGAAAGTACATTCTGTCGATGGAAAAAAATGTAGGTTTTGATACTTGGATAACTGTGAAAGAGAGATGTATTTATAATATTTACTATTGTATTAGATATGACGCTCATATTTCAGCCGTTGGTTGATAATCAGAGCCCAGCTTTAACTGAATCTATATCTGACATTATGACGATTAGGGAAAAACAAGCACGGTGTATTTCATTTTCATAATAGAACATTTTATTTAAGCTTTAAAAATTATTTCCCCAGCTAATACCATCAATGAATTGTTAATGGGATCATAATTGTTTTTATATTAAGATTAATAACTTCAAAAACTACAGAAGACCCGCTACCTTGTCGTTTGAAATTTGAGAAATTTAACATATTGCGGCACGCGTTTTTAGACGAAGCGAAATCTGGAAGAGGTTGAAATCATTCAATAAATAAATGTAAAGGTTAAGCCTCTTTTATAGAATGCATGTAAAGCCACATTTATTCATATGTAGTTGGTTTAATTTCCCCTGCGCAGTTATATACCGCCTTATGCAACGGTCTACCACGGTCTACCACGGTCTACCACTACGAATATAACAAAATTAATATACATGTAATTCCCTTTGAAACCCAGGTAGACCGTGGTAGACCGTGGTAGACCGTTGGATAAGGCGGTATAATTGCGCAGGGGAAAATTAAACCCAACTGCATATGAATAAATGTGGCTTTACAAGCATTCTATAAAAGAGGCTTTAAGCTTTACATTTATTTATTTCAATGATTTCAACCTCTTCCAGATCTCGCTTCGTCTAAGACGCGTTGCCGCAATACGTTAATTCTCAAATTTCCAACGACAAGGTAGCGGTCTTCTGTAATTTTTTGAAGCTATTAATCTTAATATAAAAATAATTATGCTCCCATTGACTAATTCATTGATAGTATTAGCTGGGGAAATAATTTGTAAACTTAAATAAAATGTTCTATTATGAAATGAAATACACGTGCTTGTTTTTCCCCAATCATCATAATGTCAGATATAGATTCAGTTAAAGCTGGCTCATATATCAATCACACCAACGGGAAATATGAGCGTCATATCTAAACTATAGTAATATTATATAATACATCTCTCTTTCAACAGTTTATCCAAGTATCAAAACCTACATTTTTTCCACGGACAGAATGCATTTTCTCTCGTAATACTGTTCTAGTGACGTAGATATTATTGAGTAACAAAGAAACGGCCTAGTAGTAGAGCGCAATCTATACATTTTTAAACGCAAAATATCTCTCTACTAATTGCACGAAACAGTCTCAAAATTTCACAATTTCTTTATTGAACTTTAACTTACAAATTGAAATCATATTTTAGTTGTATTTTATACAATATTAAGAAAAATCAGTCAAGGATGTCCTTGGACTGATTTTTGTTAATATTGTATAAAATACAGCTAAAATATGATTTCAATTTGTAAATTAAAAGTCAATAAGCAAATTGTAAAATTTGAGGACTATTTCGTGCAATTAGTAGTAGAGATATTTGCATTTAAAAAATGTATAGATTGCGCTCTACTACGAGGCCCTTTGTTTGTTACTCAATAATATCTACGTCACTAGAACAGTATTGCGAGAGAAAGTACATTCTGTCGATGGAAAAAAATGTAGGTTTTGATACTTGGATAACTGTTGAAAGAGAGATGTATTTATAATATTACTATTGTTTAGATATGACGATCATATTTCAGCGTTGGTTGATATCAGAGCCCGCTTTAACTGAATCTATATCTGACATTATGACGATTAGGGAAAAACAAGCACGGTGTATTTCATTTCATAATAGAAACATTTTTATTTAAGTTTAAAAATTATTTCCCCAGCTAATTCCATCAATGAATTGTTAATGGGATCATAATTGTTTTTATATTAAGATTAATAACTTCAAAAACTACAGAAGACCCGCTACCTTGTCGTTTGAAATTTGAGAAATTAACATATTGCGGCACGCGTTTTAGACGAAGCGAAATCTGGAAGAGGTTGAAATCATTCAATAAATAAATGTAAAGGTTAAGCCTCTTTTATAGAATGCATGTAAAGCCACATTTATTCATATGTAGTTGGTTTAATTTCCCCCTGCGCAGTTATATACCGCCTTATGCAAACGGTCTACCACGGTCTACCACGGTCTACCACTACAATATAACAAAATTAATATACATGTAATTCCCTTTGAAACCAGGGTAGACCGTGGTAGACCGTGGTAGACCGTTGGATAAGGCGGTATAATTGCGCAGGGGAAATTAAAACCAACTGCATAGAATAAATGTGGCTTTACAAGCATTCTATAAAAGAGGCTTAAGCTTTACATTTATTTATTCAATGATTTCAACCTCTTCCAGATCTCGCTTCGTCTAAGACGCGTGCCGCAATACGTTTAATTTCTCAAATTTCCAACGACAAGGTAGCGGGGGTCTTCTGTAATTTTTGAAGCTATTAATCTTAATATAAAAATTAATTATGCTCCCATTGACAATTCCATTGATAGTATTAGCTGGGGAAATAATTTGTAAACTTAAATAAAATGTTTCTATTATGAAATGAAATACACCGTGCTTGTTTTTCCCCAATCATCATATGTCAGATATAGATTCAGTTAAAGCTGGCTCATATATCAATCACCCAACGGGAAATAATGAGCGTCATATCTAAACTATAGTAATATTATAAAATACATCTCTCTTTCAACAGTTATCCAAGTATCAAAACTACATTTTTTCCACGGACAGAATGCATTTTCTCTCGTAATACTGTTCTAGTGACGTAGATATTATTGAGTAACAAAGAAACGGCCTCGTAGTAGAGCGCAATCTATACATTTTAAACGCAAATATCTCTCTACTAATTGCACGAAACAGTCTCAAATTTCACAATTTCTTTATTGACTTTAACTTACAAATTGAAATCATATTTTAGTTGTATTTTATACAATATTAAGAAAAATCAGTCAAGGACAATCTTGGACAATAATAGTTGTAACAGTCAACCCCTCCCCCCGATTCAATGTTGTGATATGAAACTCCAGTCCAACATTGTCTCATTTCGGTCAACATTGAATCGGGGGGAGGGGGTGTTACAACATTATTGTCCAAGATTGTAGTTTAATGACTTTCAAAACGCCGCAGTGCTGCTAAAAAGATTGTAGTGTCTGTATTGAGGTCAATCTTAAACAACAGTTCTCATCTTTTGGCCGTTGACGTCGTCCTGAAGACGTGAAAATGCTCTAAGTGGCGTTGTAAAAAGAACGAGGACGCTGTTGAGATTACTCTTTGGACTAAAAATTATTCATTCTCTTCGTTCCACAACTAAAATTATTTTGTTTAGAAGACGTCGTCGTTGAAGTTGCCGTCGTACTTCGTAAGGTCCCTATAAATAGGGAATTTACGACGTCAACCTCAACGACGACATCCTTTCAACAAAATAATTATTTTTGCCAAACAAAGAAAATAAATAATTTTCAGTCCTAGACTAATCACAACACCGTCCTCGTTCTTTCTACGACGCCGCTTAGAGCATTTTCACATCTTCAGGACGACGTCAACAGCCAAAAGATGAGAAGAACTGTTGCTTGATATTGACGTCAATACATACACTGGGATCATTTTAGCAATGGTGGGGCGTTTTGGAAGTCATTAAACTAGCTTCGAATACCAAATATAATAGTTAGTTAACCGTGACTTCTTTAAATTGTAAAACTTGTCTTGCTTTTTAACCGCCGTCGTCGTCCTACCATCTCTAAGTCCCTTCGGTTTTCCAACATTTTCGTGTGTCTGAAATACTTCACTTTTCATTTCCGTTGTGGTTATGCCGAAGGTTCTAGATTTGGAAGACTCAACTTAGCAAACTCCGAAAGTGTAAGAAAGCAGTTCGTTGTCATCCTTGGTGAGAGCGGTGTTGTTTTTGTTTTGTGTTTAGGTTTACCTTCGAAACGCGCTCCAGGGGGCTAAGTATGTTGATCAAGATGAATAGCACTATAAACGAGACAAAGTGCTAAAGAGCGGTGCCCGGTTTGGCGTCAAGAAAGTCGCTTGCGTTAGGGATTTTAAGATGCTATAGGACGACGACGGCGGTTAAAAAGCAAGATAACTTTTACAATTTAAAGAAGTCACGGTTAACTGACTATTATATTTGATATTTGAAACTAGTTTAATAACTTCCAAAACGCTCCAGTATTGTTAAAATGATTGTAGTGTCCGTTTTGAAGTCAATCTCAAGCAGCAGTTCTCATCTTTTGGCCGTGGACGTCGTCCGGAAGACGTGAAATTGCTCCAAGTGGCGTTGTATAAAGAACGAGGATGGTGTTTAGATTAATCTGGAGACTTGAAAATTATCCATTCCGTTGTTTTGCAAAAATAATAATTTTGTTTAAAGAACGTCGTCGTTGAGGTTGACGTCGTTGATCTTATAAAGTCCCTGTTTTCGGGTCCGTGGCGTACGGTTTCCACAAAAAATGTGACACACAGAATCCTAGAGGGATGCAAAGCATTACGGGGCGAGCCCTTATTTGTCTGTTCAACAATAAAATGAGTAATAAACTAAATGATTTAAACTTAGGATTAGTACATGTTTGTGAAAATTGATCATCAAGGTTATCATAGCCTTATGAAAGATTGTTGTTGATGTTAGTGACTGACGTTTCGACAGCCTCGACACTCTTGTGAATGTTTTAAGTGTATTTATTTTAAGAAACAAAATAAATTTGATGTTCAGGTTTTAATATTAAAATCGATTAGTTGGGTTTTTTTCAGTAGTTTACTGCAATATTTGTATGATATATTATTTTTTAATTAAACATAAACATTTTTTAAAGCCCCCGCCCCCCTTTTCTCTTTTTTGTCATATTGAGGAGCCATATGAATGCGCACTTGGAAAACCTACTGCTCTAAGTGTCGTTCTTACAACTTAAGCTGTTGTTCTTAATCTGTCCTATCATATGTAAATAGTGTATTAGTCTTTGTCTTTAATTTATGTCCACTCCGTATTTTTTGTCAGGTTGGTCTTCACATGGGACTCGTGTCCTGTTGACCATACCTTCAACCATGATCAAGTCTTGCATCGTTTTTATTTTTAACTTGTATTAATTCTTTCGCACACTTGTATGGTTGTAAAGTTAATAAATAAATAAATAAATATCCCTTTTAGAGTAAAAATAATATAATGGCTCCCTAGTTTCTCCTCACCCCCTGTATAATAAACAATTAGCGATCCCTATATAAAACGCTAACCCCTTCACCTTTTCACCGGTTTTTGCAATTTTTTCAATACGGCTAAAATATGAAGATTTAATGAAAATTAAGCCTTCTTTTTGCTACAGAAGCTACAAAAAGGTATTATTTGACTAACCCCTTAGCATTTTGACCTGTTTTAGCCATTTTTTTCAATTTTAAAATAAGGCCAAAATATGACGATTTAGCGCAAATAAAGCCTTCTTTTTGCTATAGAAGCTACCAAAGGCTTCATTTGACTTAATTATCATTTTTTGACCTTATTTCAAAAGTTTAAAAAAAGGCCAAAATCGGTCAAAACTTATATGGCACATGTTACTTCCGTTGAAATCGTGTGTTCTTATTGGCTGGAACGCGTCACGTGCCGGTGGATTATTTTCTGTAATCGACCAGTCGGTTATTACGAGATTTGTCAGCCATTGTTTTTACAAAAGCTACGAAAGAAAACCGCATATTTTATGAATTCAATAACCTAAGCACAGTGAGTTAAATGAATTTCAGGATTCCAAAGGCGATAACAACAAGGACAATAATATAGAAAACGATGAGTCTATGTCACGTTTGAGTTCACGCTAGCTGTTTATACGTATGCAATGGACCTTATGCATTAAAGCAAAGCATGCTGGGAGTTTAGTTACACAAATAAATTTTGGAAGATGGCGACCGCTTCCTTCGAATAGGAGCCGTGAAGCATTTAGTTAAATTTGTAGATGATTTTTTTCTTCTGAAGATTTAATAAAGGTTTTTATCTATTCTAAGTGGTTTGCTTTGTGTTTTTGTGGAATTGTGGATGTGGAACTGCCATATTTTTCAAAATATTCATCATTGCGGGGAAGAGATAATTTCGTTCGATGAAGACGGCTCTGATAACTATTTGAGATTTTACACGTTTGAAAGGTAGGTACTTACATAGATTTCTGTTAAGGTAACTAAGTCCACAGTCATTCACTGTTCCCAACTGCTAGAACTGCAATCGGCTTCTATCTGACTCTTCTGGGTTCAAAAATCATGTTTCAACTACCACATCTCTTCACGCACGATTCGCTCAAGATTCAAGAGTTCTATTTCTAAACCAATTTAAAACATTGAAGTCTCTGGCGCGAAAATAACCGGTTTGACCAACTTAATTTTTTCGCTTTTTCCTCTGTTTCGTAAACGTCGAAGTATTTTCAGCTCTGTGTGCGATTTTTTGCTTTGTTTTCTTCTTCGATAACCTATAGCCCAGCGACGAACACTTTTCACTACTTGTAAACACGAAGTGTGCTCAACTTGGATTGAATTTTCGTCTGGCTTTTTTATCATTTTGTTGGAAATGGAGAAAGCATAATGTGGACGAGAGTGGACAATTTACCACTATTCGCCCATGCATGAGTTCATATTGAAGCAACATTTGATAACAGACATCACTGGAAAACATGGAAACCACCAAATGCTCACTTGTAAGCACTGATGCAAGAAGTCTGGCTACCAAGAAACTGGTAACAGAAGTAAAAGTTAAAGCCAATATTATGAAAGGCGAAGAATGCTATTTTCTTGTAAAAGGCACTGTCCATAGAAACTGAAGTCACTGGATAGATGTACCAAGGAAGGCTTCCATGAAGAAAATACAATACGATGTTTATGTTCACTTACACCAGGAAACAGTGAAGGTTTCACTGGCAACAGAACTTGTTTGTTCATGCAACGTAGGTCTAGGTGGTTGCTGCAAACATGTAGCTGCTTTAATATTACAACTGCTTGACTTCTTAGTTCATACAGCTTGAGGCAACAGAGGTCCCCTGATGATTTATTTACAGTAACATGCACTCAGCTGCTACTACAATGGCATGTCCCCAGCAAAGAAGAACTTAAAACTGCAGTACTATTTGATGATTAAATTTAGTAAAGCAACAGCACAGCGCAAAACATTAATAAAAGAAGAGCCATGCAAGTCAGCTCCATCATTGTAAGACAAGTCAATGATTCAGACATAAAAAAACTATAAGATGGTTTGACCAAGGCTGGGACATCTTTATATTTTGAAGGACTGCTTGAATCAAATAAATGTCAACCATGTGACTGCAGTGATTTTCTCAAAGGTATGCCATCAAAAAAGAAATTTACTGGTCAGAAGCAGATTTAAAAGCTAGTCAGCTGTTTAATGTTCAAATTAGGAATACAATTTTGCAAAACATACAACACTGTACTTTCACTGACAGCATTAAATATTTACCAAACCTAAATTTGTCCCATTTGTTAAAGAGAAACTATATGCTTCAAAAGAAAATTGAAGGACATTGAACTAAAGTCAAAAAGCAGTTTTGGGTTTACGGAAAGAAGACTACATGTATGTTTAACTGCTTCAAATTTTGGCCTCATGATGAACAGACAACAAAGCATCTACCCAAAGTCTATACTCAACAACTAGCAGTTTAAGAACAATTTGTCAGCCATGGGTCCTGCATCATGTCTTTCAGGGGAAAGACAATGAAGAAATTGCAGTGTTGACATACCATATTTCCTCTATTAAGCCACCCAGGGGGCTTATTAATTTTGGACCATCAAGAGAGGGGGCTTATTAGAGGGAGGGGGATTATTTAATTTTCCAAATTTCTAAAACCATCTGTAACCGATTTTCTGTTAATGGAGCTATTTTATTTAAAGTAGAACGTCTTGGTTTAGTCAAGCAATTTTATTATAACAATACAATTACAATGTAAGTTACAAGTATTATATCTCTATAAATAAAAGTAAAATATTTAATTATTTTTCATGTCATGTTGTGGGAAGGCTTAATAGAGGGGGGGGGGGGGGGCTTTGTTTTTATTTTTCACTGAATGAGGGGGGCTTATTAGAAGGGGGGCTTAATAGAGGGAGGGGGCTTAATTAATAGAAGAAATACGGTGTGTAGAAAAAGTAATAGGTGAAGGCAAATATATTAATGCATGCATCCAGTGTGGATTTTTAGTAAATTTAGAAACACCATGGCTATGTGCAAGTCCAGCTTGCTTTTTTTTGACCCCACTTTTTATTTGACCCATTCTAAAAGTAATCCATGTGGTGTAGCAGTAGGGGAGGTACATGTAGCCTGCATAGCAAGTGTTGCTTAGTAGTCTGGGTATGAAGGTGGAGGAAATGCTTGTGGACAGACTCTGGTGCTTTGAAAAACCTTTGTCACCCATGAATGGGGGCTTCTGATTGGTGAGGCTTGAGTCAATATGGAAGCATTCCTGTTGTTGGTACATCTATCCAGTGACTTCAGTTTCTATGGACAGTGCCTTTTACAAGAAAATAGCATTCTTCACCTTTCATAATATTGGCTTTAACTTTTACTTCTGTTACCAGTTTCTTGGTAGCCAGACTTCTTGCATCAGTGCTTACAAGTGAGCATTTGGTGGTTTCCATGTTTTCCAGTGATGTCTGTTATCAAATGTTGCTTCAATATGAACTCATGCATGGGTGAATAGTGGTAAATTGTCCACTCTCGTCCACATTATGCTTTCTCCATTTCCAACAAAATGATTAAAAAGCCAGACGAAAATTCAATCCAAGTTGAGCACACTTCGTATTTACAAGTAGTGAAAAGTGTTCGTCGCTGGGCTATAGGTTATCGAAGAAGAAAACAAAGCAAAAAATCGCACACAGAGATGAAAATACTTCGACGTTTACGAAACAGAGGAAAAAGCGAAAAAATTAAGTTGGTCAAACCGGTTATTTTCGCGCCAAAGACTTCAATGTTTTAAATTGGTTTAGAAATAGAACTCTTGAATCTTGATCAAATCGTGCGTGAAGAGATGTGGTAGTTGAAACATGATTTTTGAACCCAGAAGAGTCAGATAGAAGCCGATTGCAGTTCTAGCAGTTGGGAACAGTGAATGACTGTGGACTTAGTTACCTTAACAGAAATCTATGTAAGTACCTACCTTTCAAACGTGTAAAATCTCAAATAGTTATCAGAGCCGTCTTCATCGAACGAAATTATCTCTTCCCCGCAATGATGAATATTTTGAAAAATATGGCAGTTCCACATCCACAATTCCACAAAAACACAAAGCAAACCACTTAGAATAGATAAAAACCTTTATTAAATCTTCAGAAGAAAAAAATCATTTACAAATTTAACTAAATGCTTCACGGCTCCTATTCGAAGGAAGCGGTCGCCATTTTCCAAAATTTATTTGTGTAACTAAACTCCCAGCATGCTTTGCTTTAATGCATAAGGTCCATTGCAAGGTAACATAAGGTATGTTACATTATGTTTCTTGAGGTATGTTAATGTATGTTATATTATATTATATTAACCTTAGTTGATAGTTCAGAACGTTTACTTGTATTTCCGGACTATCCCAACATCATCAACCCTTCCATACAATTCACGATGAAATTCTGGTTCATCACTACGAATCCTCAATATCCTTGTCATCAAGAGAGATAATAGGATCCTAAGTCATGATATCGTAAACCGACGTACACCGAACGCTACCTCAGCTATAGATCCTTCCCTGATCCCAAAATTAAATCCTCAGTCTGCAAAACTCTTACTCGCCCGGCGCCCTTATTGATTTGTGATCAAAACAACTGATATATCTTCTGAATTGGATCATCTACGAAACATTTTAAAGGAAAATGAAAAAAAAGTAGTCTATATGTTTCTTTTCTAATTAAGACCACTTATAGTTTATCAAAAACGACGAAATCTCCAAGTATCTCGTGTGCCTTGCCGTTATTGAATCAGCGCGCGTGTATAGCAGTTCATTTACTTCTGGGTATTTTACAATTTAAAATAGTTGATCTTTAGTACAAGAATGGCCACGTGTGCTCTATGGGATATAAAGTCCCGAGAATTAGATATAGACTACAACCACGAAGAAGTTTTGCGCCTTGCACGTTTACCGGAGAATTTAGGAACCATTCATTATTTATACCTGGGGGGAGGCTGGCAAGAAAGAGAGGGGTCATCAAAACGTTTTCAAGTAAACAGGGGGTACCACCTAAAAATATTGGTTCAAGAGGGGTCCCAGGGTTCTATCTATATTTTATGTTATTGTCGATTAATGCCAATATACCATTCTATAAAATTAAGTGTTCTCTACGGACGCTCTGATTGGCTGGGCTCTATGCATTTATAAGATGACAGAAATCATAAATTACATAAAATGGCGTAGAATTGCATGCATCGGCTGCATGAAAAACTCGTCAACTTTTCTTCGTTTTTAATATACCTTCCAAGCTTGTCGATCCAGCGATTTACGTTCAACTTGGTGTTTTTCGCTGAAGCTGAAAGGTTCTTAATCGAAGCAGCGGAAGTACGACATTTTACGAAGATGATCCTAAATAAAATTGATTTCAATTCCTCGAGTCCTTTCTGTTCGACCTCACAGGATTGTAATATCCCTTGTAAATACCAATTTAATAATATGAACTCTAAATATGAAAGCATGCAACTGTCTCGTAGCTAGTTCCGTACTGTTCTTTTCCCGCGACAGACCTCGCGCACACGGTCTGCTTGCCTGATGACGTAACAAACTAATTATTAACTATATTACTTCCCTCCCTTTGTCAGAGGATAGTTCAATCTATTAACAGAAACATAAAACAGCATGTCAGAGTTGCTGTTGCTCTCGATTTATTAATATGTCATGGACTATAATATTGTCTGAGCTGTCATTTGGAACGGTTTATATTAATTCACGGTTTAAACGTGCAGTAGTGCGAGAGCCTTGACGGTCGTTTCAGATTCCGTTTTGGTCTTTGTTGAAGAGTTTCTGGTTCTTTGGGCTTGGATGGTTTTGCAGTCATTGGGTTAACTTCCTTGTCATCATATTTGGCTGACTTGGTTGAAATTACTTTGAATTGCGAGGAATTAATTCGTGTAACTGTTTTAGAATCGTTCTTGGCGATGACCATTGTTCCCTTTCTCTTTTCAAGGACAAAAGGTTGGGGATTGTATGGAGCACTGAATTTGTTCTCCTTTGGCTGTCTCACAAGGACGGTATCACCTGGTTTGATGCAACTTTCCTTGGCATGCCGTCTGTTGTCTGCCCAGGATTTCATTTGGTCTTTCTTGTGAGCATCACTTTCAGCCATTGGTTTGTGTTGAGGCATGTAGAAGGCATCTCTGGTAACATGCATGCTCTTTATCTTCCGGTTGTTTAGGCTTTCAGAGGGAGATGTGCTGGTAGTGTAATGAGGAGTTGCCCTGTAGTTAAGGAGGAATTTATTCATCGTTTGCTTCCAATTATTCTTCTCAATAATGGCAGCCCAAATGCACTTCTATAATGTGCTCATGAAACGCTAGGCCTCTCCATTGGACTGAGGCCAGCATGGTGTTATTTTACGGTGTGTAAATCCACAGTGTTTAGCGTATGTCTCAAACGCAGTGCCTTTGAATAGTGGGCCATTGTCGCTTTTTAAAACCTCTGGAATTCCTTGGCGAGAAAATATTGCATCCAATTTTGGAAGAACAGATTTAGCTGAGACTGTCGTGAGCACGTCAACTTCAGGGAACCGACTGAATTCATCGATTACTACTAGGAGATATTCCCCAGTTGGAAAAGGACCTAGGAAATCTGTTGCGACTGCTTTCCAAGGTGCCGACGGTAGTTGGGTCATCTTCAGTGGCTCAGGTGCAGGGTGGTTGCCAGAAGTAGCAGCTTGGCATGGCAGGCAATTATGAATGGTTTCTTCCACCATCTTGTCGATGTTAGGAAACCAGACTTTTGTGCGAAGTAAACATTTAGTTTTCACGATTCCTTGATGGCCGATATGCGCTAGGTTGATTGTTTGTCGTCTTAAAGAGGTAGGCATAACGATTCGGTTTCCCCGAAGAACGATTCCTTTATGTACTGACAGTTCGTCACTCACTTTCTTGTATTCTGTTGTGGATGGATTTGACCAATTGTTGGTTTCGAAGGCTTGAATGGCCATTTGCAATGTGTCATCTACTGAGGTTTCAACCTGGATTTCTTGCAGGGTCATGGCAGTGGGTACGGCGTTGGTGCATACGTAGTTGATGTATTCCTCGGCTACGCTTTTCGGTTGAGATTCTGAGCAGTTTGGATGTCGGCTGAGAAAGTCTGCTGGGTTTTTCTCATCTTTGCCAGGTTTGTAGACAAGCTGGTAGTTTTAAGGCATTAAACGGAGCTTCCAACGGTCAATACGGGCGGAGGTGGCTTTGTGGCTGCGAAAAATGTGAGGAGTGGCTGATGATCAGTTATGATGGTAAATTGAGCACCATATAGATAAAGGTGGAAGTGCTCGACAGCCCAAACTACTGCAAGCATCTCTTTCTCAGTCTGAGAGTATCTACTTTCTACGTCAGTTAGGATGCGACTGGCATAGCAGATAACTTTGTCGTTTTGGACTATCAGTGCACCAAGACCAACAGGGCTGGCGTCAACGATCACTTCTGTGGCTTGATGAGGATCAAAGTATGACATGACTTGGTTGCCAGTGAAAGCCTGCTTGAGTTTGTCAAGGACTGCTTGCTCAGTTTCTTCCCATTTCCAGGTGACATCTTCTTTGGTCAAGGTACGTAACGGAGCTGTGATATCAGCATAACCTGCTACGTAGCGTGACAGGTACTGGGCCATTCCTAGGAGAGACTTAACTTCGCTTGGATTACGTGGAGGTGTAGCATTCTGGATAGCTTCAACCTTCTTTGGGTCGGGGCGTAGTCCTTCTGCGCTGAAGATGTGACCATAAAAGATTACTTCAGATCTCGAAAAGTGGCATTTCTCCTTGTTTAATCGAAGGTTGTGGGACTTTAGCCTTTCAAGGACTCGATGAAGGTTGGCATCATGAGTAGCTTGGTCTTTGCCAAAAAAGATTATATCATCGGATATATTCTTGCAGCCGGTCAGTCCGGTCAGCAGCTCTTCAATGGTGTTTTGGAAGATCTCGGAGGCGGCGTTTATGCCAAACAGAAGTCGCTTATACCGTCTTAGGCCGAGATGGGTGATGAAAGTGGTAATGTGCCGGCTTTCTTCTGCGAGCTCAAGTTCATGGTAGCCAGACGATAGGTCCAAGGTTGTGAAAACGGTTGCACCATTTAAGTCAGCTACCAGGTCATCTATGGTGGGCATCAAATGTTTTTCTCGTTTGACTGCCTGGTTGGCCTCACGCATATCAATACATATTCGTACTTCGCCTGACTTTTTTGGGACTAGAACAATGGGACTAACCCACGGGGTCGGTCCATCGACCTTTTCGATGATATCCAACTCTTCAAGCCGCTGGAGCACTTTCACTACATCAGATCGAACGTGGAAAGAGATTCGACGGTGGGGTTGTTGCTTAGGGGAGACATCGGGATCAATGTGTAGTTTAACAGTTTTACCAGTTAGCTTTCCAATACCGGAGAAGAGGCATTCAAATTCTGGAGGATACTGGTTAGCTGGTGGTGGATGGTGTGTGGTACTGTTGACCGAAATTTTAAGCAAGTCAAGTTGGCAGGCTGTATTATAGCTTAGCAGGTTTCCAGAGTTGCCTTCAACCACATGGAATTGAGCAGAAAGGTGTTTGGGATGAGTTGAAATGTTTGTTGTGACAGTTCCTTTTAGCGGTAGTGGCCATAACGATCCATAGGAATAAATTTTGTGATTTGTTTTCTCCAGTGTGATTCCATTGTTGTGATTGATTTGGTAATAGGTGACGTCATCAAGGATATTGACGGAGGCATAGGAATCGATCATGACGGTTACGTTGTGCCCTGCAACGTTAACATGGCAGTTTGGTGGTGTGGTTTTTCCAGTGAGATTTGCGATTGTGAAAACATAGCTTGATTCAGAGACGGAGTCGGTGGAAGGCTGGGGGCTGGTATGGAAAACATTCTTTACAGACTGTGACAATGGTGGGTTTGTACGGCAAACCCGAGCAAAATGCCCAATTTTCCCGCAGGATTTGCAGTCCTTTCCTTTCGCTGGGCAGACTCTGATGTGCGGGTATGTTCCACCGCAGTTTCGGCAGATTTGGTTTGTACGACTTGGCTCAGCGCTTGGGCTTCTGAAAGTACGAGGGCGATGGTTGTCAAAACGAGATCTTGGGGCCCTGTAGCTTCGTTGTTTGGCTGTTGTTGATTTCCGTCACGTATTGAGTTTACACTGGAGAATTCTTGTTGCTCGACTTGGCTGGCCTGTCGTTCGCTTATTTCGATGGCTCTTCCGGTCTTCAGAAGGTTTGGTAGATCAAGATTGTCTCGAAGGGCTCGTCGACGTAAAGAGTTGGATGTGCAAGTCAAGATGATATGGTCTTTGATCTCTTTGGCGGGGTCACTAAATTCGCACGTTTGAGCAAGATTGCGCAATCGAGTATGGAAAGAATCAAGGGACTCTTCGGGTTTCTGCCTCGCCTGACGAAAGTTAAAAACTTCGAAGGCCACATTGGTTTGAGGTGTGAAGTACTGGTTAAGCTTTTCCTCCACGGTTTTGTAGTCTTCGTGATCGGTAGTTGGCAGAGCATCATAAATGTCGTCAACGTCAGGACCAGCGTAGTGCAGGAGCAGAGCTGTTTTTCGTTTATCAGCTGTTACGTCCACAAAGTAACCGTTCGAACCGACTGTATCTGACTGTGAGAGGCTGTCTATATTGACTATATTCTATACTCTAGATAGTGTGTTGTTTCGGTTGAACTTCAGCTGGTTGACTTCTTCTAGACTTGTGTATTTGTTGTGGGTTTCGATCGTGTTTCCTCGTCGCCAGATGTAATATCCCTTGTATATAACAATTTAATAATATGAACTCTAAATATGAAAGCATGCAACTGTCTCGTAGGTAGTTCCGTACTGTTCTTTTCCCGCCACAGACCTCGCACACGGTCTGCTAGCCTGATGACGTAACAAACTATTATTAACTATATTACAAGGATCGATTAAGCGGGTTTTTTTTACAATACAATACAATAAATTTTATTTAAACACGATTGGAATTAAAGCATACAGCTTGTGGTGTCGCGTATTTAAGTCTATAAACTCAGTTGCAGCAGGTTATACTATGTCCATAGCTAGGGGAATACTTAATACTCCTCCCCGCATAGGCACAGGTTATACTATGTCCATAGCTAGGGGGACATTCTATACTCCTCCCGCAAGGCACCATACAACCCAATGCAACCAGATAATCATATTACAAGGAAAAATAAAGAAAATACTGTACATATCAATAAAATTTAAAACAATCTTCATGCCTAGGTGCACTTTGCACAGATTCCGCCTCAAAATTTATAAACCTTAGGATGCCTGCTGTCTTTATCCTCTTACCAAGGGTGGTAACATTTGTTACAGAGTCATCAAGGTCTGCAGAGATCGCATTCCAGATAACAGAACCCCTATACGTAATTGAGTTCTTCATATAATATGTATTGAAGCGCGAAACATTTACTTTATGTGCATTACGGAGACTATACTTATTTTTAGATTTTGTTATTATATGGGTCATACTTAGTGGTGTAATATTGTTGTTATACATCTTATAAGCTAATTGTGCCAGTCTTATCTTATACATTTGATTGAGTGTATCCCATTTGACCTGCTCTAAGACCTCAATAGAGGGCATTTCACGTGATAGACTAAATATCACTCTGGCAGCTCTACAATGTAGAGATTCCAAAGAATGAAAGCCTTCCTTATTGGTACACCCACCCCAATTTGGCATCGCATATGTTATAGAGGATAGAATAATCTTAAAATACAAACCTAGGAGCATTTGCCTTGATAAGAATTTGCTACATTTTATCATGTTCAGTTTGTTAGCGAATCCTTTTTTGTTTCTAATATGCATGTCGAAACCATGTTAATTTGTCATCAATCGTAACTCCTAACAACCTTGAATGAGCCACCCACTTTACCTGATGTGATCCAAGCGTTAGTATATTCAATGGGCCTGTAAAATTTCCCCTATGCATTATCATAGCCTCGCACTTCTTTTGGATGAGGTGCTAGAGAATTTAATCGACATCATTCCATTAGCTCGCCAAGGGCTTTATTGAGCAGTGAAGTCACCTCGTCAATAGTTTGCGCCACACAATAAACTGTGGTATCGTCTGAGTACATATATACAGAGCCTGAACCAACTGCACCAGGTAAGTCGCTCGTATACAAAGTAAACAGTGTCGGCCCAAGGACTGATCCCTGAGGAATGCCATAAGTGACTTCAGCATAGTCTGGTTGCTATCCATTAATAACGGTGAATTGTTTTCTCTCACTAAGATAATCTTTTAACCAGGCCAGTAGATTTCATTTAACACCAAAATTGTGTTCCAGTTTATGAATCAGAATCCTATGTGATACACTGTCGAATGCTTTCTGAAAGTCAATGAATACTACTCCTACAACTACGATCATTGACAAAAATAGTTGGCACGACACTGCGGAGTTGTGTTGAAGTCCTATATTGCTGGAAAATTTTAATTTATCCCCTGTTTCCCCCCATCCCCCGTCTCAATGTTGGTCCCATTACGATGATAGTGTGTCGAAGGGCATCACAACACCAATAGCGCATCATTTAGTTGCTATACAACATTGAAATGGGGGGAAGGGGGGTCCGCACCTGCTAAACGTGTAATGTGTGCCAACCATTTTGTCAACGATTGTAGCATAGAATCAATTGCATGCCTCCAGATCTCAGTTAATTGGGCTAGTAATAACTCCGTGGAATGTCCTTTACGATAAGCCCATTGTTTGTCTGTGACAAGCTGGTTATCAGTAAAGACATGCTTAAAGTGTCACTAAGACGAAAAATCGTCAGTCTTTTTCTGATGTAATCATAAAGTAGATTTAAAATGATGATGAACGGCGTTTGTGGTTTGTAAATATCTCATCTCGTTCAAGAGATATTCACGTTTTTGAAATATGCAAATTATATGGCTGATGACGTCATTTTCTCCAAACGAGCGAAATGAAAATCGTAAAATTAGGAATATCTCTAGAAATAAACAATAGAAAGTGCTCAAATTTTGCATGCTTATAGTATTAAATAAAATACGTTTCACTGTGGAACTTTAGTTGTTTTCGTGGAAACTGCTGGTTCCTGGCCCCATCCAATGTTAAAATTAAATTTTCTTATTTATCAGCAATCAAGTAGCGTTTACTCCAGCGAGTAAATGTGACGATTAGGGCTTGTGTAGGCATTGTAATTCAAATGTTTAAATCTTTCTATTTTTAAACAATGAGGCAAAAATGATAACTCCCTTTTTAAGGTTTAGAGTAACCTGAGAGCATGCGCTTACCATGGCAATCACAAAAGTTCCACAGCGAAGTGTATTTTATTAGATACTATAAAGCATACAATGTTTAAGCACGTTCTATTGTTTATTTCCAGAAATATTCCTTATTTTACGATTTTCATTTCGCTCGTTTGGAGTAAATGACGTCATCAGCCATAAATTTGCATATTGCCAAAACGTGAATATCTCTTGAACGAGATGAGATATTTACAAACCACAAACGCCGTTCATCCTCATTTTAAATCTACTTTATGATTATATCAGAAAAAGACTGACGATTTTTCGTCTTAGTGACACTTTAAATGCGGCATTCAGTCTAGCCACTTTCCAATCATTACACACTATACCTTTAATTAAACTTCGCTAGTATAGGTTTGGCCAGAGGTGTTACTACAGCCATTCCTGCCAATTTTAAGAGCTTAGGTGAGATTCCATCTGGTCCGATTGCTTTTGCAGGTTTCAACAAAGCAAGCTTCTTTTCAACTTCACTTCTCATCAACTGAGCTTCCGATATGCACGGGGCTGGTATCACTTGTGTGCAGTGTAATAGTTGCGGTTCAAAGTTCCTCGCCAATTCCTCGCCAATGTACGGTGGAAAAGAAACAATTCATCAGATTAGCTTTTTCTTTGTCATCCACTGCAAGGCTTCCGTCGTCGTCGAACGGCCCAATAGCCTTCCTCTCTTTAGGCTTGGTAGCTTTAGTAAGTAAGTTCCAATAACGCTGCAGTGGTTTTAACTTCATAAAGTTTCTCTTGGAAGTATGCTGCCTTGGCTTTACTTCATTCCTAAGTTTCTTGTATTTGGTTATATCTCGCTATCCTTTGTTTCTATCGCCTTCTTAAATAACTTATATCTGCGATTCATCTTCTGTCTATAATCGAGTTATTTATCCAGGGAGTTGATATACTTTGCACTCAAGATAAGTTCAGATACTTAGCTCACACTTTTATCTTCCCAAATTGTGACTTACAATAGTTTACATATTCATTTCAAAGCTTTTCTTGCGAACATGAGTTGATCGAATTACTCTGTTTTCAACGAAAACAGCAATTCACGATTTGACGAAGGATAGCAAAAAATCTAGCCGTTCGCATTACCTTCAATATAGCTTTAACGCAGTTTATTTTTATTCATCTGTTTTCCTGACTCAATATTTTCTTTGGGAAAAATGGGTAACACGTTCAAAAATCGCTCACGATGACCCATGGTCGGCCCAAGTAGAATATAGTGGGTTTGAAGACTGAGCAAAAAAACACTTCTTTTTGTTAACAGCAACTTTTGAAGACACTTTGACGATTATATCTTTTTCCACATTCCACATTTTATCACACATCAAGCTTATTGTGTATTTCTGGGAAAACGTCGTTTTCAGCCGTTAATTGTGGCGAAATTCAATGGCAAATATAGGAGAAATGCAAAAATATCTCTAAATCTAGACGTTCGCATTAATTTCAGACCGTGATTTTAATAATCTTTGATGGGCAATTGAACTGCTTAGTCGGTAATTCATTCGGTAAAAAAAATGGGCCTGGTAGATTAATTCGACATTGAATATAGCATTTTGTTTATTTCCTTTCCAATTATGTCGCGGACGGGAATGTGTCCCGCGAATTTCACGAACTCACCCGAAATCCACGCATTCTTGCCGCGCATGTGCAGACAAATTGCCCACCTGTTCTTGCTGGAGTTTAATATGAATTAAGGAGTGCTGAGCAAAAGGCCTGGGTAAGAAGATGGGAAAATAAATCAAACCTACTTGTTCAAGTGAGATATTTCTCAAAACTGTTATGGCTATGGAAGTCAAACATTCAACAGTCTTAAGTTTAGATTTATAGCAGGGTTTGTTCTGATTAAGGTCATAGTAAGGTACTGTAGATCTGATGCTTTGTTATGTTGTAATTCCTTTTGTATTGATGCATCACGAGAGGGGGGGGGGGTCTGCATTTTTAAGAATATGTGCAAGGGGGGTCATGGAATTTTATTTTTGTAATATATAGGGGGGTCAGAACATTTTGTTCAAGTTGTTGATGAATCTTGACAGCCCCTACCCGGGCATAAATAATGAATGGTCCCTTACTCTATATAGACTACAGCAGTGGCTCTATATCACATAGAGTTCAATGTGCTATGACAAAAGAAAACAAAAAATCTTTGCAGTGGACTCTATATAGACCTAGACCTCCTGGCGGAGGTAACAATTAGACAATGCAACTCATTATTGCTCATCAGAAAACTCGGGCTCATCTAATTGTTAATTATATGTATTTATCTCTGTTTGTCTGTCATCTGTGTGAATGAATGAATGAATGAATGAATGAATGAATGAATGAATGAATGAATGAATGAATGAATGAATGAATGAATGAATGAATGAATGAATGAATGAATGAATGAATGAATGAATGAATGAATGAATGAATGAATGAATGAATGAATAGATGAATGTTCCTTTTTGTAACATACTGGGGTTCCTTTTTGCAACATAGCATGTTCCTTTTTGTAACATGGGTTACTTTAGTAACATTTAGTTAGTCCTTTTTGTAACATGCAATTATACAATTTTGGCTATGTTAATTTTAAGCCTTTTTAGCAAGTTTGTTTGCTTTTAAATACAGCATAGCTAAGAATATGATTAGTTTAGGAAATATTTATTCAAAAATGGATAATTTAATGATATATTAAATATCATAAATTGTAATGAGAGATATTATAGAATAATATATTATATGTTATTACAATACATTTTACCATATATTGCTGAAATTAATAGACAATAAGATTCAAATACATTTTTGTCACTTGCAGCTGACTTTTAACAGCAATTTTGAATGCTCAATTTTTATTAATAGTAAAATTTAGTTTTAGTAGCATAAAGCAGTGTGTAGCTCGTCGAGTGTTTCTCGCAATAAGTTTATCTTTACATGTTAATACGACCGAACATTGCATGACCACTTGAAAACTGGACTTTTATCCTGTCTTGACAATGTTCCTTAGTGATTTATTTTGATAACTCAGAGAAATTATCATTGTTCGATTATTATAACGATCTCCAAGTGGTCATGTCATATATCCTTCACAGATTATTATAGAAATCAAGACAAGTAACAGGTTTTAATAATATATTTCATCATCATGAGAACAAATACATAAAATACATATCTGTCTATTACAACAATTAACATTGTACATTAGATTAAACACTGAATATATGAATATACTGTATGCTAGAAAACAATCTTTCGATGCATGATCTGAGCACAAAACTGTTTTTAGCACTCTGTGATGTACTGTATGTGTATGTGCTAAAAACAGAAGAACACATACTGATTGTCTACATGTATACATGATCAGAGCCTTAGGCAGGATTAGTAATCCACCCGTCCAAAAGTGCCCGCATTACTAGGGGGGTCTGGAGGCAAGCCCCCATCCAGAAATGTTTTGAAATCAGGTCTTCTGAAAACGTGATTCTGAGCATTCTGGAAAACAAAAGTACTCTAAATTGGAGAGCAAACAGCAGCAAAATCTATCGTTTTCTTTGTCTATATTTAACGATTAGTCACCCATGCCATTTTGTACTGAAAACACGTGGATTTGTGTCAGCGGTTGTAGAATGCAATTATGCTAATACGTGATGTTGTCATCTTGATAAGGTTATGGTTGACGTCCGCCCTCTACCGATTAAAATAATCGCCAAATTTACTCCTAAAATACTATATATTTCGCAAAAACATGGGAACTTGTATCTTGTGGTATTGTGGTCAAGGTATGTGCAATGACTGTTGAATGGCATAACAAAACTAAAGCTTGTACGGTTGTCTAAAGACGAAATATTGGAGTTTTGTTTTAATAAATTTTTACCCATCCACTTTCAAAAATGCCCGTCCAAAAGACGGGTGGACGGGTCTCTGGCTAAGCCCATGTAACATGATTGATTACGTAAACAGGTATAAAAAGCTTTTTTAGTTAGAGTATTTCATGTAGTACATAAATGTAGTTCTTAGAAGGGTCAGAGTGCAGAAATTAAAGTACAGAGCGCAGAAAGTAAAGTACAGAGCGTAGAAATGAAGTACAGAGCATAGAAATAAAGTGCAGAGCGTAGAAAGTTAAGTACACAGCGTAGAAAGTAAAGTACAGAGCGTAGAAATCAAGTACAGAGCGTAGAAAGTGAAGTACTGAGCGTAGAAAGTAATGTACAGAGCGACTAGAAATTCTAGAAATGAAGTCCAGAGCATAGAACGTAAAGTCCAGAGCGTAGAAATGAAGTCCAGAGCGTAGAAAGTAAAGTACAGAGCGTAGAAAGTGAAGTACAGAGCGTAGAAAGTGAAGTACAGAGCGTAGAAAGTAAAGAACAGAGCATAGAAATGAAGTGCAGAGCGTAGAAAGTAAAGTACAAAGTGTAGAAATGAAGTCCAGAGCGAAGAAATGAAGTGCAGAGCGTAGAAGTTAAAGTACAGAGCGTAGAAAGTAAAGTACAGAGCGTAGAAAGTGAAGTACAGAGCGTAGAAAGTAAAGAACAGAGCGTAGAAAGTAAAGTACAGAGCATAGAAATGAAGTGCAGAGCGTAGAAAGTAAAGTACAGAGCGTAGAAAGTAAAGTACAGGGCGTAGAAAGTTAAATACAGAGCGTAGAAATGAAGTACAGAGCGTAGAAAGTAAAGTACAGAGCGTAGAAAGTAAAGTACAGAGCGTAGAAAGTAAAGTACAGAGCGTAGAAAGTAAAGTACATGAGCGTAGAAATGAAGTGCAGAGTGTAGAAAGTAAAGTCCAGAGCTTGGAAATGAAGTGCATAGTGTAGAAATGAAGTCCAGAGTGTAGAAATGAAGTCCAGAGCGTACAAACGAAGTCCAAAGTGTAGACCATGAAAGTAAAGTGAAGACCATCTTGCTCCATGTGATATCTCCGCAGTATCCTAACAAGAGAAAATACATTTAATTAGAAAAATACTTTAATGTAATACTGTATAAACCCAGGGGCTGATTTAGCGTTAGTCAAATAAGTCATACGACTAATGTAAAAAAATCCGTAAGAAAAAATAATTATCGTATCGTTCTTCGCTCAGTCTCGACTCTCGAGATCGCCGAGCGAGATAATCGATTATGTGAGACTGCCGACCGGCATTTTGACCCGCACCGCGCGGTTGACTTTGTTCTTTCTCGACGGATTTGAGCCTATTGTATCAGCCGCTGTGATTGGTTGAATTTATAAATTAGCCTTTATAGCGACCTGTGATTGGTTTGCCGAGTGTTCGCCGGATTTCTTTGTCTTTCTCGACGGATTTATAATCCTTGTATCACCCTTTCTGATTGGCTTAATTTTTCAATAGCTCTTTATCAAGAGCACGGATTGGTTTAGCGGCGTTTTACTTTGTAGTTCTCGACTGATTTGTGGATTGATCAGTGATCGATTCTGACTAACTTGTCCTAGTATCACTACAAGCGGATTCTTTCGTTTGGAACATGGCTTTCTCCAATACAAACGTGATAGATCTTGATGTATTCGCTTTGAAGGACAACGACGAGATGTGTTGCGAGAGATTTATAAAACGGCAAGTTTAATACCGTCGACTCGAGGGTCAACAAGCGAAGGATGCTTTGGGCAATGGAGCTTTTTACCAAGATTGGCAAGACGCTTCAAACTTCAAAGGAATTTTGGCACTGAGATATACGTGGTAATATACGCCAACAAATGACAAGAAGAACCCTCGTGCTGCTCTCAGGTAAGCAGATTTTTCTGCCTTAATTATTCTCTAATTTCTTTAAGTTCGTTCGACGTATAAAGACATATAAATTCTACATGGAATTTTAATAAATACAACAATAACAACCTTCGCCGCGATTGAGACCACATGGCATGTCTTCAAATGAAAGGTGACCTTTATTATTGTTTAGAATCTTATTTATATATCTACGTGTTGTAGCGCAAGTAGCTCAAATTCATTCAGGGTTTTCCCTTCTTGTATTTGTTTATATAAATGGTTTGAAAACTTAATTGAATATTAATATGATTTTGAGACTAGCATTGTAGCAAGAACTGAAATACAAGCTAAAGGATTTTGTCAAGATTGGATAATGTAGACTACTTCATAAATTCATAAAATAGATAGTGAGGTCTGGCAATCATAATTATGTTATTTTATGTGAGAGACCATAGTTAGGGCCTGTTTTCAAGGTAGGGTTACCCCTACCCTGGGTCAACTATATTAGATGTGGTTACCAAACAGGTAAAAAGTTTTCCTGGGTAGGTGAGTTATCCCTACCAAATGCATTTACAAGGACAAAACAAGTGACAAAAATCCTAGATCCGCCACTGAAACCATATCCAAATATTCCCTAAATGATCAACTGCACTTTTACAATAACAAGACACCTGCTTAGGCGTTCAAAAACAGTGCACCGTAGTGCAGTGCAGTGCAGTGCAGTACAGTGCAGTGCAGTAGAGCACAGTGCAGTAGAGTGCAGTACAGTACAGTGCAGTGCAGTAGAGCACAGTGTAATGCAGTAGAGCACAGTGCGGTGCGGTGCAGTGCAGTGCAGTAGAGCACAGTGCAGTGCAGTAGAGCACAGTGCGGTGCAGTAGAGCACAGTGCAGTGCAGTAGAGCACAGTGCAATAGAGTGCAGTACAGTGCAGTGCAGTACCAGCAGTAGAGCACAGTCCAGTGCAGTAGAGCACAGTGCAGTAGAGTGCAGTACAGTGCAGAAGAGCACAGTGTAGTGCAGTAGAGCACAGTGCGGTGCAGTAGAGCACAGTGCGGTGCAGTAGAGCACAGTGCGGTGCAGTAGAGCACAGTGCAGTGCAGTAGAGCACAGTGCAGTAGAATGCAGTACAGTGCGGTGCAGTAGAGCACAGTGCAGTGCAGTAGAGCACAGTGCAGTGTAGTAGAGTACAGTGCAGTGTAGTGCAGTAGAGCACAGTGCAATTGCAGTGCAGTGCAGTGCAGTGCAGTGCAGTGCAGTGCAGTGCAGTGCAGTGCAGTGCAGTGCAGTGCACAGTGCAGTACAGTACAGTGCAGTGCAATGCAATGCAGTAGAGCACAGTGCAGTGCGGTAGAACACAGTACAGTGCGGTAGAACACAGTGCAGTGCAGTACAGTACAGTACAGTGCAGTACAGCGCAGTGCAATACAGTGCAGCGCAGTGCAATACAGTGCAGTGCAATACAGTGCAGTGCAGTACAGTGTAGTGCAGTACAGCGCAATACAGTGCAGTACAGTGCAGTACAGTGCAGTACAGTGCAATACAGTGCAGTACAGCACAGTGCAGTACAGCACAGTGCAGTATAGTGCAGTACAGTGCTGTATGGTGCAGTATGGTACAGTGCAGTGTAGTACAGTACAGTGCAGTGCGATGCAGTGCAGCAGTGTGATGCAATGCAGCACCGTGCAGTACAGTACAGTACAGTACAGTACAGTACAGTACAGTACAGTACAGTATGGTACAGTGCAGTGCAGTATAGTGAAGTACAGTACAGTACAGAGGATCACTCGATCTTTAGGTTCAATGATTATAGATCCGACATTAACATAACACATGCACAATTTACCATTTATTTTCACATTGTTTAGTCTTTTGAGTTTTGACCAAAAGGTCAGTAAGAAAACTCAACTGGTGTGGAAAATGTATTCATTACTGATGTTTCTTGTCTGAAAGACACATCGTTGTCAACATCCTCAGTCTTTCAATCTCTCAAATGATTAAAGTTTAAAAGATAGTATCAGTAGTAGATAACCCCCCCCCATCCACCGACGGAAGTAGTTAATATTCAGCGTGACTCACGCACCGTGACTCACGCATGACTCACGCCTGTGACATGATTGGGCAAGATTGGAATAATTATAGTATACATGAAGCTATATAAGCTCGGACATTACGATGTTAGGATTACACCTGGTCTGGTCATCTATACTTGTTCGAGACTTTAGAGAAGGATTGGAACGTTTTTGAAAGCATTAGAAATTCTACCGTCGCACAATGGAATGTTTACACGGTGAACCTGCATCTTCGACAATTACACAGAAGGGTACGTTTTGGTTTTGTGGACAGAAACCTAGTTGCGAGTTCTTTTGCCCAGAAGAAGATTGCTACATGTTTGGAAAAGCCGTAGCCTCCTTCCATGAAAGTGGATGTATACATCCAAGGTGCTATGGCCATGGACGACTAGCACAAATGCGAATGGTTAAAGATAAGATGAAGGAAAGTTACGGGAGACCATACTTTGTTTGCTCCGAACGAGGAAATCCCTGTTCGTTTTGGCAATGGGCTGATGTCTTCGAGGGTATCAAACCAATATGTCGACATGGTCTGATTTGTCGTACTAGCAAAGTCAAGAAAGAGGGTGACAACCAAGGTCGTCTGTTTTACTCGTGTCCCCACGAGAGAGAAAACTGCTGTGACTTTTTCGAATGGAAACCGGAAGAAGATCCCCTTGAACCATTCTCCACTGTTCTGTTTAGTATGCCACCATCTTACAGATATACAGTCAAAAAGACTGGAGAGACATTCACGAGCCATGAAACTGATCATAAGAAAGCCTACGAAAAGTACCTTTTTCAAAAGTCGGTAAATGACTTGACTATAGACTTGGAAAAACTGAACATTTGCTGAACATGTATAATTTTGTATTCTAATTATCTATCTAATAAATATATGTTTATACAGGACTCTTTTGTGATTCATTTATCTCCAACTTTGGTCGTGTGAACACGAATTGTTATAGACCAATACGCATATGCTATGGATACAATTTTTGATGAATTAAAACAACATAACATTGATATCGATAAAGATACGTTATCATTTTATATTCAGACATGTCTTGACGATCATCGACACCTGTTTGATAGTTTTAGCGATCAATTAGATCGTGTGAACCTTCATCATATCTATGAAGAAATGGATCTAAATAATTTTGGAAGAATAGTCGCTTATCTCGCTTTCGTGTACAGAGTTAGCGATTCGTACGATAACCAAACGGTTCGAGAGGCCGTTCGACGAACGGTGAATGATTTCCACAACGTAGATTTATCACAATACAAGAGGCGTAAGAATTCTTCGTTACGAATGCTTGGTCAACTGTTCCAGAGATTAATATATGCATATATCGCCTGAGTGTATATATATATTGCGTCGTTGCCTTTTTTCATTCATTTACCTCTAACCTTAATTGTGTGAACATGACTTGCTGTGGCGGTTTACCACAAATAGCCCTTCGTAATATTTTTCGAAAGATTCGCTGCATCTCGGCGTGCTGTGGGGGGAAGATTGTGATACAGGCATCCGAATTAGATGGCGGAACAGTACCTTCACGACCTGTATTACAACCCAAAAAGTCCATCAAGTTTTGGAGGCGTAGATGCCTTATACCGTGTCGTAAAAAGTGACGGTAAATTCCAGATATCCCGAAACAAGATAAAAACATGGCTTAGACAGCAAGATACCTACACTTTGCATAAACCCGTACGACATAATTTTAAGCGAAATCGTGTTATTGTTGGAGCGATGGACGAGGAGTGGGAGGCTGATCTAGTAATTATGGATTCGCTTAGTAAAACAAATAATGGTTATAAATACGTTTTAACTGTTATTGATGTACTGTCCAAATTTGCGTGGGTGGAACCATTAAAAACAAAGACTGCAGAGAGTCTGGTTAAAGCCTTTGAAAAGATACTAAAGAAAGGAAGGAAGCCTGAAACAATTCATACCGATAAAGGAACTGAATTTACCAACAAACGCTTTCAAAAGTTATTGAAGGACAAACATATTCGATTTTTTACAACACACAACGATACCAAGGCATCCATCGTTGAACGATTTAACCGAACGTTAAAGGGGAAAATGTGGAAATATTTTACAGCAAAGAATACGTTGAAATATACCGATGTACTACAAAAATTAGTATATTCCTACAACCATTCGAGACACCGTAGTATTGGGATGAGACCAGTTGATGTTAATCGAGAAAACGAGAGTATTGTGTGGCAAAAACTGTATGGTGATGAGTCCAGCAAACCCATCAAATATAAATTCAGCATTGGTGACCAAGTTCGGATTAGCAAAGCAAGACGTACATTCAAGAAAGGCTACTTACCTAACTGGACCGAAGAGGTGTTCATCATCACGAAGCGAGTACCCAGACGACCGCCAGTGTACAAAATTGCCGATTATCACAGAGAAGAGTTACAAGGAACATTTTACGAACAGGAATTGCAAAGAGTTACAAAGACAGATAGTGACTTTTATAGAATAGAAAGAGTAATTAAGTCACGCATGCATGGTAAACGTAAAGAGTATCTTGTAAAATGGTTAGGTTATCCAGAAGCTTTTAATTCCTGGGTACCACTCGATAATGTAAAAGATTTAACGAAATAAAAATGTGTGTACCTTACAATTTGTGTTCATTTGTGTATTGTTCTTCGACATGGCAACACAGTTTTATTTAACGCTTCCAAGCAATAGCTCAATGGAATATTTTCCAGATAATACTGTAGCAAATTTTAAAGTGAAGCTTGCTGAAACTATACAACTGACAGGCGACTGGGAAGTAGCTTTATCAGAGTTATATTACCCCCATACATGGAGCGCGATTCGAAAAGGTAGTCAACAAACGTTTCTCTATAACGCTGGAACAAAATATGACGATACGGGTATTATCCCAAATGGCTACTATAACACCATTGCTGAGCTGGTGGGGGCTTTAAACCGTAGCATGAACAAAGAGGCACGAGCCAAGATAAATTTTACGTATAATCGAAGTACACGGAAAGTTGCCGTCGATGTAAAAAATGGGGCAAACGTTTGGTTTAGTGGTGACATTGCTACAACATTGGGGTTTCAACAAGACACCTTTATTAAAAAGAAAACCCTAAGCCCTTACGTAGCAGATGTTAACGGTGGATTTTCAGCCATGTATGTATACACCGATATCGTGGATGCACAGTTTGTCGGTGATGTCAAAGTGCCCCTACTCAGAATTGTCAATACTCAAGGAAGTTATGGTGAAAACGTGAATGTCAGTCTCCGCAACCTACAATATATTCCTGTCAAAGTAAAGTCCTTCGAAACAATTGAAGTGAATATAAAGGACGACAAAAACGAAAACGTATCATTTGGCTTCGGGAAGTCGATCGTGACACTTCACTTTAGACAGCGAAGATCTTCGTATTTCATTTAAAAATGAGACATACAATTATTCCAGACGTAAAGCAATTTCAACAGCATTATTTAAGAAGACAACAAGGTGGAAGTTTACCTGGTTTCCGAGGTGCACGTATTCAGAAAGGTTACGGCATTGGAAGTTTTTTTAAAAGTATTGCACGCTTTGCAATACCTCTGGTAAAACGAGGAGCTCAAGCTATTGGAAGAAGAGCTCTGCAAGCTGTAAAAGACGTTGGTCAAGATGTTCTGGCAGGGAAGAATGTAAAGCAAGCGATAAAAGGGCGTGGTTCTGAAGCCGTGAAAGATCTTGTTCAAAAAGGGGTCCGTCGGATTACGAACCAATCAGGAGCTGGTCGTAAACGCAAACGGGTGAATTCTCCTATAAAAGTCAAAACAAGACGTAAAACCGTCAGTCGTTCACAAACTGTGAAGAAGAAAACATCTGAGCCTACGGAAGCACAGATTGGACCGTTTATAAAATATAAATCATGAGTCAAGCTTTTAGTGCCCTACATAAAGATTCGTGTGAGTGTGGAAAATCAGAATTAGATTTATTTGTAATGCCTGGTACACAAGTAGAAATGAATAAAGGATTTTGGGAAGATATAGATCCAGTGTCGAGTATTGGAGCTTCAGATACTATTGAGTTTCTGTGTGCTGCAAATTCTGATGTGTATACCGATTTAGCAAACAGTTACCTACACGTGAAAGCAAAAATAACCAACAATGATGGATCTAATCTCGATGAAAATGTTCAAGTCGGACCTGTAAATCTGTGGATGCATGCTTTATTTTCTCAAGTAGAAGTTTACCTGAACAACAAACTTGTCACACCGTCGAGCACTGCTTATCCCTACCGATCATATATGGAAACTGTACTGAACTTTAGCAAAGACGCAAAATCATCTCATCTAACCTCAGCGCTGTTCTATAAAGATCAAGCTGGTCGAATGGATGTCGTGAACCCTGTAGCAGTAGATGCCGATGCAAACAAGGGTTTGAAACTACGGTATGTTCATGCAAGTCAAAGTAAGTCTGTGGCTATGGAAGGAAGAATCCATTCAGACCTGTTTGCACAAGACCGTTATATACTTGGTTCTGTACCAATCAAACTCAAATTAGTGCGTTCGAGAAACCCATTTTCCCTGGTATCGTCAGCAGATCATCCTGACTTTAAAGTGGTTTTGGAAGAATGTGTATTTCGCGTTCGACGTGTCAACGTCTCTTCTACCGTTATGATGGCTCATACCCATGCCCTTCAACGTGTCACGGCCAAGTACCCTATTAATCGTGTCAGTTGTAAAGTGGTTTCTGTACCGAGAGGAAATATGTCAGGCAATCAACCAAATATATTTCAAGGCCCTCTACCTAATCGAGTGGTTATCGGAATGGTTGATGCAGATGCTTATAATGGTACCTATGCCAAAAATCCTTTCAATTTCAAAAACTACGACATTACTTCTCTTGGTCTAACGGTAAATGGAGAACATTTACCTGGAAAACCCCTACAACTGAAATTTGCAGCTGCGAGAGGAAGTAACTACGTATCCGCTTTCCAAACCTTGTATGCTGGTACTAACAAATTATTTCAAAATGACGGCAATGGTATTACACGAGATGAGTATGCCAATGGGTACACTCTATTCGTGTTTGATCTGACAGCTGATCTGTGCCTAAGCGATCATATTCAACCGATTAAAAATGGAAATGTATCGATAGAATGTCAATTTGGAACGGCTCTGACAACAGCTATAAATATCGTGGTGCTTGGAGAATTTCAAAGTCTTATCGAAATTGACGCCAACCGCAACGTTCTGTGCGACTTTAGCAGTTAAGATGAACACTCTACAAATCCTGAACGTCCTGAAAGGTGATCCATTTACCAAGACCGTATTTAAAGACGTGTTACCATCGGATCGTCTACCAAGTCAGATATCGGAAAGACCTAGAGGTATTATTCTGAATGTGGATCCTAGTAATGGACCTGGTACGCATTGGCTAGCAATTTATCTCACTTCAGATGGACAAGGGGAGTTCATGGACTCGTACGGACAAGGACCGGGCTTTTATAGCAAAACTTTTGAAACGTTTTTACGAGATCATGCTAGCAGTTTTACTTGGAATGAACAAACTCTACAGTCATTAGGGTCTCGAGTGTGTGGACAATATTGTTTGTTTTATGCTTTACATCGATGTAGAAATATACCCATGTCAACAATTGTTGGCATGTTTACTGATAATAAAGAATGGAATGACATGCTAGTTCGTGACTTTATGCGTAAATATTATTGTGTGTAATAAATACAAGACAATTAATGTTGTAAACAATTCTTTATTGTAATATCAAAGCTTTACAAGGAATAAATTTATTTAACCCATTTATATGGATGTAAGTTTTTGTCTCTTCGTTTTTGTTTTTCTTTTGTTCTTTTTGATGTTGCTGGAGATGACGTCAGGGGGGTGTCTGAAATATCTTTGGTCTTATATTCTCTTAACATACTCAAACGATTTTCATTTCTGATAATGCCTTCAGGAACATTCATGTTTCCTAATGCTTTTGCGAACAGCTGCCATCCAGCAGGGTTGAAATTCTTTCGTTGACGTAGAGAATCGTTGACCAAGTCAACAACATTTGTACCCGGAATGGGTCGTCCTTTAAATACCATCTGTCCTTGGTCAGTCCATCCTATGAGGTCTTTATTCGCTTTAAGTTTCTTAACCAACTGTCGAGCTCTTGATTTCATTGTTACGGGTACACTTTCTAAAATGTCAGTTTCTATCTCTCCAGCCAACTCAGAGGGTTCTGTTTCAGCAGTCTTTTCTGTATTCGCTGGTTCTTCAGGTTTGTCATCAGCTGCGGGTGTCGATACGACGTTTACACGTACTGGTGTACTCATTCTTTTATCGTAATAATTCAGATAACGTTGAAGCGACTGATCGTACATTTTCACTTTCTCGTCTTGTGTTATATCTTGACGTTTAAGAAGATTTTGCATTTCTGAATCTAGTTCATTCACCTGCGCTGTTAAAGGAGTGACCAAGGGTTTCCTTCGATCTGTCATATGTTCTGGAACTAGTACCAATCTCCTGACGTGTTCCATTATTTGGTTAAAAAACTCGCCAGTTGTTCAAGTACAGGAGCTAGGAGAAACGGTAGAAAACCTTCGCCTTCTTGTAGAATAACTTTCTTTCTTTCTTTCTTTCTGGATTACGTTTATCAGCAACAAACTTGATATGATCGTTATAAGGGGCTAGTTTCCTTGCTGTTTTCGGAGTAATCTTAATTGTTTCACACCACACGTTCAAAAGACACTGTCTAATGGCTTCTAATAAATCGTCGTCGGCAGCTTTTATAATTGCGTTTCGCAGTTGAGGATTACACTTTGCCAATACTTTTAAAACATCGCAGTTCCTTCTTATACAAGCAGACATTGTCAAATGATCGCATTGTCACTGAACAGCCCCTTTTATACTCTGGGCTGGTACACGTAGTGGGTGTCAGTCGGAAAGATCCCGGATCTTACTCGGATTTCATCGGGACAGGTCGGAGTGAGATCGACAAACAAGTAGGAATATGGCTCTTTAGTCGCCATCTGATAGGCTTGCTGGAAAAACTTTGTGTTGCTGGGATACAGCTGTTTGGCCAGATGAATTACTTGACTAGCATCGCGGACATTTTTCGTGAGGACTAAGTAACTAGCGTTGAGAGAGATGGTACGGTGATCTTTGCTTTGATGAAATAAGTTTTGCACGATATAAATTACACTGAGATTCCCATGGTGGGATTTCTTAGTAAATAATTTCGCGATAATACTATCTTTCTCTCCCATCATGTCATCAATGATAAACAAATTTCTTATTTGGGGGTTAATGTTATCCAACATCGATTCGGGCAAACCTTGGACAAACTGAATCCCTGGAATTAAGGTTTCTATTTCGCCGAACGTATCTTGATACTCTGTATAAAAATACACGATGTTTTCCGGAGGTAGGTCGATCATGATCTTAGCATAAGCCAATAACTGTTTCACAAACGTTGTCTTGCCTGTCTTAGTACCTCCAGAGACCAAGAGCCCAAACGGATGTGTCAGTTGTATCGAGTACGTTTTCTGACTCTCAGGGGTGAATGTAGTTGTCATAGCAGTAAATGGGGCAGATGTTGTTACCCTATCATTGATAGACCTTTTGTGATGAAAAGATCTCATATGGCGTAGACGATTACTTGATGTGGCGAATGATTTTTCGCAGACTTCACAAACGTAAGACATGTTCACCCAGTGACTGTCAATCATAAACTGATGTCACTCTTTCACGCAACTGCTTTTATAAGATTGAATCATCGAATCCTAAGACTGAATCATTGAATCCTAAGATTGAATCATTGAATCGTAAGATTGAATCATTGAATCCTAAGATTGAATCATTGAATAATTGAATCCTAAGATTGAATCATTGAATCCTAAGATTGAATCATTGAATCCTAAGATTGAATCATTGAATCCTAAGATTGAATCATTGAATCCTAAGATTGAATCATTGAATCCTAAGATTGAATCATTGAATCCTAAGATTGAATCATTGAATCCTAAGATTGAATCAATGAATCCTAAGATTAAATCATTGAATCCTAAGACTGAATCCTAAGGGTTTTATATTCGCCCCGTTTGAATAATACATCATGTACCCTTTCTGATGCCCCAGGAGCCTATTTTACCTCATGATCCAATTTTTTATAAAGAGAAAATATAGAACCATGAATGTAAGCGCGAGGGTGGCCGAATGGTTAAGGCGCTGGGTTTAAAGTCCCAGAAGACGTGGGTTCGAATCCCACACCTGGCAATCATTTTTTTTCCCCTTCAAAATAAAACAACAGGTAGTGTTAATAAAAGATATATTATTCATTTTCCTATTTACAAGTACACAAAGTTAAAATTATTAATTATCAGTACACAAAATTAAAATCTCTAAATTATTTACAATTATTTACAGATGATAGTCAGCTAAATCCTTCGCTAATCTTAACAAACCCTGTTTACCACATATAGGACAGTCTTTACGTTTCCGAGGCATGATGTCAAATGAATGGTTTTTAAATTTTACTCAAAACTAAATATGTTTTAATAATGTCCCGGGGAGGGCTAACTCATGGCAGCTGTGCGATGGCCATGAAACATTTCAGCAAAATGTATTTTAACATTTCTATGGGTTGCAGGTTCTATCATTACTTGAGCGTTTTCAAATAATTGTTTTACGAATATTGTTTTCGCTGTAATGATGCCGCCATATATAAGAGTCCGAAAACGATGTGCTAATTGCAATTTGTGCATTGTTTAACTGAACAAATTATTCTTGTGCACCGCTAATTGAGCCATTTTTGGCCCGTTTCGGTAAAACAAGACCAGAGTCCCCTCCCACCCTTCGGCTTTCTCTAATTTCAGATTATTATATTAGTTATCGCTGTAATCCTACCAGGTTAAATAAACAGCGTGAGTCACGCGTACGGCTGAAACTTTAAAATTGGCGCGCTTTTTTTTTTTGACAAAATGGACCAATCAGACACCTAACTCTTAATCGCGGGAATGTATAAAAGTTAGAGCTCGATTAGTGTTTATAATAAAACAGTTATGGAGGATCGCAAAAAGGCATTATCGAGGGAGAGAAGCAGAGTCTATAGGAAGAAAAACCTGAAAGCAAAAATTGATTTGAAGAAGGTAATGGATTACCTATCAACAAATGCTAAGGAGCATTGGTTGGCGGTCCAACCCTTGTTGGATGATACAGAGCAACCGACACAGCAAGGACCAGAGCAAGGATCAGAGCAAGGACCAGAGCAAGGACCAGAGCAAGGACCAGAGCAAGGACCACAGCAAGGACCAGAGCAAGGACCAGAGCAAGGACCAGAGCAAGGACCACCGCAACAACCACCGCAGCAACCGACACAGCAAGGACCACCGCAACAACCATCGCAACAACCGACTCAGCAAGGACCACCGCAACAACCACCGCAACAACCGACACAGCCACCGCACCAACAAATACAGCAACCTGCACTATCCCTACTACAACAACTACAAGAGAGTCAAGAACAACAGCTGGCACAGCAAGTAAATGACATTCTCGAAGCAATAGACATGGAACTGTTCGTTTATAATTAACTTATTTTATATTTCATTGAACATTAATTTTATATTTACATTTATTTACAATTATTTACAGAACCCATGCATGTGTTAAATTAGTAACCGTACGGAACAGTGTTGAAATTATCTATAATTACCCGTTTATTATACACTATTCTATAATCTTTTTGTTGTTGTTTTGTGATAACCTGCTTCGTGCGAGTGTCCCTAGTAATTTTGAACGGTATATCTACAGCAACTTTCGGTGGACCTGTGCTTTCCATATCACACAGGATATTAAGATACACGAGATCACACATAACATTAAAATTAATTTTCTCCAATGTTTGGAAATTTAAAGTTATACCTCGTATCTTACAACACGTTTTACCATTGTTCATTTCATACGCGTAATTCTTAGGACCCCCAGAAACGAATGTCGTGATATGACCACCATCTAGCTCGTCCGTCAATTCGCCCAAATAAACGCCGGTCTCCGGTTCTGGCTCTCCTGGTTTACTCACGTAAATTACTGAATCCGTGTCGTAATATAGCACTCTTTCTCCCAGTTGTTCCAACGTATTGTAAAGCTTTAGCCGAGCGTGAGCAGTTGTGAACGCAGCAATCACCACATTGGTCTTGGCATTCGGTTGGATGAAGTTGCCTTTGTACTCATATCGTAGCTCTACGACGTCGTCACTCACAAACGAGGCGTCCGTCACCTCAATCTCATCGGATGTCAACATGTCGAAATACACTTGCGGATCTGTAATAAGTTTTACTTGGGTCATGTTGGTTCTCTGCGCAAATTTTCCTGCAAACAAACAAAAAAAAAGATAACCGTATCAATATTCTGTTCAATTTAACTTACTTCCCCCATTTTTACCACTAAGTTTTTTGAAGTATTACACTTACCCCAGAACGAGTTTAACATCAACTTCGCCAGTGCACGTAGGCCAGGGTTTTTCTCGATCTTGTTCCGATCCATCAGGATGCCTTCGCGTTGATAGTACTCGTCGATATACTGCTGCTTTTTCTCATCGGTGTCGCAACCCTCGGGGAAACCACTGGATTCTTGCTTAATCTTCAGGAATGTATCGATGTACTCGCTGAAGAGCTCGTTGCTCTGTCTAGGGAAATGCCATACTTCGTGAACGTTAACCAAACGATAACCCTTCTCCAACGCTTTCTCTAATTCATTGGTGACCCAAGTACCCTGAATTGCACGCTCCTGGTCTGTATGATTGCATGGCTCTTGGTTCAATCCGTCAGCACAAGTTTGGCACAGCGGGAACATAAGCTTTCCGTGAGCACGATACGGTAGAACCGGATGGTAAAGACCACGTGGGGGGAGAACGGTACATTTAACCAAACCGAAATACTCTGTGATATCGCCAAAGTTCTCGGTGATAATCTCAGGATGGCCCACTGGATATGAACAGTACTTATTCGTCCAGGGATACAAACTTGTAAAGTCCACATAATGAATTTGCTCGTCTTGCTGGCATTGATGAAACAACTTCGCCGCGTTCGTCCGCCCCCCATACAGTCCGTGTCTGGGTTCGAGAGGCTCAGAAATTTCAAAATTATTGAAATACGTTTTCATGTCCGAGTTTGCTTCGAGTTGACGTTTCAAGTCGCACTCCCACATCTCAATCACGTTGTAACCTTGACGTTTTAGAAAACGCGTTTTCTCGAGCGTGCGTTGATGTAAATCTTGCATGGTTTGCTGACTGACGGGGTTAACGGTGTCTCGTGCGTAACAAGAGACGCAGCCGTGCCAGAAACACCCATGGAGCTCGTAGACGGTGTTTGACTCTGCATGATACCCATCAACACGGTACTGTCCGATACGTTGCTCGCCAAAATTGCGAGAGTGCCGAATGGAAATATCGTTGCATTGCGCGGTATACGCTAACCATTTTAGGGCAATAACCGATTGCTTATCATGAGGTCTATAACCATGCGGTGGAATAACGGCAATTGTTTTTTCACGAAGAAAGTTCTTTCGAAAGACTAAGTTGCATGCCGAGGCAATTGTGAGACAATCTTTAAACGGGTCGATATCAGTAACAGAACGAAACAGTTCGCGAAATTCTAGGCAACAACGTCGAAGGATGTCGACGTCCGATCGGCAATACTTCAGAATTTCCTCTTGAAAGTCGAAAACGTAGTTATTGGCTCTCTGATTATTATACCACTGGTAAAACTTGTCACGATCATCGGCAGGCATTCCATCTGGATCATAGAAGCTTGCGTCGGGTATAGGACCTTGGTAGTTTTGGTTGGTTTCGGTGTTGAAGTGATGTGGGAAATAGCCCTTGGCAAGTTCGTTCAGACCAAACGTTTTCGGAAAGCTCGCGAGCTTCATTGGGATAAAGCATAGCGAATCCATAAACTTAATGTCTAATTCTGGAACGTTTAGTGTTAATATCTTTGCACCGTTCATAATAACTTCCGGTACCAAACCATTCTTATGGAGATATTGTAGGATGAAATACCCGTCATATCCCTGGAAATTATGAGCCATCACTAGACTGTTCGAATTGTGGTCTTGAAATAACCATTCACAAAATTCGTCCCGTGTATTTGCACCGCTAAACACCCACTCTTGACCGCTTTCGTCGTGAACAACGCATAAATTCGGTACGTGTTCGCCGCCTTCTTGCACGCATTCAAAATCGAAGAAAAATAATTGATTGTAACCTCCCTCGCCCCCGTCGTCTTCATTCTCATCTCCCCCAACTTCCGCCTCATCATCTAGTAAATCATTCGTGTCCGATTGCGCTTCGCGAGTGGTTTTTCTTTTCTTTGCCGGTTGAATATAGCACTGGTGGTCTTCAGGGACCACATACTCTTGACAAACTGTACACCGAACAAGACCGCAGTGATGTCTCTGAGGGTGTTGATTAGCTCGTTTCACCACCTGTTTGCAGTGTTGACATTTCACAACGGATGCACAAATTGAACGCTTTTCGCCCACGGCTTCTTTGTGCCTGTCGAAACACTCTTGGCTCTTGAAAAACCGGCCGCAATCGTTGCAAAATACCCAGCTTGTAATCGGACAGTTTTGCGTGTAGCATAACTTGCACGTATCGCCGCAGAGGTGGTCTTCCACTTTATCATAACCTTTCTTACAGACGTGGCAGTACTTCTTACGAGCAAGAAAAGCTGGCATGCTTGTAATTACATCATAATGGTTATCGTGGGCGTAAAGATAAATACGCTTCGGTGCCTCAGGACCAGAGTAAATAAGAGCATTCAGATGTTCTTTCGAGACAATGTTTATCTGGTAATCAGTCAAATAGGCTTGAAACTTTTTCACTTCTTCGATACCGCACTGTCCGAGTGGTACGCCGGCATTTTGATGTAACTCACGAGCAAGGTTGCCTTGCAACGGCCTTCGAGAGTACGAAATATGAGAGTACCGTTCATCGTTGTCGACTTTGGCTTTCGCGACGACGATGGCCCTACTAAGACATATATCGTCTTTGTTTTGGATACGAACGATACAGTGTTTTCGTGTAAGATACTTATCTAGGTTGGCGATCTTTCGCTTTCTTCCCGTTCCACCGTGTGGCATCTCGACATGGATGATATTGACAGTAATCGAATCATCTAGCTTAAACGAATCATTCGACTGAATTACTCTTTCGATTTCGGCTAAGATTCTCTCGACTGTTAATCTTTCACGAGGCATAAATGCTAATGAAATGGGATATTCAAGTTGAGGCGAATGCATAATAAACCTAACTTGATCATACATAGCAATACCATCGGTTACGCGATCGAGTAGGCTTTCAAATACATGATGTAATTGCCTCAGGACATCAGGCAAACCTTGGACTTGTAAATCGCCAAACTGAACACGATAATCAAGACCCGTGGTCTTAAACTTTTTCACGCGTACTTGCTTAACAGATTTTATCGTAAATAACGGAACAGTTTTAGATCTCTTACTTGGTATTGATTCCGTACTTGGTTTAGCGGCTCGTTTTCGGCTTCCTTCTCCGGTCTGGATAGATACCTCGGGTATCGACGGTTCATCAGAGACATCAGAAATATCCTCTAGTTCGGCCATAAATGAATCGTCGTTCCAATCCATTCTGAAGGATTCGTGTTGCTCGTTCGACCAACCATCCATTAACGAGGGTATCGCCGGTTCGGGGGCCTGACCGCGGGGGATATCGTCCATCTTGGCCATAAACGAATCATCGTTCCAATCTCGCTTGAAGGATTCGCGTTGCTCGTCCGACCAACCCTCCATTAACATCGTAGAAATCCCACAACGTTCGTTCTCCAAATCACGCTCCAAGGCATTCGACAATATAATAATACGTTGAAACAAGGCTGCTTCCTTATGCCTATCCTCGAAATCAAAGAGCCATTCCAGCGCCTCAATTTCTTCGACGGTTGTACAAGGCATTCGACAATATAATAATACGTTGAAACAAGGCTGCTTCCTTATGCCTATCCTCGAAATCAAAGAGCCATTCCAGCGCCTCAATTTCTTCGACGGTTGTACAACCTTTGAGTACATCGATAAGATCCATTGCTGTCAATGAAACAAAACGTATATTAAACTCTGATAAAATATACAAATAGTGAACGTCGTCATGCAATATAAAACGAATAAGTGCAAAACATCTTACCTTAAAATCAGACAAAAATATCTTCGAAAATATCTCCCAAGAAAATGCTATATCGCAAACAGTAAACTCCACAAGTAAAACACTTTAGGAAAAGTAGCAACTATACGAAATCACCAAACTTATATAGCTTCATGCGCACTAATTATTCCAGTCGTGTCCAAACATGTCCTATTGTTCTGTTACTCCGTTCGTCATGCGTGAGTCATGCATGAGTCACGGTGCGTGAGTCACGCTGAATATTAACTACTTCCGTCGGTGGATGGGGGGGGTTATCTACTAGTATCGATATTTGACAGAACCTATACAGTACCTACTGTACACCTAAACCCTAAACATGCTTCCATACACATCCAGTCTGATTCAAAACAGAAAACAAAAACTACAGATTGAGTGACTTAAATTCAATCATGACCACAAGTTCATCAGTTCAGTAACCACATTTAATCTTCCCATTCTATAATTACAGCACCGTGTCAGCCTTCGTAAGTGTTTAGGCTTTGATGCCTCGATGATCTTTTAAGACTAACTGAGTGATAATGTCACACCTTGTACTGATTGTTGAAAAGATCTGACAAGTAAAGTTCAAAATAAACCATATTGTGCATGCGTTATGTCAATGTCGGATCTATACCTATTAAACTTAAAGATCCGGTGTCAGAACTGTATAACCTGAACCTATTACAGAAGAGGTGTTTGAATTTACACATATTTATGAACATTAAAATAGTAATACTGTCATTTGCACCTAAGTGGAAACACAACCCATCAAAACATGTTTATGTTTTATTAAAACATGTTCAAAAGTTAACTGTTTTGAAATTGACAATGTGGGATTGGCAAGATGTGATTGGCTAAGAGCACAAACATGTACATATCAAAGGGAAAAATGGAAAACGTTTGTTTGATGTTGAAATAGAACATGTTTTGATGGGCAGTGTTTCCACTTAGGTGCAAATGACTGTATGTACTACTTTGTTGAAATTATACTACCGTAGAAGCACTCTGAACATGTTAACCCTTTGAAGCCTGAAGACAAGTCTTTAGTATTTTATTCTGGCTAATGCCAGATGATTTTATTCAGCACAGGGAGAGTACAGTGCAGTGCAGTATGGTGCAGTGCAGTATGGTACAGTGCAGTACAGTACTATATGGTACAGTACAGTGCAGTATGGTACAGTGCAGTGCAGTATGGTACAGTACAGTAAAATATGGTACAGTGCAGTACAGTGCAGTATGGTACAGTGCAGTGCAGTATGGTGTACAGTACAGTTCAGTGCAATATGGCACAGTGCAGTGCAGTACAGCACAGTAAAGTGCAATATACTAGTCTGTAGTGCAGCCAGTACAATGCAGTACAGTACAGATGATCACTCGATCTTTAGGTTTAATGGTTATAGATCCAACATTAACATAACGCATGCATAATATCATTTATTTTGACATTGTTTAGTCTTTTGAGTTTTAACCAAAAGGTCAGTAAGAAAACTCAACTGGTATGGTAAATTTATTCATATTGTTTCTTGTCTGAAAGACACATCGTTGTCAACATCCTCAGTCTTTCAATCTCTCAAATGATTAAAGTTTAGAAGATAGTTTCGATATTTGACAGAACCTATACCTACACCAAAACATGCTTCCATACACATCCAGTCTGATTCAAAACAGAAAACAAAAACTACAGATTGAGTGACTTAAATTCAATCATGACCACAAGTTCATCAGTTCAGTAACCACACTTAACCTTCCCATTCTATAATTACAGCACCGTGTCAGCCTTCGTAAGTGTTTAGGCTTTGATGCCTCGATGATCTATTAAGACTAACTGAGTGATATGTCAGACCTTGTACTGATTGTTGAAAAGATCTGACAAGTAAAACTCAAATTAAACCATATTGTGCATGTGTTATGTCAATGTCAGATCTATACCCATTGAACTTAAAGATCCGGTGTCAGAACTATAACCATGATGTAACCTTTAAGGCCTTAATGTTATGTGTAACAATACAGTATGTGTAAATTCAAACCACTCAAATACTTTTTCTTAAATACATTTTCTTAAATACATCCACTGTTTCTTCAACATTGTACAGGTATAACCATAATCCATTACAGAAGAGGTGTCTGAATTTACACATATTTATAAACACTAAAATTGTAATACAGATATTTGTTTAAGCAATAATATCTAATACTGTCATTTGCACCTAAGTGGAAACACCACCTGTCAAAACAATGTTTGTGTTTAATTAAAACATGTTCAAAACTTACAATGTAACTGTTTTGAAATTGTCACTGGGTGGCCGTGGGGTTGGCAAGACTTGATTGGCTAAGAGCACAAACATATACGTATCGAAGGGAAACATAATATGTTTCCAAGGAAAACTTTTATGTTTGACGTTGAAATAGAACATGTTTTGATGGGCAGTGTTTCCACTTAGGTGCAAACAACTGTAATGTACCACTTTAGTTTGTTGAAATTATACTACTGTACATGTACAGTAGAAGCAGAACATGTTAGCCCTTTGAAGCCTGAAGACGAGTCTTTAGTATTTTATTCAGGCTAATGCCAGACGATTTTATTCAGCACAGGGAGAGGTTCAGGCCTCAAAGGGTTAGTGATTTAAATTAAATCATTAACATGTTCTGCTTTTACAGTAGAATAATTATCAAAACTTCTGAGTTCTGACTGATTCCTGCATGTAACAGATAAATTTAATTGCATTGACCATTAAACCATAACTCTTCAATTCTCTCCTTCTGTACATAATGATCAAATTGTAGAAATATAATAGTAAATTGCCTCAAATAAGATGTTTTCAGTATTAAAAGACTGTCCAACAATTTTCACCTAACCTTCATTTCATTCACAAGTTATTCATAATTATTCACAAATATTTAGCTTACCTTGACTGGAAGATAATAAAAAGCAATCAGAACGTCCAAATATTAAAGTAATCCTCAGAAATAATAGGAAATTTCCTTGGTTTTCTAAAGAACATACATAAACGTGTCTTCTGAAATGTTACACAAAAACATGGCGGACAATGACTCGTCCCAGTCCTTTCGCTCGGACACTTGGTCCTTCTGACGAAAATGCAAAAATTGACTGAAAAATAGGATTTGAGAAAAATGGGAAAATATCTTAATTATTTTCAAAATTTTTTTTAATGATAACATGTGTGCGTATTATAATATTGTTTTGATTTTAAATGGGAAAACTGTAAGTTAACTTACCTAAAGTGGTAAACAGCCAATAAATCAAAAACTTCTTCTGGTGACAAAATAAGCAAGATACAGCTGCAGTCAGGGTATTTCTACATTGTCAGAAACAACTAAATACATATGAGACCTAAATAAAACCTTTACAATTCGTCGTTTAAGAAATTTTCTTTTCATGTTACGAAAAGGAACATTTATGTTACAAAAAGGAACCGGTTCCTTTCTGTAACACGACTTTTTGCGATAAAAACGCAAATAAAAATAAAAGTATTTACCGTAAAATGCTAAAACTTTCTACGAAGCATTACTAGTGCCAGATACAAATGCTCGCTAAATATAAAGTCATTTGAGCGAGAATTAAACGAAAAACGTTTTCGCTCTAACAATTTGTGCTCTTTTTTAGAGTGGCAGGTCTTGTAAAGGTATAACAAAATTACCACGAGATTATTTCTCCTCGTAATTTTTTAACCAAATGTGTAGAGGATGGACAAGGGTATAATAGCATCGATAAGGATGCTTGCTACCGTTCACCCTTACGTATTTCGGGGGGAAAAGGGGGAAAATTGAGCGATTGCGCGGCCTGGTTCCTTTTTGTAACAATTAAAAATTTTCACGGTTTTGCTATGGAGCAGATATGTTAAAAAGTACTATTTTCCAAGTGCTTTACCAAAGTATCGGAAATATTTATCAAATTTTGAAAATAAGGGTGCATTTGAAACTGATGTTACAATAAGGACCACCGGTTCATCTAAGAATGAATGAATGACTTTATTTAAACTTGGATTTATAAGTAGCTCATGAAGATAGTCCAGCCCAACCGTCTGTTATCAGGATAACTCGCAAAATACCCCACAGGTTTTGGTAAAAGTTTGTGGAAAGGATCAAACCTTTCAATTTTGGTACGAGTGCAATGCAAGCATTTTCAGTTCATTCATACATGTGTAAGCCTTGTGAGCCATCAGTTGGTTCGTTTAATACAAAGGGAGCTTAAGTAAATATAACGCCAACGCCAACGACGCGCCGGCCTTAATACAATAGAATTTTCCTCATTCAATACTACGTAAATGGATTCCTCGTTTCTGCTAGAAAAAGCTGTCGTCGTCCTATAGCTTTATTTGGGCTCCTTATTTTTAACTACTAACAACAATCAACATAGTCATTTTAGAGATTTCCCTTGGTGCTGCACGATAACTAAAGAAGTAGAGTTTTCTTGCATCATTTGGCGTGGTTTTCATGTACAATATTGAAACGATATAATTATTTCCACTCATTTATAAAGATGCCAATAAGTTGAAAGAAACTGAAACATTAATTTTAGCCAGTAGTTTACATCATCAAATCTTGTCAATTTTGAAATAGCTTTTGTTTACAGTTATTTTGTTTTAAACAAATACCAATAAACAATTTAACGATCTTACTGTTAATTATTTTCATTATAACCATTTTGTAGCCATTTTTGTTTTCTGTAGAACGTATTTGGCTTGCCTAAACGTTCAATTTCTTCTGTCATTTGCCTACTCCATTAAATTTAGGCGCCATTGTTGTTGCTAATTAACAGAACAACCGCTGGCTCTATACAAATCATTATTTGTTACATACTTAATTACACGTTTTGTGATTGGTCAATTTGGTTAAAAGTAAGCTTTTCATTGCCTTATCACCAAAAGTTTCTTTTAACAATTAGTCTGAGTTTTCTACGAGCTGAAAGACGAGGCGAAGCCGAGTTGACTATATCTTCTCGTGTGCAGATAAGTAGTAGTATTATGTATGTTCTGTCCCCACTTTTTTAAATTTACACAAAAGACCATGATTCTCTCTTTCATTGCAACGCCATTTAGTAATTTGAATTCATATCTTATAAAAATATGAATTTCCCCATCCCATCCCATCCCATCCCATTCCTAACCCAACCCCCATCCCTAACCCAACCCCCATCCCCAACCCAACCCACCCCATCCCAACCCACCCAACATTTTTAAGCCCCGCACGGCACACGCCAATGGCCGATCGCCAATGTACTAACTCCATCTTTGCCGATAATCCTTTTGTCGTCATTTGCCGAAAGTGCAATTTTGTAAAATAATGGTTTAAATAAAAAATGAGTATACACTATGGTTATGACAAATATTATGACAAACATAAAATTGTGTTACCAGATCAAAAACAATATAAAACTGTTTTCGATGTTAACTTGTTAAGAGCGGTAAAAACTGGAGACTCTTCTAAAGGAGTTAGAGTTGGAAGAGTGCAAGACAATGAGTATTCTCTTTTTCAAAGCGAATATAAAAGAGGACCGATACCTGGATTAGATTTTATACAAAATACCAGAAAGTGTTTTATGATATTTAAATGTCCGGAAATGGTTAACATTAACATTTCTATATTTATTGTGTTACGCGTTATTGGCAGCACCAACAATTCAGGAAAATGGGCGTACATTATTGGCAACGATAATGGTGGATACGATAAATTCATTGGATACAAAACTGGAACGACAAACCAACTATCGTATGGAGGAGGCTTTCCTGTTAAAGAGTACAATTGTACAATTCAAAGTGATGTTAGTATTTTTAAAAAACATTTAATTTCATGTCATTGGTTATTAATCGGAAGTTGTATATACATTAATGGAGTAAAGTCGGCAGATTCAGATTTTTTCGCAAACCCAAAAACCATTGGTGAAACATGTGGAACAATTTTTGTGAACGATAGATTTACGGGGACCACTGGACCGCTATCGAAACCTTTTACAGGAGAGATTTACGATATCAAGGTAATTAGCGGATTTTTAAAACAGGATGATATAAAGGAAATAAGCAGCGGTATTATAAAAGATCATGAAATTTCATAATCATAAAAAAACCCACCAGAATTCCTAAGATTTTTTCTTAGGAATTTTTACTCCTTTACCTACCAATGAAATATATTTCTATCAATAGTTGTTGAACCACAAACACTTCTTTTTCTAGGTCTACGCCGATGATGTTCAAACATAAGTTCGGTGATATAAATACCAGCATTAGTACCATTAGGACCCTGAAAGATCATTTCATTTATAAGCATTTTAAATGTTAACCTTAATGCATGAGAAAGTCCTTCACGTTGTGGATGTTGTTGAAGTGTTTCTATAAAGGCATACAACTTTTCAAGTAGCTTAGGTGTAATGAAAAGGGTAGTACACTTTTTAAAATTTCTTAGAGCCGGCATTTTCTTTTGTAATATTAGATCTTGAAATGCAGTAACTGTTTTATCCATTAAATTCATATCCCTTTTATTATAGTGGTAAAAGAGATATAATAAAGAAACATGATTGAAACATTAAAGTTTTACATTAGTCAACTTTCACCAAAACGGGCAAAAATTTGCTCAAAATCTTGGTGGACTGTTGGCTACATAATTTACAAACAAACCGAAGGAAGTGAAGAAGGTCGTGATCTTTGGCATGAGTTTTCAGCACAGGATATAGATGATTACACTAATAATGTTTGTGATAAGAAATGGGAATCCTTTAAGAAAGCCTGTTATCCTATTCCTTTCCGTACACTTACATCCTATGTGAATGAAGATGGTGGTACGATATACAACCCAGACCATAACCATTTTGTTGAGGACAGTGAAGTGCGAAACTTTGTTTACTCAATCATAATACCAAAGCTTTCAATACGGAGAATGAGAAACAGGATTGCTCTTAATAACTTATGTTCTGCAATGTTTCATATGTCCTCAGGAAAAGATAGGGATGCAATGTTAAAAGTTTGTAAGCGGATTAAAGACGAACGGTCGTCGAAGGCGACTCCGCTACGCTCCGCTACGCAGCTAAAAGAAACTTTTATTGCGAGCTGGGATCTTAAGAGTTTTATCCATTGCAACACAATTAATGATATTATTTGTTGGCATAATAGCGATGAGAAAGAAAAACCTTATCCAAGAGCAACCGGTATTAAAGTATATTCCCTTGGAGATCCACTTTGGTTAGAACAAACCACTAACTACTTGAAATCTTTCGACAGCGCAGGTTATACGCCAAGATATTTTAAGGTAAGTGCAGAAGAGCGTGAGAATTTAAAATTAGCCATAGCAAAACGTAATCATGCAAAATTGCTCGCTTCTTTGTTTTAAAAAATGTATATAATAAAAGAGATATGTTAGTTAATAACAATTTTATTAAGTTTGCGACAAAATGTGAATTTAGAAGCAAAACCTGGTTTGATATTGGGAAACTTATTTACAAACTTTCAGAAGGAAGTGATGAAGGTTACAGACTTTGGGTGATGTATAGCAAAATGGATCAAGAAAACTTCGATGATTACTATTGTCATGAATACTGGGATTATTTAGTTTCTTATGCTTATAGTGAATCCGAGATTAAAAAAAGCGATGATTGTTAGCAAGTGGAACAACAAAACGATTAATTTAAATTTCTAAGAAAAATTTTTTAGAAATTGAGTTTTTTTATTTATTTTTAAAATACATTATAAAAGGAAGATGATGGTTAAAGACAATCTTAAAAATGTTGCTAATTGCTGTTTTGGTAGTAACACATGGATTAGTATTGGTAAACAGATATACAAGCTTTTTAATGGTGATGAAAAAGGGTATAGAGTTTGGAAAATGTATAGCCAAATGGATATCAACCGTTTTAATGAGGAGTATTGCAGAAATGTTTGGAATGAATTACTAAAAGAAAAAAATGGTGAACCGGATGATATTCCAGAATGGTGGTAGTGTGACAAGTGATAGCTGGTTTAAATTTCTAAGATTTTTTCTTAGAAATTTTTATTACAAAGTGTGAGACGACGGTTTATATTAATTTGTGTAGTAACCATCCACCTCCTCCTCCCATTAATCCAACCGCCATAATTTGATATTTTTTCATTTCATCTGACGGTTGATAGAAATTTTCTAACCTTGGAGGAGGTATTTCGCGTTGTTGTTGTATCTTTTTGAGTTCACTGAATGCTTTGTTGGTTTCCTTCATATCGCTTTTTGCGTCGTAAATTTCTGTTCTTAATTGTCTTTCTTTGTCTTTTCTTGCTGTTTCTTTTTCTAGATATTCTTCTTTTGATTTTGAAAGTTCTTCCATTGCGAGGTTGTGTCTTTTGGTTTCTTCTTGATAACCTTTTTTGTTAAATGTTGAGAATAAATATCCCGCACCTGCAAAAGCAACTGCATTGAATAATCCTCCTGCAATCATTGAAGCCATTGTTTATTTATACTTTTAATTCTTTTGGAATGTATCCGGCTGTTTGTCCTTTTTTAATTAGAAAGCTGCCTACTGCAACAGCCACAGCCAGTTTTGCAGTTTCTTTTAGACTGGCTGGCGCAGCCAGAGGTTGTCCTGTTAAACGTTTAGATGCCATACTCACAGCTACAGCTCCTGCTGTAACTAGTGCAGCATTGTATAAATCTTGAAATACTTCAGTTTTACTAACACTCATTTATTAGGGTAAAAAATCAAAGATTTCCGTAAAAATTTTTTTGGTTTTTATAGAGAATATAGGCAAATGCAACTGATAACATCCACAAATTTTTTGCCAACCAAGCTATTCCCTTTGCACCCCACGTTAACGCTGTTGCAAGCATATTTATAAGCGGAACTAATACTGGCAAAGCAGCTTTTGCTAGTTTAGCTACTGCTTTTGCGATAGCCCCTGTTGCTTTCGCAGCTGAAACTACACCTTTTCTTCCAGCCAAAACTACCGCCGTGACAATTCCGGCAATGGTAACAGCTACCACAGCTAGAGATCCAAGGTTTTCTTTTGCAAATTTTTTAAATTTTTCGTATTTTGTAAGATCATCTTCGTTAATCATCTCATTTGTTTTTTCGCTAATTGGTCTTTGATTATGTTTAAGTCTAATTTCGTCAGCTTTTAGTTTTGCAACATCTGAGATGTCTTTGTATATAGCTTTTTTTCTTACGTCAACCTCGGCTTCTGATTTGTCCCTCCAGTACTCAACAGCTATGTCAACAGCGTCTAAATTTTCTATATTGTTTGTCGCTAGTATTCCACCAAGTTCTCTTAACTCTTCATCATTAAGCTGTGTTCTATCAACCGCGTTGTTGTTGTTTGTTATCTCGTCTTGGATTCTATCGATAATGTTTGCTCTAATTCCGTTAACATTAGATGTTCCAGGTAAAATACCAACAGTTTCCTCAATAGCGCCATTTGCTGTTTTACTATGTTCAAGTCGTGCTTTTTCCATGATGCTACTATACTCTTGCACAGTATTTCTAATTTTTTCATTACTACTTAGCACAAAGTTATTTCCTTTTTTAACAACAACTTTAACATCATTGTAAAGTATTCCGTTTACCTTTCCGGTTTTTTCACTTACAGAAATTAAACTTTTGTCTATTAACTTTTTTGAAGCAGGTCCATCTTTCATTACCACCTCAAGGTTAAACTCATTACGAAAAAATGTTTTTCGTGTTCTTGTAATTCTTCGCCTTTCAGCGGTCTCCCACCGCTTACGCCTGTTTTGTATTGTGTTTTCTTCCTCGTTTTCTTCTGTATTATTTGCATCTTCTTCTTGCAACCACTCATCAGGATTAAATGGTCTTAGGTCTGTTCTACCATCCAGATCAATGTTGTCATCATAATCATCGAAGTCATCATAATCATCGAAGTCATTATAATCGTTGTCTATAAAGCTTGTTTCTTCTTCTATTATTCTTTCCATTTCATTGTTTTCACCAAAAGTGTCAAATTCAAATCCTTCCATTTTATTTGTGAGCGAAATAAAAAGATTTCGCGTGGGTGAAAAGTCACCTGCGACTTTTCCTATTGTATAACCTTAACTAACTCTTCATTGTAAAACTTTCCGATAACATTTTCTCCATCTTCATCCTTAATGTTGTACATCACTGGATTACCACGAAACACAGCTGATATCTTAAAAACTTCACTTGTAAAGTTGGGATCATATCCCTTTGCAAAGTTTTTTTTGTATTTGTATATTCTTACATAATCGTCAACCTTAAATTTTGGTTTTGGAAATTCTGTTGGTGGTAAACCATATAAAGTTTTGAATACCTCATCCTGATTATCTGTATTAACATTAGCAGGTTTTCTTTTGATGGTTGAGTGGAATGTGTTGTTATAACTTTTAGTAAATTTATCTAAAACATCTATCCAAGTTTTAGTTTGTTTGAATGTAAAATATTTCCACATTCTAGTTTTAAGTGTTCTGTTAAATCTTTCTACAATAGCTGCTTTTCGTACTGAGAGTGTTGAAAAGTACTCTATGTTATGAGATTTTAAAAGGGATCTTACTCCAACATTGTAAAATTCATTACCATTATCAAACTGAACAACCTCAGGATATTTTTGAAAGTGATGTTTAAATTCCTTAAGCATTTCACCAACACCGACTACCATACTTTCTGTATTTTTTCTGTGTACAGGAATGGTGAAAGCAAATCTACTTAAAACCTCAACTCCTGTTAAAATCCAGTTAAACTTTTTGTTCACAGAACTAAACTTAGCCATATCCACTAAGTCCATTTGAAGCTGATCAGCTAGGTTTTTAACAAAGGTTCTTTGCGTTTTACGTGGTTTTCTTAGCGGTTTATGCAATGTGTACGTACTTTGTGATGATAACCACTCCTTTACTAACTTTCTTGTAACTCCTTCCAGTCCCATTTCAACCGCCTTTTTGTATAGCTTTTCCGCACTTTGATAACCAGATACAGGATTGTAATATATATTACTTAATTCGAGGTCAAGTAATGTTAAAGTTGTCATTTTATTTTATTTTAGTATAAATAAAAATGAATGCAAGAGAAATTCAAGCATTAAAGGATTATTATGGTGAAAAAAACTATAAAAAAGTTCTTAAAGAGAGTGCCATAGAAAAGAAGAAACTTAAAGAAAAGTTTTTAACGAATTATTCAAATGCGGATGTGAAAAGATTTGAATTTGATGTTTCATTTAACCAAGATGGAACGGTTGGTGATAAATCCATATTTTTTCAAGATCCAAATAACAGTATGTCTTCTTTTGATATAACTTCAGAAGCATTTTTAAGTAATCCAGATTGGGTGGATTACCTATACTGGCCAAAAAAGTGGACAGTTACCCAAGATTTACCAAGTTCCAAATTTAATAAGGATTTTTCATTAAATTTAAATGTTATCTCTATTTTTGTAACTGAAAACAAAAAGTTTACCGCACATTTTGAAAAACTGAACACAGCTTACGTAAAGCCTGTTGTTGATGAGGAAAGCGAAGCGGAAAAGAAACCATATGCGAAAGAGGAATTTGACTACATAAACAATCCATATTTTACTGCAATAGCAGCGACCTATGTAATCACTAATTTGTGTGGAATTTCAGCAGAACATTTAACAAATAAAATTCCAAGAGCTAGCTCAAATATTATTACAAGTATAGCACAGTATCACCTTGCATATCATTTAAGAAGGTTTTTAAGAAATCCTACAAAACTTAAAAAATATATGGTTGGAAAACAACTAAATTTTTTACAAGAACATACACCAGTTAGAAAAATATGGAGAACACAATACAGTGACACAACCATGAAACTAGAAAAATTTCAAAAACAACAAGATGATCTTGGTTATATCACACAAAATATGAGGTATGTAAAAGATCATACCAATTATATTAATTACGGAGCAAACATAAAATATGAAAAATATATGGGAGGAAAACCAAAAAAAGATAATGACTTTTTACTTTTTATACCTAAAACTTCAAAAGGAATAACTCCTTTAGGTCAAAAACTATTTCAACAATCCATAGACAGCTATGTTTACTGTATTTTAGGTGCACAAGCAAGAACCAGATGGAGTATTATAGATCAAGGTGCAAAAAGCACTCAAACGCAAGATGTTTTTTTAAAACTTGTGAAAGATACAATAGCACAAGATGACACAACTGTAGCCATTTCAAATATGCGAACGGCTATTAGCAATACCAACGTTATTTTAAATTTCGCCATTTCACCGGGTTTAATTTTAATACCATCAGATATGAGAATTCTTATTAATCCAGTGAGCGGCTTCAACAACATTCTTACTCTTGCAACAGGAAAGATGACATTTGGTAATAATGTAAATATTAACAAGGTCAAAAGTAAACCGCAGCGAAACGTAGTTGAGCGTAGTAAACCGCAATTAGAATATCCGCTAGAGCCACAAAAGATTCCAGTTGACCCACAGACCAAAGGCAGGATAACCAACATGGAAGATCACAGTCAACCAAAGTCAGAAGTGGTATTACCATTAGTTTTTGGAGTTTCGCTTGCTGGTGTCTTTTTAGTCTTCAAAAAGTTTTTTTAAAACATTTTGTGATCTTTCACTTTTTGGAAGAGTGATTGTATTAGCAAGATCTGTCATCTCACACTTATTAAGTATGAAATGGATAACAACCTTTATGCTTGGAAATGATCCAACTTTTTCTTTTAGCTGGTCAAATCTTTTTTCTATATCATTCATTATTATGTTTCCATTTGGTAAAGAAATATTTGGAAACATTTCACTTATTTTTTTGTTGTAAAGCAACATTCTTTTTGAGATTTTTTCCTTTTTTAAACTTTTCTTAACTATGCGATGACAATACGAAAAGATCGGATCGAAAACTAAGCCGCATTTTACACAAGTTGGAAAACCATCAATTTCATTTTTTAATGATTACAATGATTGAAGTCAAATTCGGATTCGTAATTTTCAAACTCATCTTTTTCTGCCATATTAATCTGTTTCATTAAGACAGAAAACTTGGTAAAACCTTCATGTTTGGTAATAACTTTGTTATTCATCCTTTTATTATAGTGTGTTTTTGTTTTGTTTTTTACAGCTAGCTATACAGCAAATTACAGCTAGCTATTGAGCTAGTTGTTAAGCAAATTTGAACAAAATGTAAGCTAGTTTAAGCTAGCTATTGAGCTAGTTGTTAAGCAAATTTGAACAAAATGTAAGCTAGTTTAAGCTAGCTATTGAGCTAGTTGTTAAGCAAATTTGAACAAAATGTAAGCTAGTTTAAGCTAGCTATTGAGCTAGTTGTTGAGCAAATTTGAACAAAATGTAAGCTAGTTTAAGCAAAGTACAGCAAAACACAACTTATTCTGTACACTAATAAATGAACACAGAAGAACAAACTATTACAAAACCTAATACAGAAAATACAGAAGAAAAAGTTAAAAACCCAAAAAGAGTAGCGCAAGGAAAAAAGCTTGCTGAAATAAGTAAAGAAGCAAAAGCGCGCAAGCGAGCTAAACAACAAAATAAAGACGAGCCGACCAACGGAAGTGAAAACGGTTTTCTACAACTCCCTAGCTTAACAACTTCCATTTCGCTAGTTGGTGTTGTAACAGGAGTAATAGGAACATACATTGCCTGGAAAAATTTTAAACAGGAAGAAGTTAATTTAACAACACCATCATCTCCAAAACCTAAACCTTTACCAAAACCAGCATCAAATCCAACAAAGGTAGAATATAATAACCTTGATGATGATGATATTTAGATCGTCTTTGACTTGACTCACTTCGTTCGGTCACTTTGTTTGGTTCATAAAAACTAACCTATTTTTATCCGCATAAAAAAACTTTTTTTTTTACACTAATAAATGAACAAGGAAAGACAAACTAAGTTAAAACCTGGTTATAAACGACTTCAAAAAAGTGAAATAACCGGTGAACGAACAAGACACGTAACAACATTTAATCCAAACAAAGCCAACCCTGGTGAAGAAATTTACATTCAAATCCCAAAACTTAAACCTGGAACAACACTTGTTCCCGACAAAATGTTTTTAGTTTTTGACTTTAAAAATGCAAATACCAAATCATGGTTCAACAACAATCTTGCAAAGCAACTTCAGAAACAACTAAAAGTAAAATTTGCAGGTGAAATTATATATGATAACACAGGAGAAAGTATACTCAGAACTTACGAAGATTTGTGGTTAAACCGCGATGTTCGTGCAAACATGTTGGAAGATGGTATTGCAACCGAAAACCAGCGTAAGGTCATCTCAAAGTCTGACGATGCTTCATCTGATGCATACGCATCAGTTTACGGACCCAAGCAGAGAATTCAACTAGGAAAAATCCTTATGGATCATGGTTTATATGCTCCTTACAACATGTCAAACGACTTACAGTATATCATTACACTTCCACAAGCTAGCGAAATTATGCAAGCACAAAACAGTCAAACAGTGGATGGTTACAGTCTGGAAAACATGGAACTGGAGTTCGAAACCATTACCAATCCTGATCTTATGCGTGAGGTAGAAAGCGGTTACAACGCTGGAAGATCCCTTAGCTTCGAACACGCTACCCTTTTCAAAACAGCTAATTGGAACAAGTCAACCACACTTGTTAACGAAACCATCAATCTCCCACGAAAAAGTATGAAAGCTGTCGTAATGTTTTTTACAAAGAAAACTCGCGGAGGAAGTGAAGAGTACGTTTTCCCAAACATCGAAAATGTGAAAGTAACCATCGAAGGCATTCCCAATAGTGTTTACTCACAGGGGATAGTTAAAAGAAGATTATTTGAAGAGGCAGAAAGACTTTTCAAACAAGATACCAATACCAGCGCTGTTTCCGCAAACAGCTTTTTCACAAATGACAGGTTCGCATTAGTGGTTGACCTTAGAGCCATCGATGACAATGAACTATATGGTCATGGAACAAAACTTTTATCAACACAATCTGGAATTATGCTTGAAATCACAAAGAAAGCAACAACAGTAGACCTTAACTGTCATATTTTCATTCTTTCAGATGGTCTCCTAAAGGTACAAGCCGGTGAATTCCGAGGTGTGAGTTACTAGTCGTCTACGACTGTCACCGCAGGCGGCTCCGCTTTGCAAAATATACGTAAATTAATAAATGAAACCTTTCAACATGATAATAGTTGGAATGACAGGTTGTGGGAAAACACATTACTTGCTTAAAATGTTAGAAAAAAACTATAAAAAAATTTTTGAAAACATTTTTTTAATCTGTCCTACATTTGAATGGAACAAAACTTATTTGGAATGGTATCATCTAAACGATCCAAATTTTTTTGTATTGCCTTGTAGTCAGGATCAAACGGAAGACTATCTAAAATTTGTTGTTGACTACTGTAAAGGTATTCCATCACTAATTATTCTTGATGATTGTGCCGCTGGTCAGTCAGTAAAAAACCGAACCAGTGAACTAGTTTATACTGTCACGACAAGGAACTTCTCATAAAATGGCTTAGGGGCCGAGTTGTTTCTCCCTCAATGGTTGTGTAACAGATAACAGAAAAACTGTTTTTTATTTTTATAAACATAAATAATAATGCGTGAAATATTTGATTTTAATCACATTTCAAGAGACTTAAGTGACATACAGATGGAAAGGTTTAAAAATACATATAAACACTACCATAGATTAATGAAATGCTATGGTAAGATGTACAAAGAAAGTAGGCGAAAAGATATTATTCTTATGTTTTTTAAAGTAGGGTTAATAACCGGCGGCACAAGTGGAACCGTGCTCGGCTGTATCACACTTAATCCATTAATTTTGGGTGCAATGTCAGGACTGGGGCTGCTAATAGCTGGTTATATGAGAAAGGTTAACTTATCAAAACTGAAGGATAGACATAAGTTTGCTCATAAAAACTATAAAAAAGTGCTAAATAAAATTAGAGAGTTTATGAGAGGTGTTCACTTTGATCAGGCTCAGTTTGATGGTGAACTGATGGTGATTGATGATTTGGTTCGGGAGATGTGCTCCGAGATTCCAGACGGGATTGACAAGTGGTATACCCAGGAATACGAGAGTAATTCTTAACTATTTTGTGTGTCCATCCCATTTGTACGTTTCCCTCCATTGTTAAGGAGTCTTTTCCAAAACTGATGCCAAACTGAAATCCTTTTCTAAGATTATGGTTTTTGTTGAGTTTTTCTTTGTCTTTAGATTTACTTTTTGAGTTTCCCATTTTATTTAAAAATGGGAAATTAATAGCTTTTTAAGCAGTATTAACTCCACCGTTATCGGGATTAGAAGTGTTGACACTATCGCTACTTGTACTAGGACTTTGATCGCTTTGTACCTTAGGTTCATCTTGTTCACCTTTATTTGTGTTGTCCCACATATGTTTTGCAACTATTAGTCCGCCGGATAGTAATCCGATCATAGGAATGAATGGAGATACTTTCATTACCATTGTTTTTACATCGTCGTAAAGAAGTTTGTTTGATGATAATTCTTTGTTTAGTTTTCCATCCTTTTCTACCATATTTAACTGCATCATTAAGTCGGAAAACTTTGTAATAAGACTTTCTGTTAGTTGTGAGTTAACCTTATCCATTTGCTCGCGTTGATGGTCTTGTTTAATTTTTTCTAATGCGCTTTGAGAGGCCTTTTTGATGTACTTTTCCGAATACTTAATTTCTTTTGCGGCTGACAAGCGGATTAGCTCGTCCCTAAGGTTATCATTCGACGGATTAGGTATATCTTCTAAATTTTGAGGTTCTTCTGTGTTCATTTATTAGTATAAAAAATAATAGTTTTTCCATGTTTGTTTCTTTTTGATGTTTTCTATATCAGCACTAAGTTTTTCCAACTCATCAGAATAACCATAATTTATAGCCATTTATTTTATTATTACTTCTAACAGAATATCACCAACTTTTTGATCTGTTGTGAATTTAAGTTCATTGTAAATTCCATTATTTAGTTCTGTTTTAAAGTTAAGATCATTATATCTTGTGACGGAACCTTTTAGCGACTGGGTTGTTGTGATTGGAAGTATTACAATTGTGTCATCACGTTGTCCAGAAAGTAATGTTTTAGATCTGTTAACAGCATTGCATTTAATACTAACATATTTCATTCCAAGATTAACATTAACTGAGGTATTTCCAATACGTCCAGAATCTTTCGGAATATGTTGCCAAGTTTCAGAGAATCCAAGAATTGGTGCTAATTCAAGTAATGACATATTTTCTGTTGGAGTAATTTTTATTTTTTGCGAGTAATGAACAAGTTCAGCACTTGCATTAACTTCTTTAAGTTTTTCGATAATCATATTTGCTGTCCAATATCCGGTTTTAAACCATAATTTATTTTTTCCATTTACAATGTGAACAGGACTCTCAATGTTGTTAAAGTCCCAAAACACACTTACACACTTTACTGTCATTGTTTCATTTTCAATGATCAGCGGTTCATCAAATTTAACAATGGTTTCAAAATTGTCTTCCTTTGTTATAAGAATTCTTATAAGTCTCATTTATTTGAATAAAAATTCATATGATTATTTACATATGAATTTACACACTCGGTTCGACTTCATTCTTCATCATCAACTATTTCATGATTGTATGGATGAACTAGATTAATTTCAAGTCGGCTGTGCTTAGTATTTTTTAGTTTTTCTTTTATGCTTTTTTCTTCATCCTTACTAATATCTAAGTAATCATCTAGAATAACTTGCATATCTTTTCTGTTTGGATTGTAGAATGAAACTAGTTTGGATATGTTTTCACGATATGGTTTGGCTATTGATGTAAGTTGTTGGGTAATTACTATAGTACTAATGTTCATATGTCTTGCCCCAAATCCAAGATTGACCCTTTTAGGGTTTTTTGCTTCTGCGTTTCTGTCAGTAAAGCCAGACACATGATAGCTTCTTTTGCTAATCTATGTTTTCGTCTAACCTCGACACGCTTAACGAAGCTCACTTTATACATTTTCAGCTTTTGGTTTAAGTCCCATTAAAAAAGTTGCGTACGCAATTGTGGGAGTCGTAATAAAACTAAAAAAAGCCGTAAATGTAAAAAAACACAAAAAAAAAAGATAGAAATAAATATTTTTAAGTTAATAAAAACATTAAAAATAGTTAAGTTATTCCTTTCATTAAAAAGAAACCACTTTAATAACATTAAGTAAAAAACTGCTAGCGTAAACTTAAAAAGAAAGAGTTTTAAAGCAATCATACTAATATATTTCAGCTTTTGATTTAAGTCCCTTCAAAAAAGTTGCGTGCGTAATTGTGGGAGTCGCAAATCCTATGTGCGCATGCGTAGTTACGAATTGGCTTAAAAATCGCTTTTTTACATATATATATAACAAAAAATATATATATAATAAAAAAAACACTATAATAAAAGGATGATAACATATACACTTAAACAATTACGTAGAATTGGAAAAGATCAAGGAATTAAATACACATCAAAAATGAACACAGAAACACTGTGTGAAAAACTTAAAATTCCGTTTGTAAGCAACAAATCATTTGACGTAAATAACAGAGACAAAATTAGAAATCCAGTTTGCATTATCTTCGAAAACAAAGACTTAAATGAAAAAATAGAGTTTCCAAGCATTTACAATGCTGCAAAACAGCTTAATATTAATCCAAGTTGTATTCCTTTTTACATAAAAAGAGATACAGAAATTATGTTTAAGGGAAAGAAATATATGGTTAAACGTAAAGAATAACTTCAAACTTCTTCTTTCCGCAAAGCTTCAGTATGATTTCTTATAAGATTTTACCTTATAAGAAATTGAAAAAAAAAAATTTTTTTTATCCTATAATAAAAGGGAGATATGTGGAATAATAATATTACAAAATATATTCAAAAACTTCAGTTGAAAAAGGAACAACAACTAAAACAACAAGAAGAAAAACTTCGACGACAAAAGGCAAAACTTCAACAAGAACGACGACAAGAACAAGAAAGAAAAACTCAACAAGAAAGACTCAAGCGACAAGAAGAAAGAACCAAACAAAAATTACAACAAAAAATTAACAAAGCTTTGGTAAAAGCCAAAAAATTATGGAATAAGCAAGAACTCAAAGAACAAAAGAAAAAGCAACATAAGGAAACCATTAAGTGGAGAAAGGAAATAAAACAGGAATCCAAACGCCAGTTCACACTTAAAGAAGGACTCAAATGGAAAGGTTCCAAAAAACTCGGAAACATCCGAGAAAAACTTAGTAACAAGTTGTGGAGCGTACACAACAACAAAAAGAAGGCCCAAGCCATGACAGAAAACACTCACGCAACACTTGTTTTGGATGCGTTAAGAGGAAAAGCAGCCAGATGGGCTATTGCAGGAGATGGAATCCGAGATCCAAATGTATTTTTGGAAACCACAACACCAGCTGTGAAAAAAATAATTAATAACACGAATAGTATTGGTAAAAAAGTTATCTCAGTACTTACATGTAAATTAATTAAACATGACCTAATAACTGGAGAGGTTGATATTTCCACAGTTTACTTCAGAAGTTATGCTCACTCCATGATTTCGGAAGAGGATATAGAAGTGGAATATTCTCAAATGAAAGAAAAAATGTTAGAATCCCTTGCCGCACACCAGAAAAACGGAAGTGGATGGAGATTACACTCCGTAGAACAGCTCGAACTGTTCATCGTAAAATATAAGCCAATGAAGGGGAAAAGTTACAAACCGCTACCACCGTTCATAGAAAGCAAAAAAGCTATTATCAACATAAAAAATGACGATGATATGTGTTTCAAATGGGCTGTTACAAGGGCACTCAACCCTTCAAAAGAAAAAAACGGAAGGGTAACAAAGCTGCTAAAACAGCAATCCAAAAAACTTAACTGGGGTGAAACACCATTCCCAACAGCAATCAAAGATATCCCCAAGTTTGAGAAAAACAACAAACTTAACATAAACATCCTCAGTTACGACGACGAAATCCAAAAAGTCTTCCCACTCAAAATCAGTAAAGAAAACAACGAAAAAATCATAACCCTATTCCTTTATAACAACCACTACAGCGTTGTCACAAATATAAGCAGACTCCTTAGCTCACAACTCAGCAAACACACAAGCATCAAACACATTTGCGTTCGCTGTCTCAACAACTTTGGAAGTGAAAAAACGTTAGCTAAACACATAGAAGTCTGCAACACACATACACCACAAAACCATATCTATCCACCGGAGGGATCCAAAGTGTTTTTCAAACAACATCAAAAAACCACCGATATCCCATTCGTTATTTACGCCGACTTTGAGTCCTTTATACTTCCTATTGACACGGTCCAAAAGGATGACAAAAAAAGTCACACAACCGCTTATCAAAAACATCAGCCCAGCGGTTTCTGTTACACGGTTAAGTGCATAGACGAAAAAATATTTAAACCAAAAACCGTACTTTATACAGCAGAAAAGGAAGGAGAAGATATCGGTAAAAAATTTGTTGAATCTGTGGAAAAGGAAATGCAAGAAATATATAACATAACAAAAGTTGACAAACCTATTAAAATGAGCAGAGAGGAGGAAAGTTCATTCCAAACATCTAAAAACTGTTACACCTGTAAAAAGAAGTTAGGTATCGACCGAGTAAGAGACCACTGCCATCTAACAGGAAAATTCCGTGGAGCAGCTCACAACCTTTGTAATCTAAGAATGAAAAAACCCACCTTCATCCCTGTTCTATTCCATAATTTAGAAGGATATGACTCCCATCTGTTCGTTAAGAGTTTGGGATTAAGCGAGGGAAAGATTGACTGTATCCCAAAAAACGATGAAAAATATATCAGCTTTAGTAAAAAAGTTGTTATGGAATCTGGAGTCAACAAAAAAGGGAAAAAATGGGAAATCAAATGTGAGTTAAGATTCTTAGATTCACTTAAATTTACACTAAGCTCATTAGACGCACTAGTTAAAAACTTAGGACCAGAACAGTTTAAATCCATCAAACACAAATCTAACGATTTCACCACAGAACAGGAAAAACTGTTAATGAAAAAGGGAGTCTTCCCTTATGAATTCATGACAGGGTTTGACAAGTTAAGTTATCCTAGTTTACCAGAAAAGAATGAATTCTACTCCAAACTTAATAACACATATATTTCGGATGATGATTACGAACACGCACAAAATGTTTGGAAGTCATTTGAATGTAAAACCATGAGAGATTATCATAATTTGTACCTAAAAACCGACGTTTTACTACTAGCTGATGTTATGGAAAACTTTAGAAGGGTGTGTAAACAAAATTACGGATTAGATCCATTATGGTATTATACATCCCCAGGATTAGCTTGGGATGCCGCTCTCAAGTTAACAGGTGTAGAACTAGATCTGTTAACAGATCCTGACATGTATTTAATGGTTGAAAAGGGAATCCGAGGAGGAATAAGCACCATTACCAAAAGGTATGCAAAGGCAAACAATAAGTATATGGAAAACCACAACCAGGAACAGGAAAGTGTGTTTATACCATACCTAGATGCTAACAACCTGTATGGTTGGGCAATGAGTGAGGCCTTACCAGTAAGGGAATTTAAGTGGATGACGGAAGGAGCGTTAGACTTTTGGGAAAGTATGCCGTGTATACTAGAAGTAGATTTGAAGTATCCTAAAGAACTTCATGACCTCCACAACGAGTATCCCTTAGCCGCGGAAAAAGTTGTAGTTGACAAAGTGGAAAAACTTATTCCAAACTTAAACAACAAGGAAAAGTACGTCATCCATCATCAAACTTTAAAACAGTACTTAAATCTTGGATTAAATCTAACAAAAATCCACCGTGGTATTACATTTGAGGAGGAGTCTCGGTTAAAGCCTTACATTCAGCTTAACACCAACTTGCGTACAATGGCTACATCAGATTTTGAAAAAGATTTCTTTAAGTTGATGAATAACTCCGTCTTTGGAAAAACTATGGAAAACGTTAGAAACCGAGTGGATGTAAGGCTGACAACCAATGAGGAACAGCTAGAAAAACTGGCTTGTAAATCAAACTTCAACGGAGTTAACATTTTTACAGAAAACCTGGTTGCCGTTCACATGCAAAAGACAACGGTCAAACTTAATAAACCAATCTATCTTGGTATGAGCATCTTAGACTTAAGCAAAACGCTCATGTACGACTTTCACTACAATTACATTAAACCGAAATACGGAAAAAAGGCGAGTTTGTTATTTACCGACACAGACTCACTATGCTATGAAATCAGAACACCAGATTTCTTCAAAGACATCTCCAAAGATGTAGCAAGTCGGTTTGATACAAGCAACTTTGGTGAAAGTCATCCAAGCGGAATTACGGTAGGAGTAAACAAAAAGGTTATCGGTATGATGAAAAGTGAAACGGGGAAAAAACAAATATCAGAATTCGTTGGATTAAGAAGCAAACTGTACGCCTATAAAATGGACAAAGCACTAAACAAAAAAACAAAGTGTATGGAAAGCAAGGAAGAAAAAAAGTGCAAAGGAGTTAAAAAGGGGGTTGTAAAAAATGAAATAACATTCGAAGACTACAAAAACTGCCTATTCACCCAAAAAGACATTCTAAAGGGTATGAATACGTTCAGGAGTCGTCAGCATGAAATTTACACGGAGCACATCAATAAGATTGCACTTTCGGCAAATGACGACAAAAGGATTATCGGCAAAGATGGAGTTAGTACATTGGCGATCGGCCATTGGCGTGTGCCGTGCGGGGCTTAAAAATGTTGGGTGGGTTGGGATGGGGTGGGTTGGGTTGGGGATGGGGGTTGGGTTAGGGATGGGGGTTGGGTTAGGAATGGGATGGGATGGGATGGGATGGGGAAATTCATATTTTTATAAGATATGAATTCAAATTACTAAATGGCGTTGCAATGAAAGAGAGAATCATGGTCTTTTGTGTAAATTTAAAAAAGTGGGGACAGAACATACATAATACTACTACTCAGATAGTCAACATCTAAACAACTTTTCTTTAATGTATTAAAAGAAGTTTTATCAAACATTGTTCCAAAATTTCAGATAGTTTTACCATTTTGTTTGCAGAAGTCTCCTCATACAAGTTAATAGAGTATTCGATGACACACGATAAATAATCACAGCACAGCACAGCACATGCTGGCTATTCTATTCCCTTCTCTTCCATTTCTCCCCCCCCCCCCCCCCCCCCCCCCCCCCCCTTCCCGTGTGACATAAACTCATCGTTTTCAATGTTGTTGCTCTTGTTGTCATCGATATCGCTTTCGGAATCCTAAAACTCGCTTCCAGATTTCTCATCGTCCCACTCATACATAATTTAGTCCTCAGGTTGTTGAATTCACAAAATGTTTGCGGTTTTCATTCGTCGATCCGCATGCGACACGTCTGGGCCAATGAGAACACACGATTTCCACGGAAGTAACCATATAAGTATAGCGGATAAATACCGTGAACAGAGGCTTTAAGCCAGATAGATCCCGAGGCCCGAAGGCCCAAGAAGGTTTTCTAAAAGATAGCATTTACCGAGTGTCGAAGGACATTGTTATGTCAAATGTTAAAGGGATTTTATGAAGTAATAAGACTCCAAAGCAGTTTATTAAACAAACTTGAGAAGTACGTAAAGCTTCATTGAACACATACACAGACTTCTACAAGCTTGTTTGATAATAATTAGTCAGATGAATAATTAGTACCAGATAGTATTACAGCATTGGGCATGCGTATTGATGCATCAATCCCACATTTTATGCTCAACGTTCAGTGTAATAAAGTGCTGACTCGACCAACAGATTTTGATGATTTTCATTGGTTTGCCTTCCTTTCGTAAACTACGTGAGCGATAAGCAAACCTTGCTCTCCTTCTCGTATGTGGGCGCTACCGGCGTTACCATACGAGATAGTTGTAGCGGGCATCCTATGAATTTATAATGAGGGATTTATGGAATATAAATCCCTCACCCTCAAAAGAAGAAAGAAAACCGACTTGATCGTGTTTTAATAAATTATTGCTGCCGAGCGTCAGCGATCGAGGCAGCACACTATTCTTGACGTTGCCTCGTGCCCAGTCCTTTTTTCGAGCTATGTATAGCCGACCAAGATCTCCATTTGTTAAATTTTGCGTTTGTTTGTCGGCATTACGTCATCCATATATGAGCTGATGTTCCGCTAGGTACCGGTTCAGTGATCTTCCTCGACAGAAAATTCACGGTAAGAACAAATACATCATGTCTTTACTTTCTCGTGGAAGTATTCATCAAGGTCATGAAGGTTTCACTGGCCAGTCTCGAGGAAAGCAGTGCTCTTTCCTGAGTTTATCAGCGCTGTTAACAGCACAAACTATCGAGTGGAACTCGACAACCATGATCTCATTCCTCGTGAGAGATTTATGTTGCTGAACAACTTATCAACTGTTGTTTGTTACCGTTGGTTAGAAGACAAGTCAAAGAACTCGTCCATTGAGACATGTCGATCGGAAGTTGTCAACACCACGACGGCGATAGATTTTCTAAATTGGCAAAGCCACGACACAATAAGTTGTGAACTGTCTTACAATTTCGGTGAGGAGAGTTTAATATCTTGTCGAGGTAAGATATCATTGATGTTTCTGCAACTGACAATTGTGTTATTGTGTTGCTTGGTAGGAAATTTCACGGTTGTTTTCTTCTATTTTTAGGTGTATATTGGTGTGGGTTCATTGTGCTTGCGCAGATCAACATTCTGACTGCGTGTGTGTATGCAACCTCGTACCCAGGGTCTTATCTCCGCTCCCCCGCCCCCGCCCACCGCTATGAAAAGACCCTGGTCCAGGCTGGTCGCGTGTCGTCTTTCAAAATTTTCGACTGTGGGAGTGTCCCCTGTGTATCAATGCTTGACCTCGATGGAATAGTAAAATATTTGAAACCAAGATCATTCTATAATGCTATAGCAAGACACTAGACACATTTAATAAGGCAAAGGTGAAATGTTGAACCTTTGTTGTCTGCATTTCTGAATGCGCTCTGCGCTGTGTTGTTTACTTAAATAAATAGTACTTTCAGTAGACTTCAAGAAAGCGGGCGAGTCTTATCGACTTTTTTGCTTCTTTGCTGTCACAAACTTCTTGTCCGATAAAGAAGCCCCCGTTCAAGTTAACTTGTTACGTATCTTTTAATTTTGATCGTTTTCAACGCAACAACCTAAAATTTACCCGCCGCTTTTCGGACTATTAATAATAACACGTCGCATTAAATTATACTTCCTCGCCAATTGTTTAAAATATAATATGTACGGATATCGACTAACCTTTTTAAAATGAACCTGAAAATTGGCATTTTATATCAAATATATTTATCAATTATCATGTTCGTGGACGACTGACCATAATTTTGTCCGCATGAGAAATGGTCAAAACAACCATGGTTAATACAACGCAGCACAGTAAACCTCACAGTTGATAATGAAATGGAAGACTGTTTCAAACTCTCAATATAAACAATAAAATACGTATGTGCTTCACCTGTACGTTGTTGAATACCACACGTGAAAGCTGCCGTTATATTTAAGTGAATACGTCCAGTTAAAAGCCTCGCGATTCGAATGCTTAAAACGAATATTCTCCCATCAATAACACATGTCGCCTGCGCTACAAAGCCAGCAAAATATTGATCTTTGAGATGGATTGTTTCTCCAAGCCGTTGTGCGCCTTTCGTGAGTCGTGACATTTCATCTGGCCAGATGTTTTGCGTTTTGTATAAACACTACTCCGGTCGGTAAGTCGAGAAATTTTTTGTACCACCCTACTCACACTAAATTTATTTTGTACTGCCCATATTTTGGGCAGCACGTGACCAGCCTGGACCAGGGTCTTTTCGTAGCGGTGGGCGGGGGGCGGGGGAGCGAAGATAAGACCCTGGGTAGTGGGTACGAGGTTGGTGTGTATGTTGACTGATACAAATTCTGGGCTGAATGGTACATCGCTGTATAATTTTATTAAAGCTCTAGATTTGTCAAAACATAATTAAGCACTTGGAATTGCATTGACAGTTTTGTCACAGCATTAGAGCAAGAGGCATGACTATTTAATATTTGTACATTAATTGTGTCTGTATCCTGTCAAAACCCTTGCCATATTATGTCAAGCGATAAGTTATAGTAACTTGTAGTTTTCAATTTTATAATTACAAAATATAGAAGAAATGTATAAATACTCTGTCTATTGTAACTAATATTTAATTTTTGGACTTTCCAGCGTCCTTTACAGGCAACTCTGTGGGTTCTTATGGTGAAGAGGTGAGAAAAACTTGGGTGGAGTGGCCAAACTCGGGTGGAGTGGGCAATCTTGGGTGGAATGGGCAAGGAGGGTGTCACATTGGCCACAGATTACATAGAGTTGCTTGTGGTGTAGGCTAAAGGTTTTTGTCCCATTTGAGGCAGCACTTCACTTGCGATAGTTATTTCTAGTATTATACTAGGCGAGCGCTCCACCGTTGCGAGTTTAATGATTTGTTGCGTTATAGACGGCCGGCCAAGGATCCAAAATATTACTCTTGATGGCATTCTTTGTTACAAGCAGGCAACCACGCTAGATCGCATCGAATAGTGTTTACTTTGAAGGTTTGGGGGGTTGCCATCCGTAATTCGGGATTTCAATATAAAAATTTGGAGTTTTTTGAAAGCACACTACGGCTTTGATGTTCCGCTTTGACGACAGATGGAAATTTGGTGGAGTGATGAAGTGAGTCCTAATGTTTTACGATGATTGGCTAATGTTTTCTGTCATCCAATCAGCGCGCGTAAAGTTTTGGATATCATAATTCGCATCAGCCACAATGACAAACAAACAAGAAACATGGCGTGGATACACCTAAATTTGAACACAAGACCTCGAAGAAAGGCGACAAGAAGGTAAATTTGTAAAGTTTTATAATTTTTTTGGATCTGGTAGCTACGGTAAAGTCCTTTATATTATAGGCTACAGTTGGTTTTGGTAATTTGCAGATACAACCATAATATATTTCCTTTTAAAGCAAAGCGGTCGTCCCGTGTTGCTCTGAACTTGAACATCATCAGAGTCAGAGCTGGCGAACCAAACTGAGTTGTTCGTTATGACTTATCACTTAAACATAAATATTAACCTTGGATCTGGTAAATGTGTGTACTGTCTTTTAGTTTTATATTTTATTCTGATTTCGTTTAACAATATTTGTTACGCTTATAATTATTTTGAAAAGTGCTGTCCTATTATCGTTGAGAGGTTGGCCTTCTTGAGAAATAGTTTGATGCTTGTGAATTCTTGTTGATTTCCTAAGAGAAGTAGTTATCTTCAGTACAGATGAGAGAAGCTTCTTTCCAAATAATTTTGTGGTCCGTTGCCCAGATGTATTTGGCAGCAGAAGGCTTTTCACAGCGACCATTTCAACAACAACCGAGATGTTCTCTTCCAGACATTTGGCCAATTTTCCCCAGTGTTTTGGTTGAAAGCCAGACTTAGTTATTCAGATAGTCCATGAAATTAGAGATTCTTGTCTGTCTGTATAGTCCATGAAATTAGAGATTCTTGTCTGTCTGTATAGCCAAGTGTTGAAAGTATACACTGCTGTCACGAGTTTGGTTTGGGCTTCCAAAGACTGAGAAGAATATCCCATGGCTGAAATCTCACTCTCTTGTCTCTATTTCAAATAGCACCTTAGTTGCTGCTGAAATAGTCGCACCAAATCGTCTTCGGTTGCCAAACACAATTGAAGAATGAATCACAAATTATCTGCAAACAATCTTCATTCATTTGCACCAAAAGCAAATTGAATGAAAAGGTACAAGCTATCTGGTATAACTCTGGTGACATGCTCTTGGTCAATGCCAGTCCATCCAGCATTATGACCTGGCATTTTTTCCAAATCATTTTGGATGTGTAGGGCAGTATGGATCAAATCTACTAACATGTTATTTTGCAGAGGAACAACTTCATCAGAGTTGTCATCAGCAACCAACTCATCGTCCACTGTAACCTGTTCAGTGGTCAAATGTTCAGCAATAACAAAATTAGACTTATCACTGGGGTATAAATAAATAGAGGAGGTGTGATCTTGCATCAATCGGTCGAACAAAACCAGCCTTTTCACCTAGTAGTTGTTTAACATCGTTGTAAAAAGAACTTCACTGTGTAGTATACCATTGTGGAAGTTCAACATTTTCTTTTTGACACATTTTGGTGTAGTACATGTAAAGCCAGACCCTTCCCATATCATAATACACATGGCCTGTAATTATGTCTGCACATAATAACTTTATGCACCAGGGAAAGCTAACTAGGCTACGAAAAAAACATGAGGCAGTTTTAGACGAAGCAGACTTGAATTGTACAAAAGGTCTAAGTACTAAGCAACCTTCTACACATAGTAACAGGAAAAAAGCTATTGACTGGAAGGTGTGTATGTTTTGCCAAGTGCAACAATGGAGCTCTCCCAAGAAATAATAGATCTGTCAGAATTAGATTCTACCATGCATGTCAGACTGGCAAACAGTAGTAGCAGAGGGTACAGTAAGTATCATTTGAAGTGCTGGGTACAGTTTCAAAGAAAGGTAAGTAATTAAGGTTAAATAATAGATGGACAAGGGAGTAGAGATGACTGCTTAGCTGGACTTTAATATGCATGATGCCATTTTACATCCGAACAATTTTGGTTATTGCCAATGATGTGAAGTACCCTATCAATTATGCTACTTATGTAACGTCGTTTAATTCCCTTCTTTCTATTGCAGATTGTACAACTCTCTTCCATCTGCAGAGAAACAACGCAGGTCACTGGGTTTTTTGGCAAAACAAACAAGCATCTAGGGAATACTCCGATTCTTCCTTCTTCTTTTTTAAAACCGTAACGGGGATTATATTCGGCAGTTTACGTTTCGAACCCGATGTTGAAGCCATTGTTTAACATTTATTTATTTAGTCGCTTTGTTGTACACGAGTATAAAACAGTAAACTTTTAAATAAAAACGCCAAACGATGTCAAATTGGCAAAGTCAAATCTGCACCTCTCAACACCCCGACAAGATAGATGTCAACACCCAATACAATTACGATATTGTAATAATATTTTATAACAATAAACGCTTGAATATATCTACAATCTTATACAAACTTTCAGTTGTTGTACTTTTGCCTTCTTGCAATAAAATAATAGCCTGATTTCGCTCAATATAAAAACTTGAGATCGAATATTAAATTTGCATGAAATGCGCCGGTATCTATGTGCCGGGGGGCCTGTTTTGATTCGCGTGTTCTCATTGGCTATGTAATTATAACCTGGCCAATCACAAGAAAGTACCCGAACGAAATTGTTGCTAGGGAAACCGAACTTGGAATTTTCAATCCAGCTCGTAGCGCGTGAAATAGCTGTAAAAAACCTCAAAATTTTCGCATAAAAATCCCGAAACTCGGATGGCAACCGGCCTAGTCGTCTTTGTCGAAGTCTAAGCTACATTTCTGTGGTGGTTGCCTGCTTGTAACACGAAATGCCATCAAAGGTGTTTTCCAGGCACTTTTATTGAGGTTGGCCGGCCGTCTATTAGATGACGCGTGATTTCTAATAACCTGATGTAAACATCGCATGCGTCGCTACGACTTCGTTGTCTATAGTTACGGCGAAAGGTTAGTGTTTTGAGGATATCTGTTTCAGCTAGTTTCTGACGGCCTTTTGTCTCCAGTTAGGCCAATAAGTTTGATGGCTTTGTTTGGGCTAGTTTTCCTGAAAATTGCTTTAATTTAGTAAAAGTCACCCGCAAGCTCATTAATTCTTAAAGGGGAAGTCAGTTCAAAAAGCAACTTAAGATCAAGTGAGAGTTTATATCATACTTACCCACTCGGTAAAATATAAAATCTCCAACTTGAATACAAAGTGAGAAATTACACCATGAAGTTGCATAAAATCATAAACACGAAGGCCGCCATGTTGTACATCTCAGCGAAACCGCGATCAAGCAGCGGTCTCTGATCGTGACGTCAGTGCGCGGTTTAGCGCGATTTTCCATATATTTTGAAAAGCTGCAAAGTAGCAAACAACAGACAAAAGATTACATTCATAAATATTCATGCCGCATTGTATGATACCGAATTGTACAAATGGTTCAAAGAAAACCAAGGGGTCTGATATATCCTATCACCGTTTGCCAAGCGACCGACAATTACGAAAAAAGTGGCTGAAACGAGTACGTCGTGAGAATCTCCCAAAGGAAAATTCTTGCTATGTGTGCAGTGTACACTTTACGCCTGATTGTTTTGAGCTTTCTCTTAAGCAATTCTGTGGCCAGAAGACAAAGAAAATCTTAAAAAAAGGGAGCGTGCCTTCCATTTTCCCGTTCTCTTCCCGAAAACCCGGCCGCATATTATCTCAGAAAAGGATACAGAAGCGAGACAATATCCAAGACAAAATTGCCCAAAACGAGGTAAATTATAACTTCAGTGTACTATATCATGACAAATATCACATACCATTCATTTCCTTCGTTTAAACAGCATGGAAGTTCATTAAAACGTATCATGTGTTAAGTAACAGATCAGATAAAGTTAATTTATACTCTTGGCACCTATTTTCGCATTTTCGTTTCGGTCAATAATCAATAATTATGCATGATGTTTCTAGGAGATTGAGAGACTGTTGCATCTCAGTTGTGTTGCCCAATGTTCTACCAGTGATGAGAATCTGAATCAGCAAAATCCTGAAGTATTGACTCAGCCAGTTTCATGCAGATGCAGAAACTCAATGTGAACCCTTACCTAAGCAAAGCATTAGCACTCAAACATTGGCAATACGAAAACCAAGGAAAAGTATTATATCAACTAGTACTGGTCCATCTTCAAGTGAATCTGGTAGTCAACATCAAGCAGATAGTTCTGATCACCTTGTTGATCATAATTACCCTGTGAGCTTTGTTTTTCCTGAATCATCCCATAGTCAACGTACTCTTGAGACAAACATATTCAGCAAAGCATCAGATTATAAACAGTCTTCAGAGGCTGAGGATGATGATCAATATCTAAGCACTGGCACAGGGAGCCCACCCCAGCAGTATGAACGACTTTTACTTGAATTTACACGAAGTATGGGCATTCGACACGGAATCGAAGAGTACTTCGTGTAAATTCAAGTAAAAGTCGTTCATACTGCTGGGGTGGGTTCTCTGTGCACTGGTAGCAGTAACTGCAAGTCAGACACTGACGATGAATATGTTTGCTCTGATGCAGAAGAAAGCTGTGAATCTGAAGATGAGGTATCAAATAATGAAAGAAAATTCATTGTGTTTGAAAGTAAGCTTGTTTGCGTTTGCATTGTGTAAGACATGTGGCTCACTTTGTGAGATAGAAAAAAACCACACTGGTAGCCAGTGGTTACTGTAAAAACTATATGCTCAATGAATCATACCAGTAAGTGGACCTCCCAACCTGAGGTTAATCAAATACCAGCAGGAAACATTGTGATTCCAGCTGCTGTTCTTTTTACTGGAGGGACATTTGAATCAGCAAGAAATTTTGCTCGAGCTCTTAATTTGAACTTTGTGAACAAAGATCAATTTTATGATGTGCAGAGCAAGATCCTTTTTCCAGTGATCAACAGTGCATATGAAGCACAACAACAGCATGTGATTACGGTAATAAGCTCAGAAAACAAAATGAGGTTAACCTTACTGAACATCCCTATATTCTAATTGTGATAAAAAATACAAGAATTTTACTAGGAAAGTAGAATTTTCTGTCCAAATTGTTTGTTCGGTAACTGCAATCTTGTAGTTGGGAGGAATGTATGAGCATACATGTGACCTTTGGAGGGAATCTTACTCTTGAGTTGACCCTGGGAAGCTAAGTCAGCTAGTAGTAGCCCATCTGTGATATACCGTAGTATATGATGGAAGATAGTCCCTAAATATACAGATACATTTCTGACTAAGATCCTTATACATTGCAAGGATGCGGTAGTTGTCTATGTAATTATAAAGTTTAATATTGACATTAATTCACTTTTACTCTCTAAGGGGGGGGGGGGGATAGCAATGATATTGGGTCAAGTGATTATTATACTTATTCCTACCTGAGCCAGCCAAAAATGTCTCTTTTATTGTTTTACTAAGTTTATCGGCAGCTGATGATTCCTATTGTAGGCATCAATGGGTTAAATGGAATGAATATTTAAACAACCAAAAATTACAACTGAACAAAATCAAAATTTTAGCTTATAAATTGAAATTTTGAGTTTAATTATTTGAGTTAATTAAATATTATTTAACAAATTGTTGAGCTAATTTAAATTCTCATTTTACAGGACCAGACCAGTATACACATTGACTCCATTGAGTGATGCAAAAGCCAACTTCTCAATGAAAGAAAAGGATTGTTGATCTTCAAGATGATTCCGCTGATGTTCCCTTGTGTCATTGCTGATGGATTGTTGTTAAGTACACTTTGAAAATAACCAACATTCTAAATATCTCAGGTAGTATCCTAAATGCTGAATGATGTACGGTATTTCGGATATAGATGCAGAACCACATACATGTAACATTGTTAAGTTGTTAGTCTAGGATCAGTTAATATTTGGGAATTTGAACTGCCAAAAATGGTTTGCATATGACCATTTTCCTGTATACCATGTATATATTAAGTGACTGTATACATGTACTTTAATGTCATCCTGATGTAAACACTCACAGTTCATGTGTTAAAATATATTGAATATGTTGACATTGTTAAATGTTCTTAAAAATGTTTATTTTCTCTTAGTCATTGTGTTGAATGACATGTTTCAAGGTGTGTTATTATGCACACCTACATGTGTAAGATAACACATATCAGGGCATGTTGCATAGCACACCTTTGTATTAACACACCTATACAGTAACACATCTTAACATGTGTTAATACATCTTAATATGTGTTAATATAACACACCAAGGTGTGTTAAATAACAAACTCTTAAGGTGTGTTAGAAAACCTAACTTAAGGTGTGTTAAAATTTGGACATAAAAGTGTGTTCATTTAACACAAAAAGGTGTGTTCATTTAACACACCTTTTTTTAGAGTGTGTTATTCTAATTTGTGGGTCCCACAAGATGGTGTGATCTCTGAGTTAGCTTTTTTTTTTTATAAAAGAAAGTTTCACTTGTACCAATTAGCTTTGACTATTCTGTCACAACTTTAATTATTTATTTAAATGTATGTGAATTGTAGGCAATGTTTCTTGCAAGTAAGCAGTGAGTAAATCATACGAAACTGATACTTTTTCATGTTGCTGGTATTTGTTATAGTTTAACTATTTCAACCAATTAAAAGTTGGTTGAATCTACCATTTGAATTTCTCTTGACCAATGCTTTTGCTTGACCAATTTTTATTGGTTACAACGACCAATATTTATTGGTTGTTTGGTAACAACCATTGTTTATTGCTTAAAATGACAAATACATTTTTGGTTATAATAACCAATGTTCTTAGGTTGAAATGACCAATATTGTTTGGTTAAAATAACCAATAATATTGGTTGTTTCAACCAGTCAAATATTGGTCATTTCTACCAAAACGATTTTGGTTGAAACAACCCATTTTAAATTGGTTCTCTCAGACTCATCCAGGTAACCTTTTTTTTTTTGGTTGTTTCAACCAGTCAGTTTTTACAGTGTAGCAGCATTATTGAATAGATTATATTAGAATATGTCAAGACCGCCAAATGAATATACTTTTCAAAGAGAGAACGTACCCTCAGCAAGCCTAGGCATGGGTAAACCCCTTTGCTGTTAATCACTTACAAGACTGTTTTACTCATCAAGGGGAAACCCCATCCCTAGTCAAAATTAGAGTTACGGTATCCACATAAACAATTTTAGGGAATTCCCCAATATATATGACGCGACTCGGGTGATTTTTCTATAAGTCATGTAATAGTCCCTATAAGCATCTTTCTGTAATTCTCACACACTTAAAGGTGCGCTGTCGCAACACACATGATAGTGTGTACTTTTTGCGACAAAAAATGTGTGTAGTAACTGCACACCTGTTTTAAGAGAGTATGTTCTTCCTGTAATTCCTTATAAGGGGTGCTGATACGCTAAATGGAAATCAAGCTAAATGGAAATCCAGCTTTATATTTATATTTATTAAGGCCCGTTTCAAGCGTCGCACTTTTGTCCTTCTGCCGTGTCGAAACAGAAGTGGTAGTGCGACGCCTGAAGCCAATCTTATCTAATAAATTCGACAGGTTGGTCACCGTTCGCGCGGCAGAGGTTACGTCAAATTCAATTCATAAACTATGACATAGTTAAAAAAATCTCCGCTTTCAATTTCTTATTCCTTTTCTGTTCCTTGGCGTTCTATTCCATCTCGAGGCAGTCATTAGAAGAGTGTATCAGGGTACTACATATAGTTTTCTCCTATACTAGTAACACTGGACAAATGAAGGATCTCGAGGAAGGACAGTTAATAGATACGACTTATAGAGTTCAGTATAAATGTTAGTGTTTGAATTACATTAGACGTTTGAAACAGCAGTCGCATTCAGTTGCATCTCATTGGCAATTGAACACACGATAAAACTCATTTCAATTCATAACATCAGGCAACGACTGATAGTATTCATTTGCATTGCATTTAAGTTCCGAACTCAATTACACGGAGACCTCAGCTAGATGTTATGAACTGAAATGAGTTTTATCCCGACCCAGAACGCGTCATACTGATGGGCAGTTGAGATTCGAAAGTCGTGTATTGAATCTAGGAAACTAGGCAAATTTGGTAAGACCGTTATAGCTAACCGATAACAGCCAAGTGAAGTTAAGCCGCTGTTACAGTGTTACACACGATGCAACGATTTGTGCGGAGACCTGTGTGGCAACGCTATTGCGAGACAGGTTTCAAGACAGCTTGCAAGGTGTAACACCCCCAGGTTTTATGAATTTGTGTTGCTCGGCTTTCTATTGCGAGACAGGTTTCAGAAACCATTGCGCGAAGTTGAAGTGCATCCTACTTTGATGAAACCTGTCTCGCAATGCAAAGCGGCACAGTTGATAAACAAGAGAGTGTTACAAGTTGCAACCTGTCTTGAAACTAGCCTGCGTAGCCGGTATCTTGACAGTAAGTAACCTGTTTCGCACATGCGAGGTTTCACGAATAATTACGTCGTGTACACTAAAAAAATCGTAAAATAGCGGTTTTAAAAGCGACAGGTCCGCCGTAGCTATTGCCTATACAACATGTGATCTAGATGATTTCAGACCCAAGCCGACTACTTTGTTCTCTTCGAGCAACGATGTACTTGACTAAACACATTGCATACGTCATGTGATTTTGAAATAAGTGATTGCGCATACATTTGCTGTTAATCTCTCTAAACTGATCCAACCCCAATTTCAAGCCTTTGCTCGTGCTATAACTAAACCAGACTTGTTTTAAGGTCAATGCCAATGCATTCGATGACTAGTCAAGTTTTTGTTTGATTGTCTTTAGTTTGGGGGAAACCCCGATGATTAAACTTTGTGGGAATTCCCTTCTTATATGCCTCTCCTCGCATAAATTATTTCCTTCAGTGCTTCTGACCCGTGTTCTAACTGAGTCATCCATACCGCTGCATATAAGAAGGGAATTCCCCCAAAGTTTAATCATCGGGGTTTCCCCCAAACTAAAGACAATCAAACAAAAACTTGACAAGTCATCGAATTGCGTCAGGGCGCTTATGTATATAAACCGCCGTGAATTGTGCTTAGTTTATCTTCGTGGAAAGGAAGCGTTCATATAGGGCTTAGGCCAAACTTATTTAGTGCTAAAGATCTGTTTGATTAAAAATACGTTGATTTAAACAGAGGAAGTTAAAGAATACGGTGAACTGTACTTCTAACATTCATGGTCAATATAAAAGGTAGGTTTCAGGAAGAAATAATAAGGAATAATGATAAATGGTGTATTTTACTAAACTTATCGACAAACTACTGTATTCGTATACAAGGTATATTTGTAAGACGAGAAAAGGAATATACTTGAAGTGCTTCTATCGAACTACAAATGTGATAGGAATGGTATATATCAATAACATCTGCCAGCACTTTACCGAATCTCAGTATTATTTTTTAATTAACCAGTCAGCATTTTCAATTATATAAACTTGCATCTACTGGCTTTCCCAGAGGTAAGTAAAATCGTCTAGCGTTAGACTATGGTTAGTTATCAAAGACAGTGTTTATAGGGACACAAGCGAGTTTAACCCGAGATGATTTTCATTCGTGTTTACACGCCGTGGTAAGCTCGCCTATTTTTGTGCTAATTGCGTAATTTATCAGTTCTGATAGAAAAAAATCTCGTTGTTTAAACGTGAAGTATAATATACATGAACAATTAATTAAGCAGAACTTGTACGGAATTGAAAATATGTCAAAACTGAAAGGTGATCAAAACAAATTTTCGCTGAAGTTTCATATATTTTCATAACGTAAGAATTAATTACCGAGAAGCGAGGAATCAAGCCACACTAAAACCCCGTTTACACTAGAGCAAAAGTATCCAGATTCACATTGTTTTTCATTCTCATGGGAATAAGAAACAATGTGAATCCGGATAGTTTTGCTCTAGTGTAAACGTAGCCTAAATTTATCTGTATACTTCAGTTTGTATATGGGAGAGAAAGACTTATGAATAACAAGGAAACCGCGTGGAATTTGACCTAATACTCAATAATGCTTTCATTAAAATCAAACTTGATTTTAAATTCGTGTTTCAGTATAGTCTGTGTGCATGACGTCATTCCAGGATGGTGCTGTGTCAGCGCTAATGTTTAATGCATAGAATCATAGTTAATGATTTTCTTACGATGCTAAAGTCAACCGGAAAATTCGGCTGACTCGAGCGGGATTTGTGATACCGGTCCATCGCTCTACCTGTTGAGCTATCGAGCTGCACATGGATAGTAACGTACCGTGAAATTGCACAAAATTCCATAACTGACCTGAACAAAAACATAAAACAATGATTAACTCGATTAACGATTAACTATGATTGAATATATAATAGTGTATGAATGCATATAAACACAATTTATTTAGTCTCTACGTTAAAGCATGCTAAAGTAAAATCGCATGACGAGTTCAAGCCGATCACGAAACTCTTCAAATCAAGATATTATCGTAAAGACTATAAGTCATGCACCAACATACAACAACCAAGACAAGTGTATTTTGTTTATTTCATTTATAGTATATTAATCAGGGGCGTCGGAGCTACGATAAAAGTGGAGGGGCCCAAATAATCTAGGGGGGTCCGGGGGCATGCCCCACCGGAAAATTTTGAAATCTAGAGTCCCGGAAATGGCATTTCCTGCATTTGCGGACAAGGATTTACAGAATTCTGAAGGTCCGAAAACGTCTTAAAAAACATTACTTTTGCGGACATTGAATATCTGCATTCAAATTTCTTTAGTATATCTTTATTCAAATACGGATTAGTGCATTTGTTGTATTGGATAATGCTTACAAGAGGTCATTTAAAAACAGAATTGAAAGGAATGAATGCTGTATTAATGTAAAAAGACCAGACAGACACAAGACCATAAGTTGATGTTAGAAATAATGTTAGAAATAATGTTTCATTATTACTGGCCTTGTTAAAAAGTGGGGGGGGGGGGGCAAACATGTTCTGGCCCCCCCACGCAAAAAAGTGGGGGGCCCAGGCCCCACCCAGGCCCCCCCGCTTCCGACGCCCCTGATATTAATAATTAAGGTAATTTTAGCCAACTTTAGCATGTTGAATTTATTGCACAGACTATAAATTTTGTCGGACACATATATAATGGCTTGTTGATTAATTATTTCACTGTTCAAATATTAGTGCTGACACACCACATGACCGAGGGCATTTTGCCACTACGTTGGGAGGTGGGGGAAAATGGCCCTGGCATCGACTGGTCGATTCTATTTTCTGATTGGCCGGTTTAACAACTCGATTAATTCAGATAGAGTATAATTTATTCATAAAAATTTGAATTGCAATAGTCTACTCTTCAAAGTTTACCGCGAAGAATGGAAACGATACCTTTGATTAAAGTCAAGAACAACATTAAATATATGTTTGTCATGACATTTACATGTATCCTGGATAATCGTGGGGAGTATCACGATGAAAGATGCTAGCCAGTTACTTTTTATGATAAAGGGGGAGTTCACATGAGTGATTCGGCAGAGCGTTAAATATTTAGTATTTATTATTCATGTATACGTATTACACAAAAACAAAACACAAAGGTCGCATAAATTTTCTTGCCAAAACACCCCAAAATTCTGGGTGTCACGTGACCAGCCGATGCCAGGGCCATTTTCGCCGACCTCCCAACGTGGAGGCAAAATACCCTGGGTACGAGGTAGGTTTGTTGCGTGTACATACAAGGGTCATCACTATCGACACTTATTTATTTTTTATAAAGATTTTTCTACCGTTTAACTTTCCGCTTAAATGTCTCAAGAAACCGTTGCTTATTTTAAGTATAACTTGTACCATATGATAACTAGCGATATATGAAAACGTTCATGCCATACTATGTTTAAATTATATATAGCATGCATGGCTGATAAAACGGTTGCTTTTTCATGTTCAGCAGATCCCGCTTCCTTGAAAGATGAAACGGACGACCAGAAGGATAAATTATCATTTGCATGGCAGTGTAGAGAAGGAGAACGGGCCAGAAATGTTTCGGACGACGTCTCGTCGTTGCGAAAGATTGGCAAACGTCCAAAGAAGACCAGTAAAATGACGCAAAGAAGAGGACTATCTTACACGATGCGAAAGCAGAATAGTTCAGAATATACCTGTAGTGTTTCTGGACCATCAGCAGAATCCTTTCAAAGTCGTGGAAAAGATATAGCAAATTCTTTTGGAAGTTTCAAGAATACGAAAGAAATTGAGAAAGCAAATGAAGATAGCAGGGAAACGAAATCTTACAATCAAGGTCCTTCTAACGAAGAAAATAGACCTATTTTTGTTCATCACGATGTTAAACAGTTTGGATGTAACCGCAATGGACAGGAAAACAAAAAATTGACCCTGTCTGTTAAAAGATGTGCAGTACAATATGCTAAATTGGGAAAAGAAATTCATTTGACAGACGATGGTAGTGATGGCGAGAAACCTAACTCAATTCTAACCGGCATAAAAACACGGAATTGTTTGCATAGTTCTTCTACAAAGATGTCCACAGTTGAAAATCCTGAAGAGAATACAAAGAGATGTTTGTACGCTGATAGAAGCAATGGTAATTTTTTTAGCTTTTGTCAAGCAAACTTGTCCATTTTGGTAAAGTGTTACTTCTAAGGGTCTTTATATGGATGAGGGGCCGCCCTATTAAGAGGGATCGAGAGCCTTTTTTGGCGAGATTCGGCCCGACTGTCAGTCAATTGAGTCAAATCTGGTGTAAAATTTGTTTTGGTTTATGTGAGAGAAGAGCCAGCCTTCACCTTGGCAAGATCTCGCTATTCACACCGCCAAGATCTCGCGCTGCATGGGCCCTGTTTTATGTAAACGACGCTCAAGAGGGCTGGCTATAAAAATACTGATATACTTCCTTACCTTTACAAAGTTTTGTGTTTATGTTTTTTGATGTGTCCAACATCTCGACGGATATGATGAATTTGTTCAGTGTTTTGCTCGTTTGTTTCTTTATGTAAAACTACACACGCCATTTTGGAAAAAAGAACGGACAAAAAAATAACAAAAGTTCAATGAACGGACAAATTCTAAAATCTCATACTTCAAAATGACAAGTCCGAGATCTACAGGAGACTGAAACGAGTAAACCCAACGCAGTTTTAAATAAGTACCATGTCAAAGTCCCTTTTCCAAAACCACTTTTTGAACTCAATTCCCGCATTTTAATTGGTCCACTTGTCCGTGGATGAATCAAAATTCAGGAATCTTTGAAATACCTTTGAAATTATACTAAAATATATAAAAATCTCAAAAATAAAATAGACATACTAATTTTTATAACGATTCCTTACTTTATTCCAGGAGCACATGGCAATGATAAAGACCCGCGTGGTTCTTTATCCAAAGATACCAGTACAACAATTAATAAAAAGCAAATTAAAGACGAACAAGAAGAAAACAAAGAAAATAAATATATCTTACTGTGTCATAAACCAATTTCGAATAAACAAGAAATCACACGGTTAATAACTGAAGAGTTGACTATGATCACCTTGCCTCAGTTACAACAGCTGTCTACAACAAATATGCATGTAATTCTAGGAAAATCTTCAACTAAGGAACTGTTTGTTATTACTGTCAACGAAGTAACCATTAAGCTAACGTTAAGAAATCACAAGTGTCAAGTATGTTATTCTACAGAAGAGGCCCCGAATGTAAAACAGTGTCAGTGTGAGGAAGTGCTGTCTGCATTGGAAAACGTTCTCCAAGAAAAAAACATCCAGTTTTCCACATTGAAAGCTTTTGACGGTAAAGCTTTCCTAAAACATTTAAGAAACTTCACGTCAATTGATTATCACTACGTAAACAAAACCGAATGTCTTGAGTTGAAATTAGATGAAACGATATTTCAGTTTCTGAGTTCGTGTGTTATTCCCTCTGATACCGATGTAGAGGGTCACGTGAATTCAGTGGACGTAAAAACAGCATCTTGGTCTTCGAGTCGCATTGCTGAACTTCTCCAGACGTATAATAACACGAGACGTGAATTATCAGAATTAGAAGAATTTCTGTCAAGGGAACAAGAAAATCACAATAACAAGCACAGTGGGAATTCAAAAGATTTGCAAGATCAGCAAGCTGAGTTAATAGAAATTTCCAACTCAAGTGACGCCGACATCATCGATCAGGAATACAATGAATGCACTTCGGGTTCAAAATGTGACGATCAGACTGAAATTTCGCGTTCAAGATTGCTGGGTGTTATTGCAACGAGTTTAAAGCGAAAAGAGTGGGTCATTGTACGAAAAGAAGTTTCCAATGTTCTAAGTCGCCGTGACCATACCGAGCTGGACCAACTCCAAAACGGCGTAGATATTTTTAATTACTTACAAAGAAAAGAAAAACTCGACGACGAAGAGAAGCTGGATTACGTTCGAAATCTTTTGTTTATTCTTGGACGAGTTGACTTAGCTCACGTAATCGATTGCTTTAAACAGGGTGATTACAACTCATTGCTTAGTGTCAGTAAATTGGTTGAAAGCAGAGCAAGTGGAGCTGTAAGAAAGAGAGAGACGCATAGAGGAATGGATGTTGCCAATAGTACAAACTGCACTACAGAATCTGATGGTTCAACATTTAATGTTCGGCAACAGAATGCCGATAATCATCTTCATGGTGATAGTAGGTCACCACTAGAGCATATCGAAGTCTTTCCAAATTCTGCGAATAGTGACCACAACTCCGAACACTGTGAGGATCTAGAGGTATCGTGTGAGCATTATGAACGTTTCTGTACAGTTCAGTTTGGATGTTGTCCTGAGTTCTGGGCTTGCCATCGCCGTCACAATGCTGAAAGCAAGTGTGGCAAAGAGAAATTGAGTTCTTACGACGTGGAGTTGATAAAGTGCAACAGATGCGACAAAATTCAAGAGGTGAGCGTTTTATTTTCTTTCCGAAACACATAAACATATTTACCAGTTGGAAGCTGGTGGTCAAGTTGGGAGCTGGTGGTCGAATGATGGTACTTGGTATATATATATATAAGTGAGTTTTGGTTCACGAAATGTTAGAGTGCTCAATACCATATATAGATAGAGAAAAATACAAAGTATGAAGTATAGTTTTACCTTAAAGTCTTCGCTACCAGAGGTTTCACCCTAAACGGGATCATCAGGCGACTGAAAAATATCGGTTAGTGGGCTGCTTAAATGCGTTGGTTGGGGCGTGGGTGTGGGCGTCGAAACGTCCGGCGTATTCCTTTGGAGCGTGGGTGTGGGCGTCGAAACGTTGCGCGCATTCCTTTGATTCTTTAGGTTGTTGATCCAAAATCTGTTTTTGTGCCGACAGGTCGAAACTATTTCTGATCTTTTGTTTAGTAAAAGTTGTTTGTCTGCCTTCATGATGAAAAGTTTTTCGTCCAAACATAAATTGCATCTTTTTTATCCTCCCGTGTAAGGAATTGAGTGTTTTAGTATAGACCAGGTTATGCCGAAACTTTATTACTATTTTAATAAGGAAATCGTCCCTCATAGTCATCATCGGGGCGATGCTAGCAAATTGCGAAACTGTTAACAGAATTGGGTGTCAAGATTGTAGCTGAATTCATCCTCTATATTTAATATTGTTTTAGCGTCCAAAAGTTATCATGGGATAATAATTTGTCTTGCACATGTGCAATCCTTTTTTGGTCTATTTCCTCAGTGACCATGTAATTACAAAGTAAATGCATGACATTTCGGGTTATTGGTGATTAAACTTTTAATTTTTACTCTCATCTATAGTTTCCGAAGAAAAGGCCACATTGCATTCAGTGTAATCTAAAGTTTTCGGAATATTTTTGCTCAATTTGCAAACATCTGACTGGAACCCACAATAATCCTCACCACTGCAAGGACTGTGGGATTTGCAGGTGCGTTTTGATATCATTATTCGTAAAATTTGATTGTAATATGACACCCTTATAAATCAACATTATCTTGAAAGTCATTGCAGCATGACAGAATGGGGTTATTTTACAAATTAAAGGTTATTTTTAGGATGTACTACATGGCTTTTTAGTAGTTATGTCGGAGATTGTCCGAAATATATGAAAAAGGCATATTTAACTGAATTGATCAACAACAACGAGGTCTTTCCTAATTAATCAAGAAAAAACCCTTATTCGAATATTTGAGACAATCTTCTACCTAACTACTAAAAGTACGTTTTAGTTTCCAAAATAATGCCGTTCAGTCATGCGGCAATGACTTTCAAGATAACGTTGATCTATAAGGTGTCATATTACAATCAAATCACGTGATATATCTCTTTTTTACGCATGACTTTCTTCTACATATGTACTTTCATAAAATTGTTTGGAGGTTTCCATACTATTAATTTTTTAAAGAATTTATTTGCTATTTTCGCCAATTGAAGTGGGGACCCAGGCATTAATGCACCTGAGTCTGATGAAAATTTTGTCGGTAATGTTTCTGCATAATCCTAAAGATATTATGTTACTTGGTAATTGTCCAAAGTTTCATTTCGAAATTCTCAAAAACAAAGTTGTATTTTACGCGCGAAATTTGTATTTTGGAGCACCGCTATTAAATTGGTCGTGTTTGAGAAGAATGAGTTGAGGAGAATTTATGATGTCATAGACTCAACAAAAATGAAAGATCGTTGTTGTTGTAAACAAAAGGGTCATCGTTGTTATTGAAACATAATCTTCCTCGACTCATTCTTCTCAAGCTCGGCCGCTTTAATGGGGGCGTTCCAAACTGCAAACTTCACACGTAAAATATCACCTTGAGTTCTTCAATGGATTTTGAAATGAAACTTTGCACGATCATTAACTACCATAACATCTTTACGATAATGCAAAAACATTGCCAACATTATTTTCATCAGCGAACCACTTTAAATCATCTTGTCTTATTTTTTGTTTCGAATAATAATTTTATTAATATAGGGTGAATGCAGATAAATCCTTCCATTGCGAGATTTGTGGATATTGCATGGACGTGTGTCTGAAAGGAAAGCATAAATGTCGTCCTAATTCAGCTCACGACAAGTGTTTTATATGCTTGGAGGTAAGTTCTGGAAATCAAAAAAGAAAATTTTTTTATAAAATAACCTGAGTGCCCTCTTATTTAGTATTTCATTAAAATGTTCTATTCGTGGGTCAACACCAGTTTTTTATTTATTCTAAAAATTAATTATGTACATTTTGTCTTTTTTGTATTCCTATTTTTTTTTATATTTATTTTGATGTAACGTTTCTGAAGACAGTCTCAGTTAACAGACCGAAAGCTCGGAATAAATAAAAAACAACAACATGGTGTTGACCTACAAATAAAACATTTTAATATTGAATCACCATGCAAAGATTCAACGAAGATAGTATATTTCATTGTTGTAAAAAAGGTTTATACGTCAAATATTACGTCAAAATCAACCACAAAGTAAAAAGTAAAAAGGATGGCCTTGTTACAAATTTTTTGTTAAAATGATTCAATTCGAATTTTAGGATGGATTTTCTGGTTGTCAAATACTTCCTTGCTCTCACAAAGTACACAAAGAATGTGCCCAAACAATGCTCCGCAGAGGAATGTAAGTAATCTGTAACCATGTCAGTTTTTTTCAGTTACTTTTAATATTAAGTAATTTGTAATTGTGCAAATACCCTTGTCTTTCTTTTATTAGTTTCTCCCGCGCTTTTTCTCATATTCTTTAATTCTCACTTTCAAAAATGTATATTGTTTGCAACATAATCGAATTTAAAGTCATTTAGAACAGCTTGTAAAAACAACAGCATATCTTCGATATGACTGATTTCGTAAACGGATTAAATTAAATTAAACGGATTCGTTTAACTACACGAAACCACACATTCAGATGTAATCAGATCGTACCCAAAAGTAAATTACCAACGTTTAGTCAATTCCCTTTAGTTAAACCAATCCAAAGATATAACTGATTTCCCATTTTCTTCCACATAAAACATGTGGCGCTTTTTGCTCAAATAACTCAAGAATGAGATAAGATTTGTAAGGCATGTAAAATCCATTTCATTCTCTTAGGTGTTCTTCCAAATAAAATCTTAAAATAAATTTATTCTTAAATTTCGTTTCATAGGCACTTTAACAACTTCAAGATGAAAACACTTTAGTAACGTAGAATAACCGAGTTTCTAATTATCGTGCAGTTCCGGCTAGAATTAATAGCCGCACTAAAGTTCTTGGTCGTTTCTGTTTTCTTGAGAGCTCATAAAGCTAACAAAACTTTAACAAAACGATGACAAACAAGTTTGCCGCCATTACCGATAAAAACTCATGTCTTGTCAAAAAAGAGTTATGGCTCACTAATAGTATTAGGATTGCGCTGCCCTGACGAGTAGCCGCTGAGCGGCTTACGTTAGGTACCTAATATATACTCTCATCGGGGTGTCACATTTTGTGGAATCCGTATGCTATAGCCCACAGAATCGGACGGACATAGGAACATGGACTCTGGGAACGAGAACGCAAACGACGTTTTTGACGCCAGGGATCATTTTGGCGGGTTGATGTCGACATGTCCGAAAAGCAAAGCATTCCACAAGTAAATACAATTTTTACACTGGTTCAAATGTTCTTGATCATGATATTGCGATAAATTTGTGTTTATTCTGGTTGTGAGTCGTTCGTTCGTCTGTTAATTCGTAATTCGTTGGTGCGGAATCAATAGGAAGCGACGTTTCTGACGCCAAACAGGGCATCGCTCCTGAAAGCAGCTGTGTCTGGTTCGGATTGGGGTTCGGGTTTATGTTATTTTATAGCGAGACAGATTAATAATCCAGAAAGCCCCCAACCAATAGGAACAATCGTATAACCAATCAGAATTCTTTTTTCTACTATCAGAACAGGAACTAAAATTAAATTTTTGCAAAATAAAAAATTTTGAAATTACATCTTGAAGACCTTGGTGAGAAAACTTCAAAACTGAAAAAATTATGTTAATATCTTAATTTAGGCCAAAGATATGTTTTCCTAAATTTTTTAGTAACAAAATGGCGGTAATATAATAAATGGCGGTATAACTCTTAACCGAATTAAGTTATTTAAGTTATTTCTTCTGTTTTAAGGCTCACTGATCATGATGTGTTTATAAACGAACCTTCAATATTTCTTATATTTCAAAAATATAATTTTTGTGGCTGTTCTGTGACGTCGTTTTCCCGCCAAAAAGCGTTAAAAATAAAAATTAAAAAACATACGATTTGTTGGGAAGAGGAAAGCTATCCTTGTACGAAGATTTGTACCATTTGGTTGAAAACTGAAGAATGCGCACAACAAACGTTCCGATTTTGGCTGTTACTGTGCCCACAGCTCTAAAACGTTCCACAGTGTAGTTTCGTGCTTCGTTCTAGTTCCTTGCACGGCCATACTGCGACTCTTGAGTATTGAAAAGTATTAGACAGTCCACGATTTTCAGGAGGGGAGAAACGTTTGTTCTAGTGAGTTCAGAAATCCTAATTTGCATTACATTTTCATATTACAATAAATGTGGTTTGTTCAGATACACAAATGCTGCAAGTGTAAAACTTTTCGATTATCAGCACTGACACTAGAAATATGCAAGGAGCTAGAGGAAGGCACAAATGTACACTGCAAAACGTTTTAGAGGAAAAAATATTATTTTTTATAATTTATTCCTATCAAGCTACCTTAATTGCACAGAAATCTTAGTACTCGAGTATATAATACAATTTCTGTTTTCACTTCTTCTTATAGGACGCAATGTCCAGTTTGCAGAGAAAGCTTTGCGCACGTGTTGAATCGACGTCCTGTTCGTAAATGATTACATAAAGTATATCTACAGGAGGCAAGATCAAGAAAACAAGGCGTAAAATCAACACATATGTCTTACCTGTGGTCCGTTATCTGAACTGTGTCGTACGGCGGCTGCTTGGGGCACCTTTGGTATGCCTCGATACGGCCACTTTACCCTGCGCCCTGCGGGCCCGTAATTCAGCCGCTGGCTGCGAGTAAGGACGGTTAGCCCCCTTTACACGTTCTGTGCACGTAGTATTGTTTACAAAACTAAAATAAATTTTAGGATAATGAGTTATATGTTTAAAATTACTTTGAAAAAATGATGTATTTTATTCAACAGAGAGATTTTTATAATATACGTAATATATAATATATAACAGAAAGTGATTAGAAACATTATATAGTAAGTAATTAATTTAACAATAAGTAACATATTTCCATTTTTAAATACGTTTTTAATGTTTGCTAGCATTTTTTTAAGATAATTGAATATTGTAATTTCTATAACTTTTGTTGATATATTTAATTAGTAAATTAGTTAGCAACTGTATTATCAAGTATTGTGAAGAAAAAAGAAATATTTTTATAATATTGCTTTGTTATTGTGTGTTGTTCAACGAACAAGCAGCAATATTTTATCGGGTTTAAAACCACGATGGGAAGGACGTCTACCAGCTGGCACCTTTTGAGTAGATCCGCTATAGACCCTTTTAATAAGTGCAAATTAAGTCATTTTCCGCCATTGACGTCATTTTCAGCCTTTTGAATTCTATTGAAAATATACAAAAGCTAAGACAAATAAACGAAATTAAATAGAATTCAAAAGAAAAATTGAAAAGAAATTGACGTCATAGGGTGACAAATTACGTATTCTATACTTATTAAAAGGGTCTATGGATCGTTTTCACTCACGTGATCGGTGGCCCCATTGGGGGTGGTGAGACAATAAGAAATGTTTGAATAAGAATAGAGTTAAATTCCCATAGGATAAAGATTGTGCTGCACCAATATGGCCGCCATTATATTTCATTGTTTCTGTACACCAATATGGCCGCCGTGACGTCAGATGAAAACCAAGAACACAAGCATCAAGAATTTTAGTTTCCGGCCCAATTTTGATGCACTATGGGATAGAATCAACGGTCAAGTGAGCACCAATTAAGTCAGTGCCATTGTTAACAAAGAATATTCATGAGCCACAACAATGGCACTGACTTAATTGGTGCTCACTTGACCTTTGATTCTATCCCATAGTGCATCATAATTGGGCCGGAAACTGAAATTCTTGATACTTGTATAGACCTTTTTAATAAGTACAGAATACGTAATTTTCACCCTTTGACGTCAGTTTCTTTTCAAATTTTATTCTTAATTTTTTCATCTTAGCTTTTGTATATTTTCAATAGAATTCAAAAAGCTGAAAATGACGTCAATGGTGGAAAATGAGTACCCTGCACTTATTAGAAGCGTCTATAGTTGGAATGGTACACTCCTATCCAAACTATAATGCCAAATTAGGAGTTAGAACAAAGAGAGAGCGACAGAAGCAATGGTTTTATTGAAACTTGGTTTGAATTTAGAAATAAGTAGATCGACTTTCTCTAATGAGAATTAAGTTCAAATCTAGAGTTGCAAGGAGACACAATAGAAAAATAGTCAAAAGAAATAGGATGACATATTTCCTTTCGACAATTTTTCTATTGTGTCTTCTTGTAACTCTAGATTTGAAATTCTCACTTAGAGAAAGGCCACGTATTTCTAAATTCAAACCAAGTTTCAATGAAAACATTGCTTCGGTCCCTCTCTCTTTGGTCTAACTCCTAACATTTTTCTCTACTTCCGCTTTACCTCTTCTACTTCCTCTCTTCCTAATCCCGCATTGACTTATTATTATTATTATCATTATTATTATTATTATTATCATTATTATTATTATTATTATTATTATTATTATTATTATTATTATTATTATTATTATTATTTTGATTTTGATTATGATTATGATTATTATTATTATTATTATTATTATTATTGTTGTTGTTGTTGTTGTTGTTGTTGTTGTTGTTATGTTAGTATCTATATTGTACATTATACTGTTTTCGATAGCTGCAATGCCGCAACCTCGTACCCAGGGTCTTTTCTATAAGACCCTGGGTACGAGGTTGGCAATACCGAGGTCATCCCATGATCTTAAGGCACTAGCATTGTCTATTTAATGGAGATTGTTCGCCTGCCGGATGTGGGCACTTCCTAAAAAGACGATCTTCTGGACGATTTCTACTTTTAGAGTGCCCCTACTACATCTTTCTGACTTCCATTTCAAGATCCTTTCAAGATCACATTTCTTTCTGATGGCACTGTCATATCAATCATAAGGCAGGTCTTGGTTTTCCTGTCTTTGACGATAATGTCTGCTCTATTGGCCTTGATCTCTTTGTCTGTATTCACTGACATGTTCCATAGTACCGTGGCAGTTTCATTTTCAGTCACTGTTAGTATTATTAAATTATTATTATTATTATTATTATAATTATTATTATTATTATTATTATTATTATTATTATTATTATTATTATTATTATTATTATTATTATTTTTATTATTATTATTATTTTTATTATTATTATTATTATTATTATTATTATTATTACTATTATCATTATTATTATTATTTTTATTATTTTTATTATTATTATTATTATTATATCATTATTATTATTATTATTATTCAACAGACGTTCGGTGGACGTTCGTCAAGCTCAATTACTCAGAAAAGATTTCTGAGACCCCAGACAGGATTCGAACCTGCAACCTTCTAATGATTATTAATTAAATTATTATTATTAATAAAAATTCTCCGTGTAGAAGAAATGCTTGATTGAGTCATTATCCTTATTTTATGCAAATATTTTTGCATAATTTTGGTACGAGTGCAATCAAGCATTTTATTCATGCATGCATGTGTTGGTCTCGTGAGCTATCCTGGTTAGCGAGATAACCCGGTTTTCTTTTTAAACATCTCTAATAACCCGCTGGCGGAGGTATATATGCAGCCTCTGAGTGCCCCCTAGTTCAGAATGCCTTTATTTATTGTGTATACAAGTAGATATGACTTTATCTATACGTATTTTGAGCTGGGCTCTTATATTCAACTTAAGAATACGATTTCCGCCCGGTAAATCATTGGTTACCATTCTGAACAATGCAAAATGTTATACTGCAGTCGAGGGGATCTATAGCCAAATTTAATTTCTATATTGTTCTGTTTTTAATTTTTTTTTATTTTATCACTTCAATTTTATCACATTTTTATCTTAATTTGTTCAAATTAAATAAATTTGCATTTTTTTCGTATTGTTTTTCAAACCCAAAACCTTCCGAATGCCAGCCGGACGCTCTCACCATTGAGCCACAGGAACTTAGGGCTGAGATTGTTTTCGATATTTATACGCCTGGGAACTAGTCAATCCGTACGTGTCACAAGTACTTGTAGGCTATACAAGTCCCATTGTGTCAGTTTATTTTCAGTAAATGTTTTTTTGTACGTTATTAATAGTGTTTTCAGCTTGAGTCGTTAAAGTTTTTTCCTATGCTTGCTGTACAAGTTGTCGTAACTTAACTTACGACAGCTTGTACAGCAAAAACATACGAAAGAACTTTACCAACCAAAACTGAAAAGACTTATAACGTAAAATATATATATATATTATTGTAGTTTGACTTAAAATAAGTGAATAAATTCTATATTAGAAAGATCTAGACTCGTTTGAAAATATTTTAAGTCTCAGCTCTCCAGACATTCTCTTTTGAAGTTAAAAGTTTTACTCTGATAAATTAAGGCCCCGCTCAAAACGTTACTATTTAGTTTTTAACAACAACAACAACAACAACAATAATAATAATAGTTTATTTACCAGAAATAAAATAGTAATTTACAAGAAAAAAGAAAATTTTTGTTCGACAAATAAAGGGTAAATTCCACCCAGAATAACTATAATAGAGTTCATCTAGCTGGGTGGACAATATTGTTTTATGAAAGTATATGGTCGAGAAATTTAAAATTATTGGCAGTTCACCATTATTTTGCATTTACATATCCATAAAACACTACCTGTCAAGCATGCACTCTTGGATACATTATATAGATACTTAAAATTTTTGCACACATTCTTCATTATTTCTTTTTTGGTACTTCGGGAGATTTTACAACATAACAATAAATTAAAGTGTCTCTGAAGCGAAAAATATTTTACCGGCTTGGAACAGATCAGCATGGCAAGAGCATTCATTGAAAATTTCAAGCAAATGAATCAGCTGAACAGTTGTCGAACTATTTAGCATTTTATTTCATTTTTTTTCCGAAAATTGGTAATTTAGATCATAAGCTTAAAATTTGTTCCATAGGAAATTTTTACTTCACATGACACTTTGAAAATTTCCCACAAACATAACGAAGAACGTTACCTAACGAAACAACGAAACGAAAAATTCGTAGCCAATGAAAAACTTTATACGATATTTTTAACTAGTAAAAAAAAATATATTGTAGAATCATTGTATATGACGAGCAATCGCATTCATTCTAACAGTAATCCCCCCCCCCCCCCCCATTGCATTGCAAATGAAAAACGGTACGGACGTTTCTCATCACGGAATGAAAAATGTTCCGTTCCGCCAGCCTAGTTTCTAGGCCTTTCGTTTCCGCTATGAGCTTGGCCGCGTAGTCGTTTGGGTTCTTGGGAAGACTAGGGAGAGGCTGGAAACGAGAAGGCCTAGCAAAATTCACAAAAAGGTCCTGCCCAGAATTGTTCTGGCCCTTCGGGTGTTCCCGGGATCTAGTACAGCAACCGTAAACAACACTGGGCGACAGTATAAAAGCACAAGGATGTCTGCGAAGATTTTACCAAAGATCTTGGCGATCGAAAGAAGGAAATTATGGACTATATTCCAATTGGAGCTCGGAATGAAAATTTAACTGTTTAATTACTTTCAACTTTTGGCGGCTGTAGAAGGAAACCTAGTGATATAGATAAGAAAGCTAGGCTAGTGAAACTTCGTCGATCCGAGGTGAGATGGAAATAGTAAATGTAGGAAAACACTTGGGACGTCCTAATATCACAACTATTCCTCAATAAACAACGAAAGTGAAAGTGTTTTACGAATTTTGCTAGGACTTCCCCAGCAGGTCCGTTCGGATCACTTCCGAAACGCGTTAACCGAGGAAGGCCTAGAGACTAGGCTACCGTTCCGCTTATTTAGTCCCGCCATGCATGTAAAGAGCCCCTGAATGGGTTAAGCAAGGTAAATTTATCAAGGCAGCAATGTTCACTGTGTTCCAGTTGCTTCATCAATACTTTCGTTTCTGCATGCGGCAACATTTCTGATCGATAACCTAAAATCCCTTCGTAGGAATCCGTAGAGAAGCGGATTAAACACACACGTACTGCAAGCGAGGCATTCTGAAATGTTCATCAACACGCGAAAAGAGGACGAATTTTCGTAAATATGGTAGTGCAGCTCATAGCTGATCAACACGAAAAACGGAAACCAGCAGACGACGAACGTTCCCACAATCAAGGCCACGACTTTCAGAATCCTGATGTCTTTCTTGTGCGTTGACTGGCCATTGAGCGCAAACGACGGCGTGGTCGTAGCTATCACACGGGCATGCGCTCTTGCTACAAGGAACAGCTTAGTGTACGCTACGACGATAAACAGAGCCGGGATAGCGAAACACAGAGCTAGACGCACGTCGTTGAAGATTGTCTCCTTCGCGTGATCAACTACGAAAAACACGAGCAACGCCTGGAAGATGGAAAATAGCCATATACTAGTCACCAGGACGATGGCACGGCATTTGTTCATGTGTTTATCATAGTTCAACGCGTTTCGTATATGGATGTACCTGTCCAAGGTCACAGAACACAAGCTAAATATGGACGCAACGCCGATGAGCGGAAAGAGCATGTCAGAGATTACGTATTCAGATTTAGTTGAATTGAGCAACTCGCTTAACCGCAATGGCACTACAACGCTTGCCATTAGAAAATCAGCGATCGATAGCGAAATCATGAACGCGTTTGGGACAGTGCGGAGTCGACGCCGTGAGAATATCGTTAATATCACCAAGCAATTTAAGACAATTCCAGTAAGCATAAGGATTGGATAATACACAATGATAGCTGTGTGTGTGGCTGGATTGGAACCGTTCGCATCGATCACTTTGCTAGTTGGATCACAAAAGCCTTCATTAAATACTTTATCAAATTCTTCATCCGTTAAGTCGATCACGTCTTTTTGGCAGATTCCCAAAATTTTCATGTTATTTTCTTATTTTTGCTGATGTAGTCCCGTTCTATAAGAATGTTTAACAAATATTTTAGTCTACTGAAAATTTTATATCATATAAATATAGAACAGATCAAATTTGAATCTCAGGCTATGTGCACACGATGTCGTTTCAAGGCGTGTTCACACGAAAACGGATGAAAACGATGTCAATTGGCGAAAGCGTTTTTATTACTGGAAACGATATCTGCATGTTGATAAAACTAAAACCTTAAAGTGCCTATCAAACGAAAATTAAGTTTGGCTTATTTGAAAGAACACTTCAAAGTATAAAGCAACATGTTTTTCAGTTTTTTGTTTCCTTCCTTCGTTCTTGAGATATTATAGTTTGTTTGATATGCAAATTAAACATTTTGAGGTCGTAGGTCCATAATAATGAGCTATCGGAGAAGGTTAGAAATATTTTCTATTATCAAACCAAATTATTTGAATAAAGCATGTGAATGTGTTTCTGCCACCGTCAACATGCACCAAACATGTAGATTTTCAAGTGATTATTATATTTGATAATAGCAAAGATATATAACTTTTTCATTTTCTTTATAACTTTTTATGCACGTGTGACGTCAAAATGTCTAATATGCATATCAAACAAACTAAAATATCTCAAGAACGAAGCAAGGAAACGAAAAACTGCAAAAGATGTTATTCTATCATTTTAAGTGTCCTTTCAATTAAGACAAAGTTAATTTTCGTTTTATATTGGCACTTTAAATGACAATCTTTTTGCCCTTTGAGAGCTTGGTTCTTTAACCCTTCTACTCCCACCATGTCAGGAGGTCTCCCCTTGACAAGTAAAATCGACTGGCGTTAGACAGAGTAAAAAATTGAAAGTGCCAAATGGCACCGATGGGAATGAAAGGGTTATCTGGCAGGGCCAGATTAAAGGGGGCGGGGGAGGGGAGGTCACTTGCCCCGGAGAGGAACATTTTTTGGGCGTTTGGGGGCGGAAAATTTTAGAAGGCAATAATTTTCCCATGACAAACAGGGGGAGGTGATAGTTTCCAGGGGGTGATCATGGGCGCCTTCGATAATTTGCTCCGGGGCGGAAAATTTGTTAATATGGCCCTGTTAACTGGTATCTTTGGTTGTTAACACAGCATCGTTAGCAACAAATAAAATAAAGAGCCTGTCATGTGATTAATGGTTCAAAAACTATTTAAAATATGTTTAACTTCCCACGGATCAACGGAGGGTGTCGGCCATGCCGAACAAACATATACAGGGGCGCAACTAGAAAATTTCGAGGGCAGGGGTTGAACGCAAAAAAAGGGCAAAGTCATTCAGTATTCTAAACGATTTGTAGAAGCCAAGCAGAGATTCTACGGGGGTTCGGGGGCATGCCCCCCCGGAAAATGTTTGAATTTTGGTTCTCTGAAACAGCATTTCCTGCATTTTGAGGACGCTTTTCTCGTATTTTCGGTTGCGGAAATTTTTATTTTGTTCTCGCATTATTTAAAATTTATCATAATTATATTTAGCCTAGCTGCCGCCCGGGCCCACTACTAGAAGCCTCTGAGTCTCGCCAGATTTGCGGAGAATTGTATTGCGTACTACAACAGACGATTAATTATCTGTTTATCTAAAAGGGCAGGGGTTAAAAAGGGCGGCTGTTGCAACCCCCCAACCCCCCCCCCCCCTAGTTGCGCGCCTGATATAAATCACAAATAAGAGAGTGCAACAGTTTTAATTACTTCAATGGAATGAGCAGAAAGCATTTTATGGAAATGTGTGACAAGCTAAGACCCGATATTACTAGGGAAATAAAACGATAAAATAAGCCATGAGATCCAATTTCTGTTGAGACAAAAATGGCGAAAATTTGTATATATAGTACAAATTAAAAAATGTTTTCCCATAAGTACCGTGTTTGCGTAACGCCAAAACGATGAATTTGAAAACGACAAATTTAAAAACGCTTGGAAACGTTACCGTGCGCACGTGTTCTCAGTATACACTTAGGGCGCTTTCCAATTTACAAGGTCAGACCGGTCAGTCCGGCCAGAATGAACTTGCTTTCGATTTGGACCAAATTTTCCTGTCTGACAGCCCCAAGCCTCGAACGTATCGTTTTCCATTTTACCGGACTAACCGGTCTACCGTGTAAATGGAAAGCCCCCTAAGAGAAAGCGAAACGTCCGGAATTAGTTTGAATACAGTGTTCCATAATTTTAGTTTCCATAATAATATTTAGATTAAAGTACAAAGCCTTGTAGGTTGATATTAAAATCCCTATTAATTTTCCATACGGTCCCGTAGCAAATTTTGATCGAGCTAAGTGCCTAATTCCAAGCGTAGCCGCCATTTTGGTTCTCCATTCCATGCTTTTCTGCTAATCTTTGCCCTTTGCTACTCTTTGCTCTCCATTCATTGCTTCTTGCTAATCTTTGCTCTTTGCATGCTTTTTGGTTTTGCTCTTTGCTAATCTTTGCCTTTTGCTACACTTGGCTCTCCATTCTTTGCTTCTTGCTAATCTTTCCTCTTTGCTTTTTGTTTTTGCTCTTTGCTAATCTTTGCCCTTTGCTAATCTTTGCCCTTTGCTACTCTTTTCCCTCTCCATTCTTTGTTTTTTGCTAATTTCGCTCTTTGCTTTTTGCTCTTTGCTTACTCTTTGCTCCCACTCTTTGCTTTTTGCTAATCTTTGTACATTGCTTTTTCCTTTTGCTCTTTGCTAATCTTTGCCCTTTGCTCTTTGCTAGGCTCTTCATTCTGTTTTTGTTTTTTTCATACGGTCCCCTAACAAATCATGAATGAGCTAAATCCCTAATTCCAAGCAAAGCAGCAATTTTGGTTGTGCGATATGACACGCCAGCAATCTTCGACAAATTTTCATGACTAGTCTTTATAGGCTCGGTTCCAGCCGTTCCAGCGGATCGATTTAATGAACTTTGCTCTTCGCTAATCTTGGATCTTTGCTACTCTTCTCTTTCCGCTCTTTTTGCTTTTTGCTTTTGCTCCTTGCTAATCTTTGCTCTCTGCTAATCTTTGATACTTTTTGCTTTCCGCTGTTTTTTTTGCTAATCTTTGCGGCTACTCTTTGCTTTCCGCCCTTTGCTTTTTGCTAATCTTTGGTTTTTGTTTTTGCTCTTTGCTAATCTTTGCTCTACGTTCTTTGCCCTTTGATAATCTTTGCTACTCTTTGGCTATTCGCCCTTTGCTAATATTTGCTACTCTTTGCTCTTCGCTCTTTAATTCCCTTTGCTAATCTTTGCTACTCTTTGCTATTCGCCCTTTGCCTTTACTATTTGCTAAGTGAAAATTGGGAAGTAGAAGATCGCGGGCGCTGTAAAACGTCACCGACTGCATGGAAACTCACGCATGACTCACGCATGACTCACGAATGACTCACGAATGACTCACGCCTGTGACATGATTGGGCAAGATTGGGATAATTATAGTATACATGAGACTATATAAGCTCGGACATTACGATGTTAAACCTGGCTTGGAGGAATATACAGAGTTTTTAACAGCCTAAAGTGTCTGAATTGGCAGAGATAACGTATAGACTTGAATTAATAGTATATCGTGAATATTATATTAGTTTAGAACCTAAATATTCAAACAGAGTAAGTCATCCTAGAATCAATGCTAACTAAACCTTCGTTTATAAGCGAGGAAATCATAGGAAGATAGAATGAAGAGTCTCACGAAAAGCCGTAAGAACGATTTTAAATATATAAAAAATGTCGAAATATAAACTAAAGGAAAAGCGATTTATTACTTTGAAAGCGTTGCTACGCTTTCTGTTACTAAGTGTGATATTTGCATATTTATCCTAGGTGCACGTGCAGGAGACAGAAGAGAAACTCGTTAGGTGTCATTAAGAGGATTAAGCGCTTGGGCAAGTCTAGGCGAGAGGGGCAAGTTTGGACGACAAGAATAACAGGAGACATTGAGTTTAAAAATATTTATTTCACTTTACAAATATGTCATTTATTTAAAACATTTTTCTAGGACTGGGATGCCGACTCATCGCTATAGGATAAGGTCTGCTCCTGAAATCATATCTAGGTATTCTCACTTTATAAGCATTATGAGGTTCGTTCCTTGGGAACCAAGGTGTTCAGGTTGCTGGGGTTCAGCTTTTTGAGGCTTCTGTGGGGTCTCTGTCAAATTTTGTATAACTTTTAGTAGATGTGTTTGAAGATTAGTTCGAACTTGATTCTGCTGGTTCTGCAGCTGTTGTTGGAATGTCAGAAAACGATCGAGTTGACTAGAGTATAGAGCGTTTTCATCTGACGTCACGGCGGCCATATTGGTGTACCAAAACAATGAAATGGCGGCCATATTGGTGTACGGTATGGGAATTAGCTCTTTCTTATTCAAATATTTCGTATTGTTTCACCACCCCAATGGGGCCACCGATCACGTGAGTAAAAACGCTCTATAGGATGTTCTTTTCATCGGGTGTTAATTGTGGTGTTTGTACAATATCTCGCATTAGCTGTTCTGTATTGTACATAGCGTTGACGATTGGAGGTTGCTGATACGAGTTCTTTTGAATATATCTGCTTATGTTCTGCTGCAGGACGGAGCTATTTTCTTCGGGTAAAACATTTGTCTTGAGACGATGATCGTCATCCGTAGTCGGGTTCAGATCAAGCATTAAATAACCATGAGGGCGACTTGTGGCTTCCTCGTAGCTCTTCATAAACTCTTGAACATGTCCTGCATTCACTTGTCGTGCCAAATTAGAAATTTGCTGCTTATCCCTCGGAGACTTAAAGAGTACGATATAGTGTGCGTTGAGGCTGATGTTTCTGGTTTCCTTTCCTTTCCTTTCACTGAGAGATTCTTATGATGGCTTCCCTTGGTAAATAAAGTTGCAATGCGCTTATCTCCTCCTGATTGATCCATAAGATCATCTAGGACAATAAGGTTTCGCCTCGAAACATCAAGAAAGTCTTCCGAGCCAATGTTCGTAGGTATTCCTTCATTCAGTTCGATGCCCGGTATAGTTTTGATAATCTCAAGATACATGGGTTGCCACTGACCATAACACCAAATGATACGTTCAGGAGGGGGGTTGATAGTTGTTCTTGCATTCTCCAGAAGAGTTTTTACCCATACGGTTTTACCACTCTGAGTACACCCTGCAACAATACACGTGAATGGATACTGCAGGACTGTGGATCCATTGACGAGAGGAACTACCTGTCGTATTTGTTTTGTCCATGATCTATGAACCATCTTCATGTGACGGAGTCTGAAGCCGACTACGGATGACGATCATCGTCTCAAAACAAATATTTTACCTGAATAAAATAGCTCCGTCCTGCAGCAGAACATAAGCAGATATATTCAAAAGAAATCGCATCACCAACCTCCAATCGTCAACGCTATGTACAATACAGAACAGCTAATGCGAGATATTGTACAAACACCACAATTAACACCCGATGGAAAGAACATCCTATACTCTAGTCAACTCGATCGCTTTCTGACATTCCAACAACAGCTGCAGAACCAGCAGAATCAAGTTCAAACTAATCTTCAAACACAGCTACTAAAAGTTATACAAAATTTGACAGAGACTCCACAGAAGCCTCAAAAACCTGAACCCCAGCAACCTGAACACTTTCCGTTAGATTCTCCGTCTAAACCTAGCGTATAGCTAAACCATATTTTCTAACTCCTCCTCCAATTGTTCAATACCCAAAGCCGAAACCTTTGCAAAAATGGTTAACTGGAGATGAAAGTGATTCAGGAGAAAACGACTCGGATGAAGAAGTTTCGGAAGCCGACTCACATGACTATGGTCGTCAAGAAAATGATAAATATCAAAATTCTTCTGATGAAGATTCACATGAAACAACAGTCAATAATAGTCAAGACGAAGACCCTCACATCTTAATGGTTCCCTGGAATGAACCTTATAATGCTTATTGAATGTGAGAATACCTAGATATGACTTCAGGAGCAGACCTTATCCTCTAACGATGAGTTGGCATCCCTGTCCTAGAAAAATGTTTTAAATAAATGACATATTTGTAAAGTGAAATAAATATTTTTTAAATCAGTGTCTCCTGTTATTCTTGTCGTCCAAACTTGCCCCTCTCGCCTAGACTTGCCCAAGCGCTTAATCCTCTTAATGACCCCTAATGAGTTTCTCTTTTGTCTCCTGCACGTGCACCTAGGATAAATATGCAAATATCACACTTAGTAACAGAAAGCGTAGCAACGCTTTCAAAGTAATAAATCGCTTTTCCTTTAGTTTATATTTCGACGCTTAATTAAATTACGGCTTTTCGAAGTGAGACTCTTCATTCTATCTTCCTACGATTTCCTCGCTTATAAACGAAGGTTTAGTTAGCATTGATTCTAGGATGACTTACTCTGTTTGAATATTTAGGTTCTAAACTAATATAATATTCATGATATACTATTAATTCAAGTCTATACGTTATCTCTGCCAATTCAAAGACTTAGCTTTAGGCTGTTCAAAGCTCTGTATATTCCTCCCAGCCAGGAGTGAGTCATTCGTGAGTCATTCGTGAGTCATGCGTGAGTCATGCGTGAGTCATGCGTGAGTCATGCGTGAGTCACCGGTGAATATTAATGAGGCGGCAACCCTTTGTTTACCTATATGGGGGGGGGGGGGGGGGGGGTAATCTACTATCAACTTTCAAATTGACAAATATGTGACAAACCGTTTTTGCCATTTACCTAGAAACACCAGTTTTTCAACCAACGCATTTGATAAAAAAGAAACTCCGTCTAAAGTTTTCCACATACACGAACAAAGCAAACCTGAGACAATAATTTGTCCCAGAAAATTTGCTGTGTCGACGTTTAGTGACAAAATATTTACGCGTTCGGAAATGCTGCTTGGAAACCGGTTCATACATAAATAAAAATGTCCAACTCAAGCCGCTTTAGTGTTGGAGACAAAAGAATGCTAACAGAGACAAGACAATTTGTTTAACTTTGATATTTTTTTTGCGTCATTTACAAATTTATTAAAGATGCCCGGTTGCCTGTATTTATTTATGACAGGTGCAATCGGAAGATATGTGAATTTATATATTCAGATGTTCATATTCATGAATAAATTTTTGCTTTGTTGCTTTAAGGAACTTTGGTGAGAATATAAAGAAAGTTACAGACCATTGTAGCATTTACATTTTGAAAATACTGTCCAAATGCTAGATACGGTTGAACGACGTTTTAAAGAAACATTTAATATCGCCGATAATCAAGGCTATATAAACTAATATTTACATAAATCGAAACAAAAATTCTCAACAAAGAACTCAAGCGACTCAACAACAGGCAGATATTTTCAAACAAATCGACGTTACTTCCTTTTAGTTGTAAACTTGAAAATGATTTTCAGCTTTTGGATATAGTTTACGTTGAAGACAAACCTAGGTGTTAAGGTAACGAATCAGTGCTGCGTATATATATATATATATATATATATATATATATATATATATATATATATATATATATATATATATATATATATATACTATAAGTGGGCTTACCTCAAATGTTGATGGTCGCTACTGTCAGTTTCACGCTGGGCGATCTTCAGATCTGAAGATCGCCCAGCGTGAAACTGACAGTAGCGACCATCAACATTTGAGGTAAGCCCACTTATAGTATATTCGCTCTATCTTTACGGTATTGAGCTATAGAAATACTATAATACTACGGCTATAGATAGAAATACTGACGGCTCGAAAAGAGATCTTCATCAGAGTAAAATTCGAAGGTTTCCAGTCGGAAAACGTCAGTATTACGTTAAAAACAATCTTGGCAGTTTACCACCATTTTGTTTTCCCAAGCGTGATGTATTTTGTCCCCCCTTTTCTATCACACACCCACAAACCCACACACTCTCTCTCTCTCTCTCATTCTCTCTCTCACACACTCCCTCTTTCTCACTCCCTCTTTCTCAAATTGTAAATATATTTTATTACTGTGTATATTTATTCCCTAGTTTTGGCTCGCATGAAAAGCAATGTCTGTATAAATTGATGTGATTCCAAATTTTAATAAATTCTCTCTTTCTCTTTCCTTCCTTCCTTTTCTGCACTTCTTACCAACCCTCGAAAAAAATGTAAGCTATATATGTGACTGCCGTGATTTAATTTTCTGGCTCGGCCTTTCACCGACTGCTAAACATTATATACTGGTCTAAACTTACCGGCCACGCATCATAGCATTTCTTCATCCAAGTAATCACTTAAGTAAAATATACATTTTTATATCAGTAGGAAAAAACACATTCAAATTATATCTTATCACCTGAAAAATATCGCAAAAAATGTGTTTGGTTTTGTATCTGTACCTCTCTACTTGATAGCTCGCCTGGACTTCTAATCGATCCAGTAACCAGGAATCCAAGATTATTCTTTACACCGACCTTGCGACTTTCACAACCAGTATATCTAGAATGCAGGAAGTATATGAAATCATCATCTTTCAGGGTTATCAGAAATATCATAAAATTAACCTAGCCCGCTTGACATTGAAATTTGAAATTTCAATTTCTATTAGTGTTCATGTCACCAAAATCGGCAGCAGTGTTTGACACATTGTAATATCAAATTACTATTTGAACTCTACTCTATTTACAATTCCCATCTGTCCCTTTTCAATATAATAATTGCCAAGTTGGAACGAACAATGCCCACGTGTATTTTTCTATAATTTAGTTCTTCAATATTAGAAACACGTTTGTTGACATACTGTACTAATGAAATGCGCTGAAAAACACGAAATTAATTTGTCGGTGTCTCTGATAAGGAAATTAACGCTTATACGCTATTGACCACTTTCATAATGGCGACTAATTCGAACATCCTTCCAATAAGTTTTTCCGGCCTCGTATGTGTGCCTTGCATCCCAAAGAATCTAGGGGGGCTTCGGAGCATTGGCCCCCTGAGAAATTCTTGTGCGGGGGTTTAGTCCTCCCTGAGATTTTGAAAGTGACTCATCATCATGAACTTACAATTCATTCTAGCTAAGCTAACCAAAGGCACCCTTGGAAAATCTACAAAACCCAGAGAACAAAATTTCAAAAATGTTTTGGGGAGACATGCCGTCGGACCTCTCTAGAAATGCTGAACAAACTTTATCAACCCCCGAGACAATAACAATTATACTCGTCAGTGCTCCTGCCAACCTCGTACCCAGGGTCTTACCTCCGCTCCCCCCTCGCTGCGGAAAGACCCTGGTACACGCTGGTCACGTGCTGCCCAAAATATGGGCAGTACAAAATAAATGTAGTGTGGGTAGGGTGGTACAAAAAACTTTCTCGATTTACCGACAGGAGTAGTGTTTATATAAAACGCAAAACATCTGGCCACAATCACACCAACCTCACACTTGTTTCACAACAACACCAACCTCACACGTGTTTCACAACAACAGCAACCTCACGCTTGTTTCACAACCACACCAACATCACAGTTGTTTCACAACCACACCAACCTCACTCTTGTTCCACCAACCTCACACTTGTTTCACCAACCTCACACTTGTTTCACAACCACACCAACCTCACATTTGTTTCACAATAACACCAACCTCACATTTGTCTCACAATCACACCAATTTTACACTTGTTTCACTACCACACCAACCTCACACTTGTTTTACAACAATACCAACCTCACACTTGTTTCACAACAAGACCAACCTCACACTTCTTTCACAACAAAACAAACCTCACGCTTGTGTCGCAACACCAACCTCACATTTCTTTCACAATCACACCAATCTCACTCTTGTTTCGCAACCACACCAACATCACATTTGTTACACAACAACACCAACATCATACTGATTTCACAACCACACCAACATCACAGTTGTTTCACGACCACACCAACGTCACTCTTGTTCCACCAACCTCACACTTGTTACACAACAACACCAACATCATACTGATTTCACAATAATACCAACCTCACAATTGTTTCACAATCACACCAACCTCAAACTTGTTCCAGAATCACACCAACCTTTCGCTTGTTCCACTGACCTCACACTTGTTTCACAACCACACCAACCTCACACTTGTTTCACAACAACACCAACCTCACACTTGTTTCACAACCACACCAACCTCACAGTTGTTTCACAATCACACCAACCTCACATTTGTCTCACAATCACACCAATTTCACACTTGTTTCACTACCACACCAACCTCACACTTGTTTTACAACAATACCAACCTCACACTTGTTTCACAACAAGACCAACCTCACACTTCTTTCACAACAAAACAAACCTCACGCTTGTGTCGCAACACCAACCTCACATTTCTTTCACAATCACACCAATCTCACTCTTGTTTCGCAACCACACCAACATCACATTTGTTACACAACAACACCAACATCATACTGATTTCACAACCACACCAACATCACAGTTGTTTCACGACCACACCAACGTCACTCTTGTTCCACCAACCTCACACTTGTTACACAACAACACCAACATCATACTGATTTCACAATAATACCAACCTCACAATTGTTTCACAATCACACCAACCTCAAACTTGTTCCAGAATCACACCAACCTTTCGCTTGTTCCACTGACCTCACACTTGTTTCACAACCACACCAACCTCACACTTGTTTCACAACAACACCAACCTCACACTTGTTTCACAACCGCACTAACCTCACAGTTGTTTCACAATCACACCAATCTCACACTTGTTTCACAACAACACTAACTTCACAGTTGTTTCACAATCACACCAATCTCACACTTGTTTCACAACAACACTAACCTCACAGTTGTTTCACAATCACACCAATCTCACACTTGTTTCACAACAACACTAACCTCAAACTTGTTTCACAACAAGACCAACCTTACACTTATTTCACAACAAAACAATCCTCGCACTTGTCTCACAACAACACCAACCTCACATTTGTTTCACAATCACACCAATCTCACACTTGTTTCACAACCACATTAACCTCACAGTTGTTTCACCATCACACCAACCTCACCCTTGTTCCACTAATCTCACACTTGTTTCACAACCAGACTAACCTTCACAGTTATTTCACAACCACGCCAATCTCACAGTTGTTTCACAACCACACTAAGTCACTAACCTCACAGTTATTTCACAACCACACCAACCTCACAGTTGTTTCACTACCACACCAATCCCACCCTTGTTTCACAAACCACACTAACCTCGTGCCCTTGTTTCACAACCGCACAAAGCTTATCAGCAACCCCACTTTGGAAACCTCTATATATAGTCAAACTTGTTACGAATTTTATTCATGCACTTTACCCTGTTTCTCTGAGAATGTTTTCATATAAAGAAACATCCTCTAATATATGCACATTTTTTGACAATTTGACAATTCTACTGTCTAAGCATTTGAGCAGCCAGAAATAGAAAAACATTGGGCATGTAAAAATACTGACGTTTCGAGCTGATCAAGCGGCAAGTATCGAAACGTCAGTAAAATAATCTCAGTCGTTTACCACCTCTTCACTTTGCTCTCTCTAAAACATGCATTAAACATTGTATTTCTTACGATTACAAGTTGCAAATCTGCTTTGTATCTGCAGTCATCTATATATACGTTTGGAATAACTAACGCTAAAAGAAATGTGCGCCTGAATTTTTAAAGTTGAGATATATATTTGTAGATTGCAATTGTTTATTGTATTAATAAACTCGGTCTTGGATACTTTTACTCGCTTAAACTGCTATTGAACGAATGCTGAATACTTGTCGGTCGTTGTATTAGGTCAACAAAATAATCCGGCTTTAAATATTTTAGTGCTGGGTGAACGTGTATTTCTTCTGCCCGGGTTTAATATTTGTAAATGCGGTTTCTTTCATGGAAAAATATAATTATGTAATCTCCGAATTTCTAATATATAAATGTATCTTTAGATATACTGTACTTACGATTAGTTTTCTTTTAAGTAGTAAACTTGAATTTAACGACAAACCCTCTTGCAAACAACGCACTATAATTCGACTATTTCAGATATAAAGCACAGTGCATAATCAATTTAGCAACCTATATTTTTGGTTTATATAAAAGATCTGTCTTTAATTAAAGTTTTTTGCGATTTTGAGTTTCTTAGTGATGTATTGTTTTTCAATTAGGATTGGGAGAGGAAAATTACCAAAATGTGTTTTAATTTTAAAATTTTAATATATAAAGCGTACGTTCCAAAGGGCAAGTAGACTGAAGACTGATTTTCTTCTTCATCATGTTGTAAGCGATACATATTTTTAGTTTACGTAATTAAACAGTGACGCTGTATTGACTTTTATAGCCGCCGGATGATGTGTATTTGAACATGTTTGTTTTTCATCGCTAATAGAAAAACGTATTTGAGTTTTATGTCTTAACTTAAGATATTTGAGTCGATCAATGTATAGATGTTGTTATGACATTATTAGTCTTATACTTTATTTAATATAAAACAGTGAATCAATTTTAAGAGGTGATTTCGTTGCTTCCGCTTAGTAACAGCTGCATCCTGGCCTTGTATAATAAGAACTGGAAGAGATGCGTTTGCTAACTCGAATGTGAGAACTGAGTGTGTATATGTTCTTTGTGGTATTTTAATGGTCAAAATAATTTCCGAGTTCCCAAGCTTCTCATCGCCAGTGAGACGCTCTAACCATTGAGCTATACTGGAACTCAACTGGTTTTGAATGTAGGTTGGATTCGCTGATATGTATAGCATTATGTATACTGCCATGTGAGTTATTATAAAAAAAGAGATGTTATGGAAGCTCAGTTATATATACGAATTGAGTATAAATGTTATTTAGCTCTTCGAGCTGTTTTGCTCAAAAAACATTTCTGAGTTCCTAAGGGAAACTCCAATTTACCGGCACTATATATTAAGGCTATATTAACGTGCACATGACACGAAAATTAAGTTTGTCTTGTTTGAAAGAACATGTATACACTTAAAATAATAGAGTATAACATCTATTGCAGTTTTTAGTTCCCTTTCTCGTTCTTGAGTTATTTCAGTTTGTTTGATATGCAAATGTCAAATGTTGTGACGTACATGTACACGTGCATAATTTCTCGGGAAAAGCTATATATCTAATTTGCTCCTATATAAACCAAACTTAATTTGAAGTAAGCGTGTGCGTGTATTTCCCCCATGGTTTCAAGTAGCTTCGTTTGATTATATTAAAGATATAAATATAACCTTGACTTCTCCGCTAAGCCATTATGCACGTGTACGTCACAACATGTGACATTTACATATAAAACTAACTGAAATATCTCCAAAAAAAAGCAAAGAAACAAGAAACTGTAAAATATGTTACTTTGTCCTTTTAAGCGTTCTTTAAAATAAAATAAACCTTATTTTCCTGTCATATGCACTTTAAGCTACTGAGATTCAGTTTATTTGCAAGCATGCTCTTTTATATTCTTTTTTAGAGATGTTTGTTGTGCGTTTCTCCAATGTAACGGGAATTACATCCCGCAACAGTAAATCGGTAGATTGCATAGATACAATATTGCAATAATATCGACGTTAAATTGGTATTCATTTCTTTTAAAATCGGCAACCTTTTCAGGAATCTCTCTGACAATAAAATCTCATGTAATCTACCGATTTACTTGTGCGGGATGTTCTCCCCGTTACATTGGAGAAACGCACAGACAACTCCAGACAATTAAGAATACACATCTAAAACTGGACAAGAACCCCAACATATTGAAACACTTGTCTTAGTAACCTTATGCATGTATATTTAGTCTTTGTATTTCCAATAATGTAATCACTCTGAAGATGTTGCATGTCGCGACGAAACGTTAGTTCGATAAACATTTTCATTTTCTACTTATTCAATGTTATGGGCTTATTCAAAATAATTGTCTGGGCTTTGATATTTTTAACAAAATTACGTTTTCTGCCTGGAATCTCTGTTTCGTTAATATTGAAACACCTACAAACCTTTCCAAAATGCCAAACACCCCCTAGTTTTAATTTTAACTGGTGTATCTATGTACTTTGTACTTTCAATTTCAAATTCCCACAATTCCCTCAATCTTGTTTTATAACAACGGCAGTGTAGACTTTATAAATGCTTGAAAATATCCTTGATCTGGTGAATTGTTTGAGAAATTTAATTTTGCAATGTTGTTTTTTTGTAATGACTATAGTCGTAATATATACAGGTCACATGAAAGGACTCCATACAAGTTATATATATATATATATATATATATATATATATATATATATATATATATATATTATATATATATATATATATATATATATATATATATGTATATATGTGTGTGTGTGTGTGTGTGTGCAAATATCTACACTATTCGCCGACAATTAATTCTTTTAGCATATGCTTTATAAATGAAAAAAATAAGGTTAACAAATATATGTTATATTTTTTCGATATTCCTATACAGGACACTGCCGCTAGCAACTTCTCGATATTTGTCGACAAAGCAGTTTTTACAACTTTACAACAGAAAATTGTAAAGAAACATGCATACATGTGTACACTCTTCAACTTAATTTTGTTGACTTTGTCCGTTATTCTACTACAAAACCCACGCATGGTTTTAGAAATAACTGCCTCAGCTGGGAGTCGCATGCAATAGCTCAGTGCGTGGTAGAACGCTGGTAGGTTAAACCAGATACCTTAATTGGGTTCGATTCCCGGTTGAGGCAGTCAGAAAACTTTTCTCTACAGCAGTGATTCGATTTCACAGTGTTTCATGCTTGACACAATCTGCAGATGACTAAAAAGATAACTTAATTAAGATGCTCATTAAAGTTTATACGCATTTCGGTAAGATCAAAAACGCTAATTATTTGGCAGGGTTTTTTTAAATTACACAATATGTGTTTGTTATATATTGTAACTTCAAAAAACACCGACAGATATAATTAGCGTTTGATCCTTAACGCTCTGTTCTGATATAAACTCAGTACTGATATAAACTTATCGCTCTGATATAAACTCATTATAGGAATCTAAAAATTGCGTTAACCTTGAACACTGTGTAATGACAAGTTGTATAAGTTTTTAAATAATTTCAATTATATTAATAGATGCAAACACATACACATATTTTAGTTGTCGGATTAACCTGTTATTTTTTAGGTATTTTTACTGTGTTTTTCTTTTTCAAAGAAGAACTTGTTTTATTTTTCACGTTAAACAGGTTCTTACATATTGGGTGTCTAACTGCTAAATTTTAGCTTGCCGGTTCTTAGATTCACGCAGATTTTTAACTGTATAACATGCATTTACTGTATTAATAACAGTTTCCCGAGCCTGGCAAAGTAACGTAGGAGTTAAACTAAAGTAGAGTGCTGCGTAGGCACTACCTAGATTAGTTTTGATAACGAAATACTAATGTTTTGAGCAAAGCACCGTTTCACTGTTATCTACAGTGCAGTCTGCGCAGTCGCAGAAAATGGACTCATAGCAATATGTTTGTTGATGTTTCTCAAAGTTTCTAGACCAATTTTATTGTTAGCGAAAAACAGTGTAGTTGGGTGGGCGCGTTTGTAAAGAAAGGAAAACAGAGGAGTGATTAACGATACCTCGTATTAGCTTAAGTGAATACATAAAACAAATATTCTGTAAACAAACTTGTGACCATGCGTAGTTCGTACTGTAGATCAACTTTAACCCGTCCTTGTCGTCGTTTGTGTTTACAATCCTTAATTTCGCTGACGTTCGGACATTTTAAACTAACGTTCACGCGCGTTTATCTGCATGTGGTGAAAGTTAAAGGGACACTCCACTCAAAATACAATGGGGGTTTAAATAAAAGATCGTTCTGACTTTAGGTTACTCACGAAGTTTGAAAGGTTAATTCTTTTTCGTTAAAAAGAAATCGCTCGGCGAATTCGGTAAAATCGTCAAATTTTCGACGCCATGTTGTCTTTCTCAAGCAGACGCGTATGGCCAGCCACGGGTCAGCGGATTCTCAAATATGACGTCACTGAGTGCTTTTCGCTCCATCCAACCTTCCTCTGTTGTGTTATCGACTGTTAAATTAGCAAAAAATGGCGCGTTGTATGGCTCCCAATTGTACAAACGGTTGGAAAAGACTAATGGGACCGATATAACGTACCATAGAGTACCAAGTGGGCCACTGAAAAATATTTGGCTGCGAAATGTCAAAAGGGACAACCCACGCAAGATAAACAACTCGTTTGTCTGCAGTGTTCACATTACGCCCGATTGCTTTATTCCTGCTACGGATATCTGTGGTAGAAACTACACTCACTTGAACTCGATGAATCGTCTCCAGATAACCGATTAGTAACAACACTCATCGTGAACAGCTCAAAATTAATGTGTTTGCCTTTCGAGAAGAAGCACTCAGTGACGTCATATTTGAGAATCCGCTGACCCGTGGCTGGCGATACGCGTCTGCTTGAGAAAGACAACATGGCGTCAAAAATTTGACGATTTTACCGAATTCGACGAGCGATTTCTCTTTAACTAAAAATAATTAACCTTTCAAACTTCGTGAGTAACCTAAAGTCAGTACGATCTTTTATTTAAACCCCCATTGTATTTTGAGTGGAGTGTCCCTTTAATAACACTGGGAAAATAAAAAACCTTCCCGTACAATGTAAATAAGTTGTAAAGTTGGAAATAGTTGGGATATACACTGTAAATGTCAATTTCCAAATACATGTGACATTGACACACTGTGGAAATTTGTATTTAATTTGGAACCTATCTGAAATGTAGGCTATTTCAATCATTTTTTTGTAAATATTCTGTAAATACTTTACAAATCTAATGGCACAGTTTGGAAATTTATCGTTGTTGTTTGGAAATTTATCAAAACTGCTTGCAGTTAATTCTTTGAAAGTTTTCATGGCAATAATGTAATATAAATAAGTTTTGCCGAAACACCACGTGAAATATTTATTTGCTAAGCTTTTGGCCCTGTTGGCTCAGCTCGGCCTTCATCAGAGCAATAACAACAAGCTGTTGCGGGTTTGTTTATAAATGACGTGAGCCAACAGCTTGGTGTTATTGCTCTGATGAAGGCCTGATTCAACAGGCCGACAGCTTAGCAAATAAATATTTTACGTGGTGTTTCCACAAAACTTATTTATATGATTGGAAGTTGTTTGGAAATGTATTGCTGCTGTTTGGAAATTGTTTGGAAAATTATCAAAAGCCTTTCCGAGACGTCTTCCCTTGACGACGAGTAAAATTTATGGCGGCGTTAAACACAGTCAAAAGATAAATTTATCCCACAACAACAATGCGACTAAACGTGTTAAGTTTGTGGTGCTAATTAAAAGACCAAAATCACTTCCTGCTCAATTCGTCCATTTTTTCTTGTTCATTCCTTTGTAGTTGAACGTTCATTTCTTCTCTATTTATAGGATTAGTTTTAGTTTTAATCAACATGTTAAAATTAGAGTTAACTCTAAATTTAAACTCACTAGTTTAAACCTAAAGGCTAATAAAGTGTAGCAAATCCGCTTGTGCGTCTGTTAGCAGGTAAGCTCTATTAAGGCAGTACCAACCCGGTTTATGACTAAGGTTATAGTGATTTTAAAAATTCACAACTATACAGTGGCGTAGCCAGGGGGGAGCTGTGGGAGCCGCGGCTACCCCCCCCCCCCCCCCCCCCCCTTTGCACGAAAAGAAATTGGGCGACGAACAAATTGACATTGAACGTATTATAGAACGATTCGCCAGCGCAAAAACCCGAAGACTACTGCTGTTATAGGTGTTCCAATCTAGTATTAAAAGTGTTATGTTTTGAGTATTCTATATGATGTTATAGTGTTTTGAGTTTTACATCCAGAATTTTATGAAACCTCCCCCTCCCCCAAATGCAGAAGATGACATTCTAGAGACTCTAGATTCCAAAATTTAATGGGGCATTATGGGGGTGGGTGTCTGGCAGTCTGGGCGATGCCCCGGATCTCCCTAGAAATTTCTCACACTTTCGGCATACGCTAATTGGCTCCCCCCCCCTTTCACACTCCTGGCTACGCCACTGCAACTATTGTTGGTTTTTGTTTATCACAAAATCAAATACAACATTGTTAGCTTTCTAATGATATCCATTTTATTTTTGTGGCATGAATTTTGACAAATTGAAAGCGCTTTGCCGAAATGAACCGGCCAACCTTAATGCAGACTTTAGGCTTTCTGTGCTTTGATTCACGTACAAAACCGCCATTATACATCTACGATTTTTGTAACCTTAGTCCACATGCTCTCCCATTTTAAAATTTTGGGTCCCTGAAATGCTCTTTTCTGCATTCTGATAGCACTACAACAATATTTCGTCTAAATGGAAATTGTTTCATTTTTGTATTTCATTTGAGAAACAATTTTACAATTTATATGTTAATTAACATAGCAGATTTAATCAGTATTGTAACCAAGAAATAAACAACAGATGCAATAAGATTCATGACTTCATCAAATGTTTTATCAAGAAACTGATAACCATACTGAGGGAAGAACGATACAAGTTTACAACGATACGATAATTATTTTTCTTGCTGATTTTTGTGACTACCGCTGACCTATCAGCGGGAGCCACTATGTCGGCGAAATCTTGCTTTATGTGTCTTGGACCTATTATTTGAGATCAGTGCTTGGACCGCACTTACGTCATACTCGAGAGCTATCGCCACATATTCGACACGATCGTTCACGATCGCCATATGGTCGAGAAGATCGCCATTGATCGCCAGGTATTCGGGAAGTACTCGAGTTGTTTTCGTGGGGAATCTCGCCTGCATTTTGGTTGCTCTCTCAACGCGACAGCAACTCGATGGCTCTTGGAACGGTTTCTGTCATTGACTAGTTTATACAAGGTAAGAAGTAGTTTAAAAACTGTGACGTTGTCTATCTTATATATACATAAATCCTTAAATATACTTGGTGGGAGAAAAATTGTCTCAAAGCCTGAAAGCCAACCTCGTACTTTATAGCCGTACTAAAAATATTCTGCTTATAAAGTTCTCTTATAAAGTTTGGCCTTCAACTGTGTCCTGTTTCAAAGCTCTTCTTCTTTTATCAAATAAACTGTCAGTATATACCAATGTCTTTGATAAAACTTTGAGGTAAAAGTTGGCTTTATTTTATATCCAAGTGTTTGATCACGTATCAAACCTTTGTCTCGCTTATGATTTTACTATGTATTTGGTTTATGAATTATTAATGAGTTTGAGAAGTACAGTTTATACCACAGCGCTCTGTATTTACACTATATACATGTATTTAAGACATTTATGCTGACAAAATATGTTGGCTGTTACATAGACATTACAAAACCTTGACTTGGTGCTTTGTTTACTTGTTTTAGGTGTTGTTCAATAATTATCTTGTATAATGAAATTAAGAAACCAATGTTTGTGCACACCAGAGCTGTTCCAGTGGTCTGACCACAGAATAGTAGATACACCAGTCTGACTCTCACTCTTGTGAAAACGTGTCTCTTTTTTACAATAAGAATGATGCCATCCTGCACCACCTTGGTAAGTTCCACTGACACTTGTGAGTTTTGACAGTTAAAGCTGCTGGTGCAACTTACCAGGATGATGAGTGATGTTGATGCGATAATGCTGAATGAGACGCCAGGAAGGTGAAAAATACCAGTGGAGTTTACCAGGATAGTGTAAAAATAGAAATGGTGAAAATAGCAATGCCTGAGATGTGCAAGGCAACATGTGTGTGGACATAAAGTTCAAAGATGTAGATGGAAATTGCACTTTTAGTGGAGTACTAAAATATTCTATGATCTGGTGTCTAAGTGTAACTCAATTGTACATTTTGATATATTGTTGAGAAGCTATTGTGAACTGTTGGGAAACTTAAATCCTTGAATATGTTGAAAACATTGAAAAGAAGAAATATATCTGTTGACACTACAATACTACAATACTGAGTATTGTTGTACTGTCTTATTTAAAATACTAGCAGAATCACAAAATATCAGTGATGTGCAAACAGGTAAAATGTTGTTTTAGAACACAATATTGTTGATGATTTGGGGGCGGTTGTATGAAGCCCAGATAGCTTATCTAGTTGATAAAGAACAGCACTAATCATGCTTTGAACAACCTAATTTAAATTTTATGCACTGAGTTATTATGTATCTGATAGTGCTGCTCAGTGGATAAAAGTGGCTATACAGGCTTCGTACAACCAGCCCCAGAAGTTTTATTAAATTTGTGCAAAAATCGGAATTTTACAAGTTCCCATGGGAGCATGTTTATGCTATGTTTTCATAGGCGTGTTAGGTAGGGGGGATCCTTCCCCCCCCCCCCCCACCCACCCCCTCCGAAAAAAAATTTTTTCAAAAAGGAAAATTCGGGCACTTTATGCTGGGAATTTCGGGCAATTTTGATCTTTATTGCTGTGAAATGTTCAAGAAAAATGGATACGATAAACTAAGAATGAAAAAATACGTCTTAAAATTCAATATTTAACCGTAAATTTTTCGGGCAAAAATCTTTGCCCCCCCCCCCCCCCCCGCCAAACAGAATTGGGATGTTATGCCTATGTATGTTTTGGAAGCAGTCAGTCAAATGTTTGTATAGTATGTGCCATGTTCAAATTAGCAATACAAGTATAAAATGATTTAAAATAACTATCAACTTCTTTGTGTGTCTGTGCTTTTCACGCATTTTCATGCATTGCTACTTAAGTCTATATCTCTTTGTGTGCTTAACAGCGGTAGTCACATGTACGCATTGCGTACCCATTTTTTACCTTATTCGTATGCCTTATTTGACTAACTGGTAACCAACCTGTTAAATTATGGTAGGCCAAGTCTAGGTTTCGGCCCGGGTTTGGATTTTTTTAGTTTGGGTGTCACGATTTTGCATTTTTGCACTTTTTACTTCCGCTACTATTCATACTTCCGGTGAGTTGTTAGCCGTGTAATGGAGTGAGTCCGTGAGGCATGTTTTAAGTTCTTTCCTCGTCTTGCTTTTGGACTTGCACATTGTTGGTATCTTTCGAAAGAGACAGACTGACGTAGTAGTTTAATAGCGATCAGATGTGGCTGACGACTTTCTTGATCGTAAATATGTTCACCTCATTCAGCTTTCGATCTGGTCTTCCTCGGCCCACTCCCACCTTTGCTAGCGCGGTATAGAGCCTTTGCGGAGGCCGAGAGGCCTTTGACTCAGCCTTCGATTTTGTGGTTTGGGGGCTTTTTGCGGTTTTTCAGGCAAAAAAAAACATGTTACGATTTGACTCCATGTGTACGATCATCAGTTGCATTGACGATCTTTAAACGACAGCTGTGAGTAAACAATGGTTTTTTGTTGTTGTTGTTGTTGTTGTTGTTGTTGTTGTTGTTGTTGTTGTTGTTGTTGTTGTTGTTTGAATAAGATGTAGGTAATTGGACAAACACTGGGGTTATATAATATAGATGAATATCACAGAATCACACCAACCTCTCGCTTGTTCCACTGACCTCACACTTGTTTCACAACCACACAAACCTTATACTTGTTCCGCAACCCCACTAACCTCACACTTGTTTCACAACCACACTAACCTCATAGTTGTTTCACAATCACACCAACCTCACTCTTGTTCCACTAACCTCACACTTGTTTCACAACCACACCAACCTCACAGTTGTTTGACAACCACACTAAGTCACTAACCTCACAGTTTTTTTCACAACCACACCAACCTCACAGTTGTTTCACTACCACACCAATCTCACACTTGTTTCACAACCACACTAACCTCATGCCATTGTTTCACAACCGCACAAAGCTTATCAGCAACCCCACTTTGGAAACCTCTATAAATATAGTCGAACTTGTTGCTAATTTTATTCATGCACTTTACACTGTTTCTCGGAGAATGTTTTGATATAAAGAAACATCCTCTAATATATGCACATGATATAAAGTCTACCGTCTAAGCATTTGAGCAGCCACAAATAGAAAAACATTCGGCATGTAATTGTAACTCGACCAAAGTGAAAAGGTGGTAAACAGTCGAGATTACTAGTTTTGATAACAAAATACTGACGTTTCAAGCTGATCAAGCGGCAAGTATCGAAACGTCAGTATTTCGTTATCAAAAGCAATCTCAGTCGTTTACCACCTCTTCACTTTGCTCTATCTAAACCATGCATTAAACATTGTGTTTATTACGATTACAAGTTGAAAATCTGCTTTGATCGAATCTGCAGTCATCTATATAGGCTACGTTTGGAATAACTAACGCTAAAAGAAATGTGCGCCTGAATTTTTAAAGTTGAGATATATATTTGTGGACTGTTTATTGGATTAACAAACTCGGTCTTGGATACTTTAACTCGCTTAAACTTCTATCGAACGAATGCTGAATACTTGTCGGTCGCTGTATTGAGTCAATAAAATAATCCGGCTTTAAATATTTTAGTGTTGGGTGAACGTGTATTTCTTCTGTGCGGGTTCAATATTTGTAAATGCGGTTTCTTTCACCGAAAAATATAAATATGTAATCTCCGAATTTCTAATACATAAATGTATCTTTAGATATACTGTATATATACTTACGATTAGTTTTCTTTTAAGCAGTAAACTTGAATTTAACGACAAACCCTCTTGCAAACAACGCACGATAATTCGACTATTTCAGAGAAAAAGCACGGTATATTTTTGGTTTATATAAAAGATCTGTCTTTAATTAAAGTTTTTTTCGATTTTGAGTTTCTTAGTGATGTATTGTTTTTCAATTAGGATTGAGAGAGAAAAATTATCAAAATGTGTTTTAATTTTAAAATTTTAATATATATAAAGCGCACGTTGCTAAGGGCAACTAGACTGAAGACTGATTTTCTTCTTCAACACTCGTAAGCGATGCATGTTTTCAGTTTACTTAATTAAACAGTGAAGCTGTATTGACTTTTATAGCCGTCGGATGATGTGTATTTGAACATGTTTGTTTTTCATCGCTAATAGAAAAACGTATCTGAGTTTTATGTCTTAACTTAAGAGATTTGAGTAGATCAATGTATAGATGTTGTTATGACATTATTAGTCTTATACTTTATTTAATATAAAATAGTGAATCAATTTTAAGAGGTGATTTCGTTGCTTCCGTTTAGTAACAGCTGCATCCTGGCTTTGTTTAAAAAGAGCTAGAAGAGATGCGTTTGCTAACTCGAATGTGAGAACTGAGAGTGTATATGTTCTTTGTGGTATTTTAATAGTCAAAATAATTTCCGAGTTCCCAAGCTTCTCATCGCCAGTGAGACGCTCTAACCATTGAGCTATACTGGAACTCAACTGGTTTTGAATGTAGGTTGGATTCGCTGATATGTATATATAACATTATGTAAACTGCCATGTGTGTTGTTATAAAAAAAGAGATGTTATGCAAGGTCAGTTATATATACGAATTGAGTGTAAATGTTATTTAGTTTTTCGAGCTGTTTTACTCAAAAAAAGCGAAACTCGAATTTACCGGCACTATATATTAAGACTATTAACGTGCATGACATGAAAAATTAAGTTTGTCTTATTTGAAAGAATAAGCATGTACACTTAAAATAATTAATAGAGTATAACATCTTTTGCAGTTTTTAGTTCCCTTTCTCGTTCTTGAGATATTTCAGTTTGTTTGGTATGCAAATGTCAAATGTTGTGACGTATACGTACATGTACACGTGCATAATGACTTATCGGGAAAAGCTATATATCTAATTTGCTCTTATATAAACCAAACTTAATTTGAAGGAAGCGTGTGCGTGTGCGTGTATTTCCCCCATGGTTTCAAGTAGTTTCGTTTGATTATATTAAAGATATAATTATAACCTTGGCTTCTCCGCTAAGTCATTATGCACGTGTACGTCACAACATGTGACATTTACATATCAAACTAACTAAAATATCTCAAAAAAAAGCAAGGAAACCAGAAACTGAAAAATATGTTACTTTGTCATTTTAAGCGTTCTTTAAATCCCGCAGAAGTAAATCGGTAGATTGCATAGATACAATATTGCAAGAATATCGACTTTAAATTAAATTAAAAATATGTTACTTTGTCATTTTATGCGTTCTTTAAAATAAAATAAACCTTATTTTCCTGTCATATGCACTTTAAGCTACTTAGATTCAGTTTATTTGCATGCATGCTCTTTTATTCCTTTTTAGAGATGTTTGTGCGTTTCTCCAATGTAACGGGAATTACATCCCGCAGAAGTAAATCGGTAGATTGCATACATACAATATTGCAAGAATATCGACGTTAAATTGGTATTCATTTCTTTTAAAATCGGCAACCTTTTCAGGAATCTCTCTGACAATAAGATCTCACGTAATTTACCGATTTACTTGTGCGGGATGTTATCCCCGTTACATTGGAGAAACGCACAGACAACTCCAGACAATTAAGCATGGCCAGAAATCGAGGACAACATGGCGGCAAAGCATGCGCACTGAATCCCTTTTTAATTAATTCAATATGGCGTCCTTCAATAGATTTCTTAAGGAAATATAAAGAACAATCATTTTCGGTTATTTACTATTGTAAATTCCGACATGCGAACGTCCAAAACTTCACCAAATTGAACAATCGTTCAGCACTACAATTTCTATTAAGTTTGGAGCGTCCTAAATAGGTTCCCGAGCCCCTCACAAGCATACCTCTTATTCGCTGTTTAAAGTCTATTAATCTGCTATATCACTTATTTTGGAGCTCCAATTTTGGCTGCTTCTGTGTTGTTTGTCCACGATGCGAACGTCTGAATTTGCTCGGGATGAACGTTACTTTGTTTTGCGGAGTTGTTTCGTTCCACTTTTTCGTTGTTTAATAGGTTTCCCAAAGACCTTAAAATGTACGATTTATTGCAGCCGAGTCGTTGTAATTGAATCCATCAAGCGCCGAGATAAATACTGAACTCGGCGTGAAGAAGCAATGCATTCCTCGATAATTTCGGGTTCTTGTCCACCATTTCTTATGGGAGCTGTTGCTAGGTTGCCAGGGTCTTAAGCACTGTTATTAATTATTAAATGTGACTGTGGATTCAGAAATAATAACCGAAATTTATGCGGCAATTTTTGTGAGTATGAGGGTACACAGCCTGTCTAGACGATTAAACCATTTGTAATTTGATATTTGGGTAAGAAATGGGTCAATAAGACATTTTAGCGAATAACTCTACTTTAATTTATTGCTATAGGCTTCTGTTTATAGCCGAAATGATCGATATTTAGCCATCAGAATTTTCAAATTAATATTCCATCTAAATATGAGCCCACAGGCCACTGCCGCTGAGTGTCCTGGATTTCTAGCCATGAATACACATCTAAAACTGGACAAGAACGCCAACATATTGAAACACTTGTCTTAGTAACCTTATGCATGTATATTTACTCTTTGTATTTCTAATAATTTAATCACTCTGAAGATGTTGCATGTCGCGACGAAACGTTAGTTCGATAAACATTTTCATTTTCTATTTATTCAATGTTATGGGCTTTTTCAAAATAATTGTCTGTGCTTTGAAATTTTTAACAAAATTACGTTTTCTGCCTGGAATCTCTGTTTCGTTAATATTGAAACACCTACAAACCTTTCCAAAATGCCAAACACCCCCTAGTTTTAATTTTAACTGGTGTATCTATGTACTTTGTACTTTCAATTTCAAATTCCCACAATTCTCTCAATCTTGTTTTATAACAACGGCAGTGTAGACTTCATAAATGCTTGAAAATATCCTTGATCTGGTGAATTGTTTGAGAAATTTAATTTTGCAATGTTGTTTTTTTGTAATGACTATAGTCATAATATATACAGGTCACATGAAAGGACTCCATACAAGTTATATATATATTTCTAAAATTCATTAATAATTCATGAGGAAAACACAAAGAAAAATCATGAGCGTATCGGATCTATATATGTGATATAGACTCGCTCTAAGTTTCTCGCTGGTTTTTAACGGCTGAGATAAGCTTAATTTTCAAAATTACTACGCCAATGAACGTATGAAGTGATTCTTTTTAGAAGCCATTTAAAAACCTTGCTGTACGGGCTTTATCGGCTCTAAAACACTCGGCTATCGCCTCGTGTTTTATATCCGATAAAGCCCTCCTGCAAGGTTTATAAATATTACATATATATATATATATATATATATGTGTGTGTGTGTGTGTGTGTGTGTGTGTGTGTGTGTGCAAATATCTCAAATATCTACACTATTCACCGACAATTAATTCTTTTAGCATATGCTTTATAAATGAAAAAAATAAGGTTAACAAATATATGTTATATTTTTTCGATATTCCTATACAGGACACTGCCGCTAGCAACTTCTCGATATTTGTCGACAAAGCAGTTTTTACAACTTTACAACAGAAAATTGTAAAGAAACATGCATACATGTGTACACTCTTCAACTTAATTTTGTTGACTTTGTCCGTTATTCTACTACAAAACCCACGCAATTGGACTCTGGTTTTAGAAATAACTGCCTCAGCTGGGAGTCGCATGCAATAGCTCAGTGGTAGAGCGTGGTAGAACGCTGGTAGGTTAAACCAGATACCTTAATTGGGTTCGATTCCCGGTTGAGGCAGTCAGAAAACTTTTCTCTACAGCAGTGATTCGATTTCACAGTGTTTCATGCTTGACACAATCTGCAGATGACTAAAAAGATAACTTAATTAAGATGCTCATTAAAGTTTATACGCAGTTCGGTAAGATCAAAAACGCTAATTATTTGGCAGTTTTTTTTTAAATTATACAATATGTGTTTGTTATATATTGTAACTTCAAAAAACACCGACAGATATAATTAGCGTTTGATCCTTAACGCTCTGTACTGATATAAACTCAGTACTGATATAAACTTATCGCTCTGTACTGATATAAACTCATTATAGGAATCTAAAAATTGCGTTAACCTTGAACACTGTGTAATGACAAGTTGTATAAGTTTTTAAATAATTTCAATTATATTAATAGATGCAAACACATACACATATTTTAGTTGTCGGATTAACCTGTTATTTTTTAGGTATTTATACTGTGTTTTTCTTTTTCAAAGAAGAACTTGTTTTATTTTTCACGTTAAACAGGTTCTTACATATTGGGTGTCTAACTGCTAAATTTTAGCTTGCCGGTTCTTAGATTCACGCAGATTTTTAACTGTATAACATGCATTTACTGTATTAATAACAGTTTCCCGAGCCTGGCAAAGTAACGTAGGAGTTAAACTAAAGTAGAGTGCTGCGTAGGCACTACCTAGATTAGTTTTGATAACGAAATACTAATGTTTTGAGCAAAGCACCGTTTCACTGTTATCTACAGTGCAGTCTGCGCAGTCGCAGAAAATGGACTCATAGCAATATGTTTGTTGATGTTTCTCAAAGTTTCTAGACCAATTTTATTGTTAGCGAAAAACAGTGTAGTTGGGTGGGCGCGTTTGTAAAGAAAGGAAAACAGAGGAGTGATTAACGATACCTCGTATTAGCTTAAGTGAATACATAAAACAAATATTCTGTAAACAAACTTGTGACCATGCGTAGTTCGTACTGTAGATCAACTTTAACCCGTCCTTGTCGTCGTTTGTGTTTACAATCCTTAATTTCGCTGACGTTCGGACATTTTAAACTAACGTTCACGCGCGTTTATCTGCATGTGGTGAAAGTTAATAACACTGGGAAAATAAAAAACCTTCCCGTACAATGTAAATAAGTTGTAAAGTTGGAAATAGTTGGGATATACACTGTAAATGTCAATTTCCAAATACATGTGACATTGACACACTGTGGAAATTTGTATTTAATTTGGAACCTATCTGAAATGTAGGCTATTTCAATCATTTTTTTGTAAATATTCTGTAAATACTTTACAAATCTAATGGCACAGTTTGGAAATTTATCGTTGTTGTTTGGAAATTTATCAAAACTGCTTGCAGTTAATTCTTTGAAAGTTTTCATGGCAATAATGTAATATAAATAAGTTTTGCCGAAACACCACGTGAAATATTTATTTGCTAAGCTTTTGGCCTGTTGGCTCAGCTCGGCCTTCATCAGAGCAATAACAACAAGCTGTTGCGGGTTTGTTTATAAATGACGTGAGCCAACAGCTTGGTGTTATTGCTCTGATGAAGGCCTGATTCAACAGGCCGACAGCTTAGCAAATAAATATTTTACGTGGTGTTTCCACAAAACTTATTTATATGATTGGAAGTTGTTTGGAAATGTATTGCTGCTGTTTGGAAATTGTTTGGAAAATTATCAAAAGCCTTTCCGAGAACGTCTTCCCTTGACGACGAGTAAAATTTATGGCGGCGTTAAACACAGTCAAAAGATAAATTTATCCCACAACAACAATGCGACTAAACGTGTTAAGTTTGTGGTGCTAATTAAAAGACCAAAATCACTTCCTGCTCAATTCGTCCATTTTTTCTTGTTCATTCCTTTGTAGTTGAACGTTCATTTCTTCTCTATTTATAGGATTAGTTTTAGTTTTAATCAACATGTTAAAATTAGAGTTAACTCTAAATTTAAACTCACTAGTTTAAACCTAAAGGCTAATAAAGTGTAGCAAATCCGCTTGTGCGTCCTGTTAGCAGGTAAGGTCTATTAAGGCAGTACCAACCCGGTTTATGACTAAGGTTAAAGTGATTTTAAAAATTCACAACTATTCAGTGGCGTAGCGAGGGGGGAGCTGTGGGAGCCGCGGCTACCCCCCCCCCCCCCCCCCCCCTTTGCACGAAAAGAAATTGGGCGACGAACAAATTGACATTGAACGTATTATAGAACGATTCGCCAGCGCAAAAACCCGAAGACTACTGCTGTTATAGGTGTTCCAATCTAGTATTAAAAGTGTTATGTTTTGAGTATTTTATATGATGTTATAGTGTTTTGAGTTTTACATCCAGAATTTTATGAAACCTCCCCCTCCCCCAAATGCAGAAGATGACATTCTAGAGACTCTAGATTCCAAAATTTAATGGGGCATTATGGGGTGGGTGTCTGGCAGTCTGGGCGATGCCCCGGATCTCCCTAGAAATTTCTCACACTTTCGGCATACGCTAATTGGCTCCCCCCCCTTTCACACTCCTGGCTACGCCACTGCAACTATTGTTGGTTTTTGTTTATCACAAAATCAAATACAACATTGTTAGCTTTCTAATGATATCCATTTTATTTTTGTGGCATGAATTTTGACAAATTGAAAGCGCTTTGCCGAAATGAACCGGCCAACCTTAATGCAGACTTTAGGCTTTCTGTGCTTTGATTCACGTACAAAACCGCCATTATACATCTACGATTTTTGTAACCTTAGTCCACATGCTCTCCCATTTTAAAATTTTGGGTCCCTGAAATGCTCTTTTCTGCATTCTGATAGCACTACAACAATATTTCGTCTAAATGGAAATTGTTTCATTTTTGTATTTCATTTGAGAAACAATTTTACAATTTATATGTTAATTAACATAGCAGATTTAATCAGTATTGTAACCAAGAAATAAACAACAGATGCAATAAGATTCATGACTTCATCAAATGTTTTATCAAGAAACTGATAACCATACTGAGGGAAGAACGATACAAGTTTACAACGATACGATAATTATTTTTCTTGCTGATTTTTGTGACTACCGCTGACCTATCAGCGGGAGCCACTATGTCGGCGAAATCTTGCTTTATGTGTCTTGGACCTATTATTTGAGATCAGTGCTTGGACCGCACTTACGTCATACTCGAGAGCTATCGCCACATATTCGACACGATCGTTCACGATCGCCATATGGTCGAGAAGATCGCCATTGATCGCCAGGTATTCGGGAAGTACTCGAGTTGTTTTCGTGGGGAATCTCGCCTGCATTTTGGTTGCTCTCTCAACGCGACAGCAACTCGATGGCTCTTGGAACGGTTTCTGTCATTGACTAGTTTATACAAGGTAAGAAGTAGTTTAAAAACTGTGACGTTGTCTATCTTATATATACATAAATCCTTAAATATACTTGATGGGAGAAAAATTGTCTCAAAGCCTGAAAGCCAACCTCGTACTTTATAGCCGTACTAAAAATATTCTGCTTATAAAGTTCTCTTATAAAGTTTGGCCTTCACCTGTGTCCTGTTTCAAAGCTCTTCTTCTTTTATCAAATAAACTGTCAGTATATACCAATGTCTTTGATAGAACTTTAAGGTAAAAGTTGGCTTTATTTTATATCCAAGTGTTTGATCACGTATCAAACCTTTGTCTCGCTTATGATTTTACTATGTATTTGGTTTATGAATTATTAATGAGTTTGAGAAGTACAGTTTTATACCACAGCGCTCTGTATTTACACTATATACATGTATTTAAGACATTTATGCTGACAAAATATGTTGGCTGTTACATAGACATTACAAAACCTTGACTTGGTGCTTTGTTTACTTGTTTTAGGTGTTGTTCAATAATTATCTTGTATAATGAAATTAAGAAACCAATGTTTGTGCACACCAGAGCTGTTCCAGTGGTCTGACCACAGAATAGTAGATACACCAGTCTGACTCTCACTCTTGTGAAAACGTGTCTCTTTTTTACAATAAGAATGATGCCATCCTGCACCACCTTGGTAAGTTCCACTGACACTTGTGAGTTTTGACAGTTAAAGCTGCTGGTGCAACTTACCAGGATGATGAGTGATGTTGATGCGATAATGCTGAATGAGACGCCAGGAAGGTGAAAAATACCAGTGGAGTTTACCAGGATAGTGTAAAAATAGAAATGGTGATGAATAGCAATGCCTGAGATGTGCAGGGCAACATGTGTGTGGACATAAAGTTCAAAGATGTAGATGGAAATTGCACTTTTAGTGGAGTACTAAAATATTCTATGATCTGGTGTCTAAGTGTAACTCAATTGTACATTTTGATATATTGTTGAGAAGCTATTGTGAACTGTTGGGAAACTTAAATCCTTGAATATGTTGAAAACATTGAAATGAAGAAATATTTCTGTTGACACTACAATACTACAATACTGAGTATTGTTGTACTGTCTTATTTAAAATACTAGCAGAATCACAAAATATCAGTGATGTGCATTACACTTGAATGCCACAGCATATTCATAACAGGTAAAATGTTGTTTTAGAACACAATATTGTTGATGATTTGGGGGCGGTTGTATGAAGCCCAGATAGCTTATCTAGTTGATAAAGAACAGCACTAATCATGTTTTAACAACCTAATTTAAATTTTATGCACTGAGTTATTATGTATCTGATAGTGCTTCTCAGTGGATAAAAGTGGCTATACAGGCTTCGTACAACCAGCCCCAGAAGTTTTATTAAATTTGTGCAAAAATCGGAATTTTACAAGTTCCCTTCACTGTGAAACATGGGAGCATGTTTATGCTATGTTTTCATAGGCGTGTTAGGTAGGGGGGGTCCCCCCCCCCCACCCCCTCCCCAAAAAAACATTTTCAAAAAGGAAAATTCGGCCACTTTATGCTGGGAATTTCGGGCAATTTTGATGTTTATTGCTGTGAAATGTTCAAGAAAAATGGATACGATAAACTAAGAATGAAAAAATACGTCTTAAAATTCAATATTTAACCCTAAATTTTCGGGCAAAAATCTTTGCCCCCCCCCCCCCCCCCCCCCTCCAAACAGAACTGGGATGTTATGCCTATGTATGTTTTGGAAGCAGTCAGTCAAATGTTTGTATAGTATGTGCCATGTTCAAATTAGCAATACAAGTATAAAATGATTTAAAATAACTATCAACTTCTTTGTGTGTCTGTGCTTTTCACGCATTTTCATGCATTGCTACTTAAGTCTATATCTCTTTGTGTGCTTAACAGCGGTAGTCACATGTACGCATTGCGTACCTATTTTTTACCTTATTCGTATGCCTTATTTGACTAACTGGTAACCAACCTGTTAAATTATGGTAGGCCAAGTCTAGGTTTCGGCCCGGGTTTGTTTTTTTTTAGTTTGGGTGTCACGATTTTGCATTTTTGCACTTTTTACTTCCGCTACTATTCATACTTCCGGTGAGTTGTTAGCCGTGTAATGGAGTGAGTCCGTGAGGCATGTTTTAAGTTCTTTCCTCGTCTTGCTTTTGGACTTGCACATTGTTGGTATCTTTCGAAAGAGACAGACTGACGTTGTAGTTTAATAGCGATCAGATGTGGCTGACGACTTTCTTGATCGTAAATATGTTCACCTCATTCAGCTTTCGATCTGGTCTTCCTCGGCCCACTCCCACCTTTGCTAGCGCGGTATAGAGCCTTTGCGGAGGCCGAGAGGCCTTCGACTCAGCCTTCGATTTTGTGGTTTGGGGGCTTTTTGCGGTTTTTCAGGCAAAAAAAACATGTTACGATTTGACTCCATGTGTACGATCATCAGTTGCATTGACGATCTTTAAACGACAGCTGTGAGTAAACAATGGTTTTTTGTTGTTGTTGTTGTTGTTGTTGTTGTTGTTGTTGTTGTTTGAATAAGATGTAGGTAATTGGACAAACACTGGGGTTATATAATATAGATGAATATCACAGAATCACACCAACCTCTCGCTTGTTCCACTGACCTCACACTTGTTTCACAACCACACAAACCTTATACTTGTTCCGCAACCCCACTAACCTCACACTTGTTTCACAACCACACTAACCTCATAGTTGTTTCACAATCACACCAACCTCACTCTTGTTCCACTAACCTCACACTTGTTTCACAACCACACCAACCTCACAGTTGTTTGACAACCACACTAAGTCACTAACCTCACAGTTTTTTTCACAACCACACCAACCTCACAGTTGTTTCACTACCACACCAATCTCACATTTGTTTCACAACCACACTAACCTCATGCCCTTGTTTCACAACCGCACAAAGCTTATCAGCAACCCCACTTTGGAAACCTCTATAAATATAGTCGAACTTGTTGCTAATTTTATTCATGCACTTTACACTGTTTCTCGGAGAATGTTTTGATATAAAGAAACATCCTCTAATATATGCACATGATATAAAGTCTACCGTCTAAGCATTTGAGCAGCCACAAATAGAAAAACATTCGGCATGTAATTGTAACTCGACCAAAGTGAAAAGGTGGTAAACAGTCGAGATTACTAGTTTTGATAACAAAATACTGACGTTTCAAGCTGATCAAGCGGCAAGTATCGAAACGTCAGTATTTCGTTATCAAAAGCAATCTCAGTCGTTTACCACCTCTTCACTTTGCTCTATCTAAACCATGCATTAAACATTGTGTTTATTACGATTACAAGTTGAAAATCTGCTTTGATCGAATCTGCAGTCATCTATATAGGCTACGTTTGGAATAACTAACGCTAAAAGAAATGTGCGCCTGAATTTTTAAAGTTGAGATATATATTTGTGGACTGTTTATTGGATTAACAAACTCGGTCTTGGATACTTTAACTCGCTTAAACTTCTATCGAACGAATGCCGAATACTTGTCGGTCGCTGTATTGAGTCAATAAAATAATCCGGCTTTAAATATTTTAGTGTTGGGTGAACGTGTATTTCTTCTGTGCGGGTTCAATATTTGTAAATGCGGTTTCTTTCACCGAAAAATATAAATATGTAATCTCCGAATTTCTAATACATAAATGTATCTTTAGATATACTGTATATATACTTACGATTAGTTTTCTTTTAAGCAGTAAACTTGAATTTAACGACAAACCCTCTTGCAAACAACGCACGATAATTCGACTATTTCAGAGAAAAAGCACGGTATATTTTTGGTTTATATAAAAGATCTGTCTTTAATTAAAGTTTTTTCGATTTTGAGTTTCTAGTGATGTATTGTTTTTCAATTAGGATTGAGAGAGAAAAATTATCAAAATGTGTTTTAATTTTAAAATTTTAATATATATATAAAGCGCACGTTGCTAAGGGCAACTAGACTGAAGACTGATTTTCTTCTTCAACACTCGTAAGCGATGCATGTTTTCAGTTTACTTAATTAAACAGTGAAGCTGTATTGACTTTTATAGCCGTCGGATGATGTGTATTTGAACATGTTTGTTTTTCATCGCTAATAGAAAAACGTATCTGAGTTTTATGTCTTAACTTAAGAGATTTGAGTAGATCAATGTATAGATGTTGTTATGACATTATTAGTCTTATACTTTATTTAATATAAAATAGTGAATCAATTTTAAGAGGTGATTTCGTTGCTTCCGTTTAGTAACAGCTGCATCCTGGCTTTGTTTAAAAAGAGCTAGAAGAGATGCGTTTGCTAACTCGAATGTGAGAACTGAGAGTGTATATGTTCTTTGTGGTATTTTAATAGTCAAAATAATTTCCGAGTTCCCAAGCTTCTCATCGCCAGTGAGACGCTCTAACCATTGAGCTATACTGGAACTCAACTGGTTTTGAATGTAGGTTGGATTCGCTGATATGTATATATAACATTATGTAAACTGCCATGTGTGTTGTTATAAAAAAAGAGATGTTATGCAAGGTCAGTTATATATACGAATTGAGTGTAAATGTTATTTAGTTTTTCGAGCTGTTTTACTCAAAAAAAGCGAAACTCGAATTTACCGGCACTATATATTAAGACTATTAACGTGCATGACATGAAAATTAAGTTTGTCTTATTTGAAAGAATAAGCATGTACACTTAAAATAATTAATAGAGTATAACATCTTTTGCAGTTTTTAGTTCCCTTTCTCGTTCTTGAGATATTTCAGTTTGTTTGGTATGCAAATGTCAAATGTTGTGACGTATACGTACATGTACACGTGCATAATGACTTATCGGGAAAAGCTATATATCTAATTTGCTCTTATATAAACCAAACTTAATTTGAAGGAAGCGTGTGCGTGTGCGTGTATTTCCCCCATGGTTTCAAGTAGTTTCGTTTGATTATATTAAAGATATAATTATAACCTTGGCTTCTCCGCTAAGTCATTATGCACGTGTACGTCACAACATGTGACATTTACATATCAAACTAACTAAAATATCTCAAAAAAAAGCAAGGAAACCAGAAACTGAAAAATATGTTACTTTGTCATTTTAAGCGTTCTTTAAATCCCGCAGAAGTAAATCGGTAGATTGCATAGATACAATATTGCAAGAATATCGACTTTAAATTAAATTAAAAATATGTTACTTTGTCATTTTATGCGTTCTTTAAAATAAAATAAACCTTATTTTCCTGTCATATGCACTTTAAGCTACTTAGATTCAGTTTATTTGCATGCATGCTCTTTTATTCCTTTTTAGAGATGTTTGTGCGTTTCTCCAATGTAACGGGAATTACATCCCGCAGAAGTAAATCGGTAGATTGCATAGATACAATATTGCAAGAATATCGACGTTAAATTGGTATTCATTTCTTTTAAAATCGGCAACCTTTTCAGGAATCTCTCTGACAATAAGATCTCATGTAATTTACCGATTTACTTGTGCGGGATGTTATCCCCGTTACATTGGAGAAACGCACAGACAACTCCAGACAATTAAGCATGGCCAGAAATCGAGGACAACATGGCGGCAAAGCATGCGCACTGAATCCCTTTTTAATTAATTCAATATGGCGTCCTTCAATAGATTTCTTAAGGAAATATAAAGAACAATCATTTTCGGTTATTTACTATTGTAAATTCCGACATGCGAACGTCCAAAACTTCACCAAATTGAACAATCGTTCAGCACTACAATTTCTATTAAGTTTGGAGCGTCCTAAATAGGTTCCCGAGCCCCTCACAAGCATACCTCTTATTCGCTGTTTAAAGTCTATTAATCTGCTATATCACTTATTTTGGAGCTCCAATTTTGGCTGCTTCTGTGTTGTTTGTCCACGATGCGAACGTCTGAATTTGCTCGGGATGAACGTTACTTTGTTTTGCGGAGTGTTCGTTCCACTTTTTCGTTGTTTAATAGGTTCCCAAAGACCTTAAAATGTACGATTTATTGCAGCCGAGTCGTTGTAATTGAATCCATCAAGCGCCGAGATAAATACTGAACTCGGCGTGAAGAAGCAATGCATTCCTCGATAATTTCGGGTTCTTGTCCACCATTTCTTATGGAGCTGTTGCTAGGTTGCCAGGGTCTTAAGCGCTGTTATTATTATTAAATGTGACTGTGGATTCAGAAATAATAACCGAAATTTATGCGGCAATTTTTGTGAGTATGAGGGTACAAGCCTGTCTAGACGATTAAACCATTTGTAATTTGATATTTGGGTAAGAAATGGGTCAATAAGACATTTTAGCGAATAACTCTACTTTAATTTATTGCTATAGGCTTCTGTTTATAGCCGAAATGATCGATATTTAGCCATCAGAATTTTCAAATTAATATTCCATCTAAATATGAGCCCACAGGCCACTGCCGCTGAGTGTCCTGGATTTCTAGCCATGAATACACATCTAAAACTGGACAAGAACGCCAACATATTGAAACACTTGTCTTAGTAACCTTATGCATGTATATTTACTCTTTGTATTTCTAATAATTTAATCACTCTGAAGATGTTGCATGTCGCGACGAAACGTTAGTTCGATAAACATTTTCATTTTCTATTTATTCAATGTTATGGGCTTTTTCAAAATAATTGTCTGTGCTTTGAAATTTTTAACAAAATTAAGTTTTCTGCCTGGAATCTCTGTTTCGTTAATATTGAAACACCTACAAACCTTTCCAAAATGCCAAACACCCCCTAGTTTTAATTTTAACTGGTGTATCTATGTACTTTGTACTTTCAATTTCAAATTCCCACAATTCTCTCAATCTTGTTTTATAACAACGGCAGTGTAGACTTCATAAATGCTTAAAAATATCCTTGATCTGGTGAATTGTTTGAGAATTTTAATTTTGCAATGTTGTTTTTTTGTAATGACTATAGTCATAATATATACAGGTCACATGAAAGGACTCCATACAAGTTATATATATATTTCTAAAATTCATTAATAATTCATGAGGAAAACACAAAGAAAAATCATGAGCGTATCGGATCTATATATGTGATATAGACTCGCTCTAAGTTTCTCGCTGGTTTTTAACGGCTGAGATAAGCTTAATTTTCAAAATTACTACGCCAATGAACGTATGAAGTGATTCTTTTTAGAAGCCATTTAAAAACCTTGCAGTACGGGCTTTATCGGCTCTAAAACACTCGGCTATCGCCTCGTGTTTTATATCCGATAAAGCCCTCCTGCAAGGTTTATAAATATTACATATATATAACATATATATATATATATATATGTGAGTGTGTGTGTGTGTGTGTGTGTGTGTGCAAATATCTCAAATAATAATTTTTTACAATTTTAATTCTTTTAATTATGCTTTATACAATGAAAAAAATAGGTTAACAAATATATGTTATATTTTTTGTTATTCCTATACAGGACACTGCCGCTAGCAACTTCTCGATATTTGTCGACACAAGCAGTTTACAACTTTACAACAGAAAATTGTAAACATGCATACATGTGTACACTCTTAATTGATTGACTTTGTCCGTTATTCTTACTACAAAACCCACGCAATTGGACTCTGGTTTTAGAAATAACTGCCTCGCTGGGAGTCCTCATAGCTCAGTGGTAGAACGCTGGTAGGTAAAAACCAGATACCTTAATTGGGTTCGATTCCCGTTGAGGCAGTCAGAAAACTTTTCTCTACAGCAGTGATTCGATTTCACAGTGTTTCATGCTTGACACAATCTGCAGATGACTAAAAAGATAACTTAATTAAGATGCTCATTAAAGTTTATACGCAGTTCGGTAAGATCAAAAACGCTAATTATTTGGCAGTTTTTTTTTAAATTATACAATATGTGTTTGTTATATATTGTAACTTCAAAAAACACCGACAGATATAATTAGCGTTTGATCCCATGGCTAGAAATCCAGGACACTCAGCGGCAGTGGCCTGTGGGCTCATATTTAGATGGAATATTAATTTGAAAATTCTGATGGCTAAATATCGATAATTTTGGCTATAAACAGAAGTCTATGACAATAAATTAAAGTAGAGTTATTCGCCAAAATGTCTTATTGACCCATTTCTTACATAAATATCAAATTACAATAGGTTTAATCGTCTAGACAGGCCTGTACACTCATACTCACAAAAATTGCCGCATAAATTTCGGTTATTATTTCTGAATCCACAGTAACATTTAATAATAACAGCGATTAAGACCCTGGCAACCTAGCAACAGCTCCATAAGAAATGGCGGACAAGAACCCGAAATTATCGAGGAATGCATTGCTTCTTCACGCCGAGTTCAGTATTTATCTCGGCGCTTGATGGATTAAATTACAACGACTCGGCTGCAATAAATCGTACATTTTAAGGTGTTTGGGAACCTATTAAACAACGAAAAAGTGGAACGAACAACTCCGCAAAACAAAGTAACGTTCATCCCGAGCAAATTCAGACGTTCGCATCGTGGACAAACAACACAGAAGCAGCCAAAATTGGAGCTCCAAAATAAGTGCTATAGCAGATTAATAGACTTTAAACAGCGAATAAGAGGTATGCTTACGAGGTGCTCGGGAACCTATTTAGGACGCTCCAAACTTAATAGAAATTGTAGGGCTCAACGATTGTTCAATTTGGTGAAGTTTTGGACGTTCGCATGTCGGAATTTACAATAGTAAATAACCGAAAATGATTGTTCTTTATATTTCCTTAAGAAATCTATTGAAGGATGCCATATTGAATTAATTAAAAAGGGATTCAGTGCGCATGCTTTGCCGCCATGTTGTCCTCGATTTCTGGCCATGTTAACGCTCTGTACTGATATAAACTCAGTACTGATATAAACTTATCGCTCTGTACTGATATAAACTCATTATAGGAATCTAAAAATTGCGTTAACCTTGAACACTGTGTAATGACAAGTTGTATAAGTTTTTAAATAATTTCAATTATATTAATAGATGCAAACACATACACATATTTTAGTTGTCGGATTAACCTGTTATTTTTTAGGTATTTATACTGTGTTTTTCTTTTTCAAAGAAGAACTTGTTTTATTTTTCACGTTAAACAGGTTCTTACATATTGGGTGTCTAACTGCTAAATTTTAGCTTGCCGGTTCTTAGATTCACGCAGATTTTTAACTGTATAACATTCATTTACTGTATTAATAACAGTTTCCCTAGCCTGGCAAAGTAACGTAGGAGTTAAACTAAAGTAGAGTGCTGCGTAGGCACTACCTAGATTAGTTTTGATAACGAAATACTAATGTTTTGAGCAAAGCACCGTTTCACTGTTATCTACAGTGCAGTCTGCGCAGTCGCAGAAAATGGACTCATAGCAATATGTTTGTTGATGTTTCTCAAAGTTTCTAGACCAATTTTATTGTTAGCGAAAAACAGTGTAGTTGGGTGGGCGCGTTTGTAAAGAAAGGAAAACAGAGGAGTGATTAACGATACCTCGTATTAGCTTAAGTGAATACATAAAACAAATATTCTGTAAACAAACTTGTGACCATGCGTAGTTCGTACTGTAGATCAACTTTAACCCGTCCTTGTCGTCGTTTGTGTTTACAATCCTTAATTTCGCTGACGTTCGGACATTTTAAACTAACGTTCACGCGCGTTTATCTGCATGTGGTGAAAGTTAATAACACTGGGAAAATAAAAAAACCTTCCCGTACAATGTAAATAAGTTGTAAAGTTGGAAATAGTTGGGATATACACTGTAAATGTCAATTTCCAAATACATGTGACATTGACACACTGTGGAAATTTGTATTTAATTTGGAACCTATCTGAAATGTAGGCTATTTCAATCATTTTTTTGTAAATATTCTGTAAATACTTTACAAATCTAATGGCACAGTTTGGAAATTTATCGTTGTTGTTTGGAAATTTATCAAAACTGCTTGCAGTTAATTCTTTGAAAGTTTTCATGGCAATAATGTAATATAAATAAGTTTTGCCGAAACACCACGTGAAATATTTATTTGCTAAGCTTTTGGCCTGTTGGCTCAGCTCGGCCTTCATCAGAGCAATAACAACAAGCTGTTGCGGGTTTGTTTATAAATGACGTGAGCCAACAGCTTGGTGTTATTGCTCTGATGAAGGCCTGATTCAACAGGCCGACAGCTTAGCAAATAAATATTTTACGTGGTGTTTCCACAAAACTTATTTATATGATTGGAAGTTGTTTGGAAATGTATTGCTGCTGTTTGGAAATTGTTTGGAAAATTATCAAAAGCCTTTCCGAGACGTCTTCCCTTGACGACGAGTAAAATTTATGGCGGCGTTAAACACAGTCAAAAGATAAATTTATCCCACAACAACAATGCGACTAAACGTGTTAAGTTTGTGGTGCTAATTAAAAGACCAAAATCACTTCCTGCTCAATTCGTCCATTTTTTCTTGTTCATTCCTTTGTAGTTGAACGTTCATTTCTTCTCTATTTATAGGATTAGTTTTAGTTTTAATCAACATGTTAAAATTAGAGTTAACTCTAAATTTAAACTCACTAGTTTAAACCTAAAGGCTAATAAAGTGTAGCAAATCCGCTTGTGCGTCTGTTAGCAGGTAAGCTCTATTAAGGCAGTACCAACCCGGTTTATGACTAAGGTTATAGTGATTTTAAAAATTCACAACTATTCAGTGGCGTAGCCAGGGGGGAGCTGTGGGAGCCGCGGCTACCCCCCCCCCCCCCCCCCCCCCCCCTTTGCACGAAAAGAAATTGGGCGACGAACAAATTGACATTGAACGTATTATAGAACGATTCGCCAGCGCAAAAACCCGAAGACTACTGCTGTTATAGGTGTTCCAATCTAGTATTAAAAGTGTTATGTTTTGAGTATTTTATATGATGTTATAGTGTTTTGAGTTTTACATCCAGAATTTTATGAAACCTCCCCCTCCCCCAAATGCAGAAGATGACATTCTAGAGACTCTAGATTCCAAAATTTAATGGGGCATTATGGGGGTGGGTGTCTGGCAGTCTGGGCGATGCCCCGGATCTCCCTAGAAATTTCTCACACTTTCGGCATACGCTAATTGGCTCCCCCCCACTTTCACACTCCTGGCTACGCCACTGCAACTATTGTTGGTTTTTGTTTATCACAAAATCAAATACAACATTGTTAGCTTTCTAATGATATCCATTTTATTTTTGTGGCATGAATTTTGACAAATTGAAAGCGCTTTGCCGAAATGAACCGGCCAACCTTAATGCAGACTTTAGGCTTTCTGTGCTTTGATTCACGTACAAAACCGCCATTATACATCTACGATTTTTGTAACCTTAGTCCACATGCTCTCCCATTTTAAAATTTTGGGTCCCTGAAATGCTCTTTTCTGCATTCTGATAGCACTACAACAATATTTCGTCTAAATGGAAATTGTTTCATTTTTGTATTTCATTTGAGAAACAATTTTACAATTTATATGTTAATTAACATAGCAGATTTAATCAGTATTGTAACCAAGAAATAAACAACAGATGGAATAAGATTCATGACTTCATCAAATGTTTTATCAAGAAACTGATAACCATACTGAGGGAAGAACGATACAAGTTTACAACGATACGATAATTATTTTTCTTGCTGATTTTTGTGACTACCGCTGACCTATCAGCGGGAGCCACTATGTCGGCGAAATCTTGCTTTATGTGTCTTGGACCTATTATTTGAGATCAGTGCTTGGACCGCACTTACGTCATACTCGAGAGCTATCGCCACATATTCGACACGATCGTTCACGATCGCCATATGGTCGAGAAGATCGCCATTGATCGCCAGGTATTCGGGAAGTACTCGAGTTGTTTTCGTGGGGAATCTCGCCTGCATTTTGGTTGCTCTCTCAACGCGACAGCAACTCGATGGCTCTTGGAACGGTTTCTGTCATTGACTAGTTTATACAAGGTAAGAAGTAGTTTAAAAACTGTGACGTTGTCTATCTTATATATACATAAATCCTTAAATATACTTGATGGGAGAAAAATTGTCTCAAAGCCTGAAAGCCAACCTCGTACTTTATAGCCGTACTAAAAATATTCTGCTTATAAAGTTCTCTTATAAAGTTTGGCCTTCAACTGTGTCCTGTTTCAAAGCTCTTCTTCTTTTATCAAATAAACTGTCAGTATATACCAATGTCTTTGATAGAACTTTAAGGTAAAAGTTGGCTTTATTTTATATCCAAGTGTTTGATCACGTATCAAACCTTTGTCTCGCTTATGATTTTACTATGTATTTGGTTTATGAATTATTAATGAGTTTGAGAAGTACAGTTTATACCACAGCGCTCTGTATTTACACTATATACATGTATTTAAGACATTTATGCTGACAAAATATGTTGGCTGTTACATAGACATTACAAAACCTTGACTTGGTGCTTTGTTTACTTGTTTTAGGTGTTGTTTCAATAATTATCTTGTATAATGAAATTAAGAAACCAATGTTTGTGCACACCAGAGCTGTTCCAGTGGTCTGACCACAGAATAGTAGATACACCAGTCTGACTCTCACTCTTGTGAAAACGTGTCTCTTTTTTACAATAAGAATGATGCCATCCTGCACCACCTTGGTAAGTTCCACTGACACTTGTGAGTTTTGACAGTTAAAGCTGCTGGTGCAACTTACCAGGATGATGAGTGATGTTGATGCGATAATGCTGAATGAGACGCCAGGAAGGTGAAAAATACCAGTGGAGTTTACCAGGATAGTGTAAAAATAGAAATGGTGATGAATAGCAATGCCTGAGATGTGCAGGGCAACATGTGTGTGGACATAAAGTTCAAAGATGTAGATGGAAATTGCACTTTTAGTGGAGTACTAAAATATTCTATGATCTGGTGTCTAAGTGTAACTCAATTGTACATTTTGATATATTGTTGAGAAGCTATTGTGAACTGTTGGGAAACTTAAATCCTTGAATATGTTGAAAACATTGAAATGAAGAAATATATCTGTTGACACTACAATACTACAATACTGAGTATTGTTGTACTGTCTTATTTAAAATACTAGCAGAATCACAAAATATCAGTGATGTGCATTACACTTGAATGCCACAGCATATTCATAACACGTAAAATGTTGTTTTAGAACACAATATTGTTGATGATTTGGGGGCGGTTGTATGAAGCCCAGATAGCTTATCTAGTTGATAAAGAACAGCACTAATCATGCTTTGAACAACCTAATTTAAATGTTATGCACTGAGTTATTATGTATCTGATAGTGCTGCTCAGTGGATAAAAGTGGCTATACAGGCTTCGTACAACCAGCCCCAGAAGTTTTATTAAATTTGTGCAAAAATCGGAATTTTACAAGTTCCCTTCACTGTGAAACATGGGAGCATGTTTATGCTATGTTTTCATAGGCGTTTTAGGTAGGGGGGTCCCCCCCCCCCACCCCCTCCCCAAAAAAAACATTTTCAAAAAGGAAAATTCGGGCACTTTATGCTGGGAATTTCGGGCAATTTTGATGTTTATTGCTGTGAAATGTTCAAGAAAAATGGATACGATAAACTAAGAATGAAAAAATACGTCTTAAAATTCAATATTTAACCCTAAATTTTCGGGCAAAAATCTTTGCCCCCCCCCCCCCCCCCCCCCCCCCTCCAAACAGAACTGGGATGTTATGCCTATGTATGTTTTGGAAGCAGTCAGTCAAATGTTTGTATAGTATGTGCCATGTTCAAATTAGCAATACAAGTATAAAATGATTGAAAATAACTATCAACTTCTTTGTGTGTCTGTGCTTTTCACGCATTTTCATGCATTGCTACTTAAGTCTATATCTCTTTGTGTGCTTAACAGCGGTAGTCACATGTACGCATTGCGTACCTATTTTTTACCTTATTCGTATGCCTTATTTGACTAACTGGTAACCAACCTGTTAAATTATGGTAGGCCAAGTCTAGGTTTCGGCCCGGGTTTGTTTTTTTTTAGTTTGGGTGTCACGATTTTGCATTTTTGCACTTTTTACTTCCGCTACTATTCATACTTCCGGTGAGTTGTTAGCCGTGTAATGGAGTGAGTCCGTGAGGCATGTTTTAAGTTCTTTCCTCGTCTTGCTTTTGGACTTGCACATTGTTGGTATCTTTCGAAAGAGACAGACTGACGTTGTAGTTTAATAGCGATCAGATGTGGCTGACGACTTTCTTGATCGTAAATATGTTCACCTCATTCAGCTTTCGATCTGGTCTTCCTCGGCCCACTCCCACCTTTGCTAGCGCGGTATAGAGCCTTTGCGGAGGCCGAGAGGCCTTCGACTCAGCCTTCGATTTTGTGGTTTGGGGGCTTTTTGCGGTTTTTCAGGCAAAAAAAACATGTTACGATTTGACTCCATGTGTACGATCATCAGTTGCATTGACGATCTTTAAACGACAGCTGTGAGTAAACAATGGTTTTTTGTTGTTGTTGTTGTTGTTGTTGTTTGAATAAGATGTAGGTAATTGGACAAACACTGGGGTTATATAATATAGATGAATATCACAGAATCACACCAACCTCTCGCTTGTTCCACTGACCTCACACTTGTTTCACAACCACACAAACCTTATACTTGTTCCGCAACCCCACTAACCTCACACTTGTTTCACAACCACACTAACCTCATAGTTGTTTCACAATCACACCAACCTCACTCTTGTTCCACTAACCTCACACTTGTTTCACAACCACACCAACCTCACAGTTGTTTGACAACCACACTAAGTCACTAACCTCACAGTTTTTTTCACAACCACACCAACCTCACAGTTGTTTCACTACCACACCAATCTCACATTTGTTTCACAACCACACTAACCTCATGCCCTTGTTTCACAACCGCACAAAGCTTATCAGCAACCCCACTTTGGAAACCTCTATAAATATAGTCGAACTTGTTGCTAATTTTATTCATGCACTTTACACTGTTTCTCGGAGAATGTTTTGATATAAAGAAACATCCTCTAATATATGCACATGATATAAAGTCTACCGTCTAAGCATTTGAGCAGCCACAAATAGAAAAACATTCGGCATGTAATTGTAACTCGACCAAAGTGAAAAGGTGGTAAACAGTCGAGATTACTAGTTTTGATAACAAAATACTGACGTTTCAAGCTGATCAAGCGGCAAGTATCGAAACGTCAGTATTTCGTTATCAAAAGCAATCTCAGTCGTTTACCACCTCTTCACTTTGCTCTATCTAAACCATGCATTAAACATTGTGTTTATTACGATTACAAGTTGAAAATCTGCTTTGATCGAATCTGCAGTCATCTATATAGGCTACGTTTGGAATAACTAACGCTAAAAGAAATGTGCGCCTGAATTTTTAAAGTTGAGATATATATTTGTGGACTGTTTATTGGATTAACAAACTCGGTCTTGGATACTTTAACTCGCTTAAACTTCTATCGAACGAATGCTGAATACTTGTCGGTCGTTGTATTAGGTCAACAAAATAATCCGGCTTTAAATATTTTAGTGCTGGGTGAACGTGTATTTCTTCTGCCCGGGTTTAATATTTGTAAATGCGGTTTCTTTCATGGAAAAATATAATTATGTAATCTCCGAATTTCTAATATATAAATGTATCTTTAGATATACTGTACTTACGATTAGTTTTCTTTTAAGTAGTAAACTTGAATTTAACGACAAACCCTCTTGCAAACAACGCACTATAATTCGACTATTTCAGAGAAAAAGCACAGTATATTTTTGGTTTATATAAAAGATCTGTCTTTAATTAAAGTTTTTTTGCGATTTTGAGTTTCTTAGTGATGTATTGTTTTTCAATTAGGATTGAGAGAGAAAAATTACCAAAATGTGTTTTAATTTTAAAATTTTAATATATAAAGCGCACGTTGTTAAGGGCAAGTAGACTGAAGACTGATTTTCTTCTTCAACACTCGTAAGCGATGCATGTTTTCAGTTTACTTAATTAAACAGTGAAGCTGTATTGACTTTTATAGCCGTCGGATGAGGTGTATATGAACATGTTTGTTTTTCATCGCTAATAGAAAAATGTATCTGAGTTTTATGTCTTAACTTAAGAGATTTGAGTAGATCAATGTATAGATGTTGTTATGACATTATTAGTCTTATACTTTATTTAATATAAAATAGTGAATCAATTTTAAGAGGTGATTTCGTTGCTTCCGTTTAGTAACAGCTGCATCCTGGCTTTGTTTAAAAAGAGCTAGAAGAGATGCGTTTGCTAACTCGAATGTGAGAACTGAGAGTGTATATGTTCTTTGTGGTATTTTAATAGGCAAAATAATTTCCGAGTTCCCAAGCTTCTCATCGCCAGTGAGACGCTCTAACCATGGAACTCAACTGGTTTTGAATGTAGGTTGGATTCGCTGATATGTATATATAACATTATGTAAACTGCCATGTGTGTTGTTATAAAAAAAGATATGTTATGCAAGGTCAGTTATATATACGAATTGAGTGTAAATGTTATTTAGTTTTTCGAGCTGTTTTACTCAAAAAAAGCGAAACTCGAATTTACCGGCACTATATATTAAGACTATTAACGTGCATGACATGAAAATTAAGTTTGTCTTATTTGAAAGAACATGCATGTACACTTAAAATAATAGAGTATAACATCTTTTGCAGTTTTTAGTTTCCTTTCTCGTTCTTGAGATATTTCAGTTTGTTTGGTATGCAAATGTCAAATGTTGTGTTGTACGTACATGTACACGTGCATAATGACTTATCGGGAAAAGCTATATATCTAATTTGCTCTTATATAAACCAAACTTAATTTGAAGGAAGCGTGTGCGTGTATTTCCCCCATGGTTTCAAGTAGTTTCGTTTGATATATATTCGAAGATATAATTATAACCTTGGCTTCTCCGCTAAGTCATTATGCACGTGTACGTCACAACATGTGACATTTACATATCAAACTAACTGAAATATCTCAAAAAAAAAAGCAAGGAAACCAGAAACTGAAAAATATGTTACTTTGTCATTTTAAGCGTTCTTTAAATCCCGCAGAAGTAAATCGGTAGATTGCATAGATACAATATTGCAAGAATATCGACGTTAAATTAAATTATAAATATGTTACTTTGTCATTTTATGCGTTCTTTAAAATAAAATAAACCTTATTTTCCTGTCATATGCACTTTAAGCTACTGAGATTCAGTTTATTTGCATGCATGCTCTTTTATTCCTTTTTAGAGATGTTTGTGCGTTTCTCCAATGTAACGGGAATTACATCCCGCAGAAGTAAATCGGTAGATTGCATACATACAATATTGCAAGAATATCGACGTTAAATTGGTATTCATTTCTTTTAAAATCGGCAACCTTTTCAGGAATCTCTCGGACAATAAGATCTCATGTAATCTACCGATTTACTTGTGCGGGATGTTATCCCCGTTACATTGGAGAAACGCACGGACAACTCCAGACAATTAAGAATACACATCTAAAACTGGACAAGAACGCCAACATATTGAAACACTTGTCTTAGTAACCTTATGCATGTGTATTTACTCTTTGTATTTCTAATAATTTAATCACTCTGAAGATGTTGCATGTCGCGACGAAACGTTAGTTCGATAAACATTTTCATTTTCTATTTATTCAATGTTATGGGCTTTTTCACAATAATTGTCTGTGCTTTGAAATTTTTAACAAAATTACGTTTTCCGCCTGGAATCTCTGTTTCGTTAATATTGAAACACCTACAAACCTTTCCAAAATGCCAAACACCTTCCAACCCTGATAAATTGAAATACTAAATGATAGATTGAAATACTGGACACTGCTAATACAAAGTTATACAGGCACTAATAGTTTAAATACAGCAGCCTGTGCTATTCCGATATACGTTTGTGAAAACTCAATAAAAAATTCAAAAGCTTTTTAACTCAATTGAAGATTGAAGCCCTAGTTTTAATTTCAACTGGTGTATCTATGTACTTTGTACTTTCTATTTCAAATTCTCACAATTCCCTCAATCTTGTTTTATAACAACGCCAGTGTAGACTACATAAATGCTTGAAAATATCCTTGATCTGGTGAATTGTTTGAGAAATTTAATTTTGCAATGTTGTTTTTTTGTAATGACTAATAATAATATATACAGGTCACATGAAAGGACTCCATACAAGTTATATATATATATATGTGTGTGTGTATGTGTGTGTGTAAATATCTACACTATTCACCGACAATTAATTGTTTAGCATATACCTCATAAATGAAAAAAAAAGGTTAACAAATATATGTTATATTTTTTCGATATTCCCATACAGGACACTGCCGCTAGCAACTTCTCGATATTTGTCGACAAAGCAGTTTTTACAACTTTTGAATATATTAGTGGCAAGAAACAAAAAATTGTAAAGAAACATGCATACATGTGGACACTCTTCAACTTAATTTTGTTGACTTTGTCCGTTATTCTACTACAAAACCCATGCAATTGGTCTCTGGTTTCAGAAATAACTGCCTCAGCTGCATGGGAGTCGCAATAGCTCAGTGCGTGGTAGAACGCTGGTACGTTAAACCAGAGACCTTAATTGTGTTCGATTCCCGGTTGGGGCAGTAAGAAAACTTTTCTCTACAGCAGTGATTTGATTTCACAGTGTTTCATGCTTGACGCAATCTGCAGATGACTAAAAAGATAATTTAATTAAGATGCTCATTAAAGTTTATATCCAGTTCGGTAAGATCAAAAACACTAATTATTTGGCAGGTTTTTTTCAAATTACACAATATGTGTTTGTTATTGTAACTTCAAAAAACACCGAAAGATATAATTAGCGTTTGATCCTTAACGCTCTGTACTGATATAAACTCATGATAGGCATCTAAAAATTGCGTTAATCTTGAACACTGTGTAATGACAAGTTGTGTAAGTTTTTTAAATAATTTCAATTATATTAATAGATGCAAACACATACACATATTTTAGTTGTCGGATTAACCTGTTATTTTTTTAGGTATTTTTACTGTGTTGTTTTTTTTTTCAAAGAAGAACCTGTTTTATTTTTCACGTTAAACAGGTTCTTACATATTGGGTGTCTAACTGCTAAATTTTAGCTTGCCGGTTCTTAGATTCACGCAGATTTTTAACTGTATAACATGCATTTACTGTATTAATAACAGTTTCCCGAGCCTGGCAAAGTAACGTAGGAGTTAAACTAAAGTAGAGTGCTGCGTAGGCACTACCTAGATTAGTTTTGATAACGAAATACTAATGTTTTGAGCAAAGCACCGTTTCACTGTTATCTACAGCGCAGTCTGCGCAGTCGCAGAAAATCGACTCATAGCAATATGTTTGTTGATGTTTCTCAAAGTTTCTAGACCAATTTTATTGTTAGCGAAAAACAGTGTAGTTGGGTGGGCGCGTTTGTAAAGAAAGGAAAACAGAGGAGTGATTAACGATACCTCGTATTAGCTTTTGTGAATACATAAAAAAAATATTCTGTAAACAAACTTGTGACCATGCGTATAGTTCGTACTGTAGATCAACTTAACCCGTCCTTGTCGTCGTTTGTGTTTACAATCCTTAATTTCGCTGACGTTCGGACATTTTAAACTAACGTTCACGCGCGTTTATCTGCATGTGGTGAAAGTTAATAACACTGGAAAATCAAAACCTTCCCGTACAATGTAAATAAGTTGTAAAGTTGGAAATAGTTGGGATATACACTGTAAATCTCAATTTCTAAATACATGTGACATTGACACACTATGGAAATTTGTATTTAATTTAGAACCTATCTGAAATTTTGGCTATTTCAATCATTTTTTTGTAAATATTATGTAAATACTTTACAAATCTAATGGCACAGTTTGGAAATTTATCGTTATTGTTTGGAAATTTATCCAAACTGTTTGCAGTTAATTCTTTGAAAGTTTTCATGGCAATAATGTAATATAAATAAGTTTTGTGGAAACGCCACGTAAAATATTTATTTGCTAAGCTTTTGGCCTGTTGGCTCAGCTATAGGCCTTCATCAGAGCAATAACAACAAGCTGTTGCGGGTTTGTTTATAAATGACGTGAGCCAACAGCTTGGTGTTATTGCTCTGATGAAGGCCTGAACAGGCCGACAGCTTAGCAAATAAATATTTTACGTGGTGTTTCCACAAAACTTATTTATATGTTTGGAAGTTCTTTGGAAATTTATTGCTGCTGTTTGGAAATTGTTTGGAAATTTATCAAAAGCCTTTCCGAGACGTCTTCCCTTGACGAGTACAATTTTATGGCGTTAAAACAGTCAAAAGATAAAGTTATCCCACAACCACAATGCGACTAAACGGATTAAGTTTTTGGTGCTAATTAAAAGACCAAAATCAATTCTTGAACAATTCGTCTATTTTTTCGTGTTTACTCCTTAGTAGTTGAACGTTCATTTCTTCTCTATTTATAGGATTAGTTTTAGTTTTAATCAACATGTTAAAATTAGAGTTAATTTAAACTCACTAGTTTAAACATGAAGGCTAATAAAGTGTAGTAAATCCGATTGTGCGTCTGTTAGCAGTAAGCTATATTAAGGCAGTACGAACCCGGTTTATAGTGTTTATAAGGTTATAGTGTTTTTAAAAATTCACAACTATTGTTGGTTTTTGTTTATCGCAAAATCAAATACAACATTGTTAGCTTTCTAATGATATCCATTTTATTTCTGTGGCATGAATTTTGACGAATTGAGAGCGCTTTGCGGAAATGACCCGGCCAACCTTAATGCAGACATTAGGCTTTCTGTGCTTTGTTTCACGTACAAAACAGCCAGTACATCTAGGATTTTTGTAACCTTAGTCCGCATGCTCTCCCAGAAAATTTTTAAATTTTGGGTCCCTGAAATGCTCTTTTCTGCATTGATGGCACTACAGTGACGAAAATTTCAGATCTCAACTTGGATTTTCTAAGTACCATCATGTTCAAACAATATTTTGTCTAAATGGAAATTGTTTCATTTTTGTATTTCATTTGAGAAATAATTTTACAATTTATATATTAATTAACATAGCAGATTTAATCAGTATTGTAACCAAGAAATAAACAGCAGATGCAATACATGTACTTCAAATATTTAATAAGATTCATGACTTCAAATGTTTTATCAAGAAACTGATAACCATACTGAGGGAAGAACGATACAACGATACGATAATTATTTTTTCTTCCTGCTTTTTACCTTAGTCGTATGCCTTATTTGACTAACGCTAAATCCCCCCCCTGAACTTGTCTCTATATAGACCAGTTGCACACAAAAATTAAACTAGAAACCATACGCGATAAGTTTACAAAAAAAATCTTACTTACGATTTTCTTAGATATCAATTTATTCTCTCTATTTAGGTAACGATATTGGAAACACAGAGTATGTCCACAGAACTACTTCTTCTTGGCCCAATGTCTTTCAAACATACACTGAATATAGTTTCTTTTGCTCACCACACTATTTATAATGTCAGTTCTGTCTAATTTATTATTTTTAAATTAAGACAAACTTCATTTAGTGATAAATTTTGTGATGCAATATATCAAAAGATTTGCCGTATGCGTAGCCACAATCTAATTTAAAAATAATTGTCACGGATGTCACCTATACTAAACAAGCATTCTGGATTTTCTCTTCACATTAAAAAGAATTAGCTTCATTTTGCATGGCCCAACTTTCAATTAATCCCCGAGCCCGGGCATATAGAGCATGCAAAGGCTCGGCAGCCCGGTGAGGGTGCTAATCTCGGCATGCGTGGACACCATAATATATGAAAAGAAGAAAAACTGAAGGTATTTCTGAAACCTGTTTATATATGTATATAAATGGCAACAAATCCGCAACTTGCGCGGTTCGGATGGCAGGTACTGGTAACTAAACTGTTAAATTATGGTAGGCCGAGTCTAGGTTTCGGCCCGTTAAGGATATCATTAGCCGCAATTTTCATATCCTAAACAATGATCCTGAAACGTCAGCTATTTTCACCGATAACCCTTTAATCTCTTTTCGTGTACTAAAAATATTCGTGATGGTTTAGTGCGTAGTGCCCTTAGAAAAAAATCTACTGGCACTTTTCTTGTTCCCGTACCCGTCGTTACACGTGTTCCTTTCCTTACTCCGCTACATGTATTTTGGGACCAAAATCTAATTTTGTTATTCAGCATAATTTTACTTGCATCTCTTCCAACATCATTTACTGTATTTCTTGCAATAAATGTTGCATGCTTTACATCGGTGAAACTGGCAGACGTTTATCTGACAGGTTTGCTGAACATCTTCGTACCGTGAGGAACAATGATGTTCACATGCCTTTTGCCCGACATTTTAATAGTATCAACCATTGTATTTCAGACATGAAAGTTTGTGCCATCTCACCCATTTCTGGCGGTAATGACAGCCGCAAAAGACTAGAAAAGCGTCTCATTTTCAAAATTGGGACCATTCATCCTCATGGACTCAACGAACGTTTTTCTTTTATTTAACACCTCTGAAGACGTTGTTTCTGTTTAGCAAGGGCGGACATAAACAGCGTTTTCACTTTATTAATTTATCTATTTTTACTCTCGCTCATCCTTTTTACACCCCCTCCTTTTTGCTTTCGCATCTCATTATCCATTTGTTATTGTTATTTTGCTTTGATTGGCTACTTTTAATTTGTCGCATCTCATTTTCTATTTGTTATTGTTATTTTTATCTGATTGGCTTATTTTTGGTCACATGATTACCTTTCGTATATAAACTCATTGTTTGTTTACCCTCTTTACGTTTCTCTCTGACGAAGTGCCTTCGCTCGAAACGTTAGACGTTCTCTGTTTCGGCAGTACATCTACCTTACTATATTTCGTTTGTTTTTTTTAGTTTGGGTGTCACGATATTGCATTTTTGCACTCTTTACTTCCGCTACTATTCATACTTCCGGCGAGTTGTTAGCCGTGTGATGGAGTGAGTCCGTGAGGCATGTTGTAAGCTCTTTCCTCATTTTGCTTTTGGGCTTGCACATTGTTGGTATCTTTCGAAAGAGACAGACTGACTTTGTAGTTTAATAGCGATCAGATGTGGCTGACGACTTTCTTGATCGTAGATATGTTCACCTCTGTAATGAGTAATGAGTAATGATTTATTTAACGTCGTAAACACAGGATGTGGTCGCCCAATCATGCGAGCCAGAGGCTCATGTTAAAAGTGCACGACATAAGCTAAGACCTAACGTGTTGATTTTACGGAGGGAGGAAAACCGCAGAACCCTGCGAAAAACCCTCGTAGCACAGGAGAGACCAACTAAACTATACTCACATGAAATTCAAGTTCGAGAACGGGGCTATTCTCAGACGTCACCCATCCAAGTACTAACCCCGTCCAACTGGGCTTAACTACAGCGGTGAGAGGCAGCGCCCTAACAGCACACGCCACCCGTGCTTCCCTGTGAAACTTGCACGACATTCAGCCTTCGATCTGGTCTTCCTCGGCCCACTCCCACCTTTGCTAGCGCGGTATAGAGCCTCTGCGGACGCCGAGAGGCCTTCGACTCAGCCTTCGATTTTGTGATTGGGGGGCTTTTTGCGGTTTTTCAGGCAAAAAAACATGTTACGATTTGACTCCATGTGTACGATGATCAGTTGCATTGACGATCTTTAAACGACAGCTGTGAGTAAACAATGGTTGATTTTACGAAGGGTGCCACTTGGAATATATCGGGCTGTGATCTCTCTTGATGATTTAATGATAGCTTCAGGCACTACATTAACCCCAATTACGGCGATCCCATAATCGAAACTTAATTACATACACAAAATTAATCTAATTAAACCGCTAATTATATGATTGAATAAAACATTTATGTGCTGGTTACTGTAAAGCAGTTTCAAGAAGTATCAAGAGGCCTAACCTTTCTGCATTTGATGCAAACGGATTTCCAAGTACGAGGATCATCACAATTATAAACATGATTTGAAAACGTGTAAACTAGTGTTAAACTAAAGTTTTTTAGTTAAAATTTTCCAAGCTTTAGAAGCTCTAATGAAAAAATGTCTGGAAAGAAACGGTTTTAGCAAATGGCACTTTGAGTTTAATAGTATCATCGACTAACGAGCTTCTAGTATTTCCAGGCAGTGCTAATGATGGACGAGCATGTGCATCAATTGATGTTTGGTTGTGTATAATTTTTAAAGTTAAACTTAGTCCAGATACTCTTGCCAATAGGTTATAGGAAGTAAATCGAGATATTTAAGTCGTAATAAATAAGGAACGTCCGTTGCAAACCCTAGATTTAAAATGAATTTGGTCGCTCTTCGCTGCACTTTCTCAATATCATTGATCATTTCAACGGACTGAGGGCACCATATTGGGAGGCAAAGGCAAAATTGCTCATAACAAGCTGTAAATATAGAGAGATTTTCTAGCACAAGTATCTGTCATCTCTAATGTTGATCGTCGTATCATCCCGAGCGATTTGTTAGCTTTTGACCGTACCTTTTCGACTTGATCCTCCCATGATAGCTTAGAGGTCATTATAATACCCAAGTCGCTTTCAGCATCAGAATGGATAAGATGACGATCGGTGCTGATTTTCTTGTGACTCCAAGCACTTTACACTTGGTTAAACTAAAACGTAAATTAACGTCATTAGACCACGAGTCGGTAAACCATTGATATCCCCTTGCAAAGCCAATGCATCGTTAGGACATTGAATAGTCCGGTAGCACTTGGTATCGTCTGCAAAAAGACAAACGCCTGTAGAGTCAGATACGTAAGTAGGCAGATCAGTGACGTACATCAAGAAGAGAAAAGCGCCGAGTAATGAACCTGAGGAACACCTGATGCAATAGGCAATGATACTGAATTAAGTTGCGCCGTGAACAGTTACTTGCTTACAACGATCTGATAAATAGTTATTGAACCACAGCAGAAGGGATCACGATATCCCAAAATCGTGCAATTTGCCGAGCAATTTAGATCAAAGGCTTTGGAGATATCCATAAATACAACGTCTGTTTGGTTCCCACTATCCAGATTTTTACCTATGAAGCTGACGATTGACAAGAGGGATATTGGACGGTAATTCTCAATATGATCCTTCTTTCCTTTTTTAAACAGTACAGTGGAATAATATTTGCATATTTCCACTCCGTGGGAACCATAGAACGGGCAAGAGATTCGTTAAATCATAAGATAAGCAAGGGTGATAGTTGCAAGGGACATTCTTTAAGAATGCGTGCTGGAATACCGTCAGGACCATGAGCTTTGGCTCGGTCTAAATAATGTAAAACTGTGTATATACTTCATCCACAGATAGTTCGATAGAAGATATGGGAGGAAGAGTGGGAATCGAACCATGCAGTTCCTGCTGAAGACGGTTGAGCAGAAGGAGAGGTGAAAACAGAATGAAAGTACTTATTAAACGTTGACTCGATGTCGTGAGGTGTGCTGGCATATGTTCTTGTTTTAGGGTTACTCGGGTTGACTGTGGAAACTGAATTAGGTACACTACCTGAAGTTGACTTGATTTTGAACACAGACCACTCACCAGAAACGTTTGGGATATATCTGCAAGGTGGCAGATATGTCTCGACACGGCCACGTTGATCTGCGTCCTTCGCAATTCAGCCGCTGGCTGCAAGTATAAGATTGATTAGCCTCCCAGTTCTTTACCCTTTATCCTTTAAGGGAGGAGAAAAAAGACTCTCTACTTTTCTGAACAGCTTTTTTAACTGAGGCCCTTAAGCTACGAAATCGTTGCTTTAAGTATTCAGTGCCTTTGCTTAAGAATCTTTTGCGAGCGGTAGTTTTTTTGCGTATTTGATGCAAAATGTTTGGAGTTATCCATGGTGGTATGCGACGTTGGTCTACTTGCTTGAGTGGAATATGATGACGAGCCGCATTCATCGCGGTTTCTTTCCATATTGACCAATCAGTGTCGATGTTGGACTCTCCGTCATTGTTGGATAGTAAAGAACAGATGTTGGTTTTTGTTAGCCGCTATGCCTTAGGCGTTCAAAGTCGGCACGTTTATAATCGAATACAAACCGCGTCGTTTGAACCAAAGACGTGACTTACACTGAAATCTGAAATTGGATGATGCGATGGTCGGAGCCTAAAGCTGATGGGTCACAGACGTCGCAGATAGACACTACCTAAGGAAGATTAGTTATCAGTAAATCCAAGATGTTGGAACGTCTTGTAGGAAAGAGGCAAAGCTGGGACATAAAATGGTCGTCTAAAATGTCACAGAAACATCGTTCCAAATAACCGGATGCTGTATAATTGAATTCCGTCTATGTTATATTTTGAAAGTTAAAATCCCCTCCAATATCCCCTCCGGGGGTCTGTAGCAGCATATTAAAAGATATTTAGAATGATTAGGCGTGATGCACTCAACTGCAACAGCCTCTAGATTAGTAGTGCTGATGGAAATATTCTGATTAGAGTTGATAAAAGTGCCGTGTTTGATGGCTATCATAACGCCTCCTCCAGTGCGTTCTAAAGTACGGTCTGTTCTAACGATATCGTAGCCATTGGGAAGAATTTCAGTGTTGCAAATTGAGCTATTTAACCATGTTTCAGATACAAAAATTATACCGAGAGCCTCTGCGAAGACAACCTCTTGAAATTTCATAATGTTAGAAGTAGGTAGTTTTCCTGCCATGTATATATTCTTTTTTAAACTTCTTGCATTCATTTGCATACAGCACAGGTGGGATTGATGAGATCTATTACCGTTTGCGGTTTTATTAGTACCGTTAGAATTGTTTATGACGCCGGAAGTTGTTGGTCCAGGATTAGGATGAATATCTCCGCATGTAGTAGTAAAACCGATAACACTGTATGATTAAAAGTCGAAATACTTTTTGTATCTACTGCGCATGCGCGAGTAGATACTATGCTATCGTGCGTGTAATGTAATGTAATGTAATGTAATGTAATGTAATGTAATGTAATGTAATGTAATGTAATGTAATGTAAGTTAACAATAGAATGCCTTCGAAGCCAATCAAAATATAGAATAAAACGATTGCCTCACGACAAACCACTGAAGCCAAAGTAACTACTGTACACCTAAGTATTTCATAAGTAATTGTTGACAGCCTGGAAGCGAGATATTCAAGGAGCGGGGATGTTCAACAATTAAGGAAATTTTTACAAGTTTAGCAAGTATTTTAAGTATGAATCGTAGGCAATTCTTAATTGTGATGTACTAGACGTTGTTGGAAATATGATAAATGTTTTTGAAAGCAAATTAATGGTTGTTGCTGTGCATGGACGATTTCATATTCAGACGAGGCAATTCATATGGCCAACATGTCTTCTGATCAAGCTTCGTAAACTGACAAGACTGTGCGTTGCCGAGTAGAAATGGATGACCTTCTAAGAAAACAAAGTTAGTTTCATGGTCAAGCAACAATATCCAAAACATATGGTAGTCCACGAGCGAAATATGCTATTAAATAGCATATTGTCGATGTAGATGACAAATACAGTATTCAAATGTTAGTGACAGGCTATGTTGAGAGCGTGAACTGGTATGCAGTACAAATGGAGTAAAATTGTATCTTGCAGTTGTCAATGTCATGCAAAATCTGTGTCATGAATGTGCAAACATTTCTTCTACCTTTTACTGCATGTATTGCATATGTCTTGAAGAACAATTATTAATGTATGATTGCTCTTATAATTTTGATGACATTGCTAGACATCTTTTTCATTTACTATTAAATATTACAGCAGTAATACTAGAGATGCTTGTTATCTCAAGCGATTTCCTTTACCTTCTCCAAAGGGGGGGGGAGGGCAGAAGGGGCTACAGCCTCCCTGTTGAGGAACCCTAGCCCCTTCATCGGGAAAATTTACAGATTTGTCAGGGAATGACCTTGAAGAAAAATTGTATTTTTAACAATTGGTGAAGAACTTTTTGACTGATTAAGCCAGACAAGTCAGTAATTAATGCTTTAATAGTGAAATTAAACTCCTTTATAAACACAGGATATGGTATATATTGTGCAGAAGCCAACAGTAATAATTTAATACTACACACAAAATTCCATTTTCTGTCTGCAATATTGAACGAAAAGGGAAAACTGATTAATGACCACACTAAATGTTCAACAGAATTTTCTTTATTAATTCCTCGAAAATAAATGCTGTAGCTTCTCCGTTATTACGGTAATTTCATGCTGAAAAGATGGGAAAAGCTATTCTAGACGTTCAAATTCTGAAAATTTTCCATGGGAGAATGCGCCCAGACCCCCGTACTGTCGGGGACCTTAGCCTCTGTGTCAGGCAACTCCTGGCGGGCCCCTGCTACCCATACTTTGACTATAACTTTTAGTACCATAGCTTTAATAGTCAACCTCCTTTACTCTGAGTTGAGTGAGTTCTTTTTTAAAAGTTAAAACACAGCATGGCCTCTGAGCATAGAAAATTTTGTCAAAAATCTTATTCAGCTCTAGAATCTAGATCTGAATACAAGATTGTTTCAACTATACACTTCCATAAATGTTGTCAAGAATCTTGTTCAGCTATGAATACAAGGTTGTTACAAGTACACAGTTGCGTAATTGTTTTTACCATAGTAGCTATAGACATTAAACGCAGTAAACACATGCACGCTTGGGCGTGTCTATTTTTGTAGAGTCTTGAAAGGCATAATAATCTTCAATAGTAGTCGAGAATGTAAGGTGTAGTTTCAAAAAAGTCCAAATGAGCACACGCTCTGCTCTATCGCCGCCATTCTGAATGTGAGGTGCACTTCGAGGATTCTGTGAAGAGGCACACGAACACGCCAGCCAATCAGAGAAGAGAATTAGGCAAACCATACAACTAACCTACTCCCCCTCGGGAAATATTTTGACGGCGTTATACGCCATGATCTATTTTAAATACATGATTACAGATGAACTTCGCTAGTATTCTCTGGTGTTTTTCGATATTTTCAACTGAGTGAAACTTTGCTCGTTAGTTCGGAAATCCGAGTATGCTGGTCTGTTTCTCCGTTTTTATTTAAATTTTTTCAGGCTGTTAATTTAACGTTAGAAAATCACTTTAAAAAATCAATAAATGAACATAGTATTTTTAAAATCAGAGCGGATTAAATTTAAGTTTTCATTTAAGGTTTAACTTTGGAATGTATATATTTAAACAGTTGATGACAAGATTTAACGGGCATGTGTTATTAATACGTACAAAAAGAAGGAAAAAAAGAAATTGGGAGGGGGGCTACAAAAATGCATATAAAGCTGGCGAGTAATTGATATATATACCAAAGCGAATCTTCAAAGATTTTGACGATTTGCCAGTAACCAGTTTGAAGATTTGCTAGTCACTACCAAAAGGGAAAAAACTAGCGAATATTTCAAAGTTTTGGAGGTTTGCTAATCTGCTTAGGTCATGCATGCATTTGTGCCGCCGCTCTCCATCAGCGGCTATTCGCCTAATACTATAATTATGTATTCGAATGCTATGATTCTATTGTACTTTAGTGTTTCTCATTATTCAGGTCATTGAGTTCTTTAGAATTTGCCTAAATCGTACATGTATGTATATGTAAACAACCTGTAAACGACTATAAGGACTGTGAAATCAAGCTAGTTCAAACGCTTTTGGAAGTACTATGCTAGGGAGAAATTAGGATCTTTATGTCCTTTCGAAGTATACTGACTCATGCCGAATACAATTTGGCCAATTTCTAGCACCTGTTTACAGACAACAGACAACAATTTAGAGGAAAGAACTGCTTATATTCAACACAAAATTATGAATCGGAAATCGTTTTTCCAAGTAAACTGACACACTTTCTTCGCTATGAACCAAAATCACAGGCAAAAGGGAAAGGAACATTTTGAAAAACATCACAAAATTTCCGAAGGTAAACAGAATATAAGCTGTATTTCATGGGTCAACTTTTGTAAAATTACTAGCGCATCACGGTCCTTGCAAATTTTACTTCAAACATTGGAATTTCATTCGCAGTGACAGTAGCCTCCCCCCGCAGTCGTTCATAGGGAGGCGGTAAACCCGCTCCCACTAACGCCTGCTTGTCGGAGAGCAATATTGTGTTCTGAGCGATGGACCAATCAAACTTAAATTTCTAGAATCGGGAAAGCTGACCTTCACCTTGGTAGACCATCTACCGACATGTAATAGCAAGAGTACTAGTATTAAGAATAATCTGGCATAGATTAATTCGTCTAACTCGAACGAGAACAACGAACACAGCGTAAAGCGTTAATTCAGTGTGGATGAACCTTGTTTCATGTGTCGCTTGTTGAGACGTCTCTGACGGCACGGCCGAATAAAATTGTCTGGCATAGCCGCTCAAGGTAAAAATATAATATAGTCGTCCGCAAGGGCGGCGGACCCCAATGTTTCTGACGAGGGGGCTAAGCCCCCCCCCCCCCCCATATTTTTGGTGTAATGATAATGAGTCTGTTAGCACCTATAAAGAACGTAATTCAAAGTGTGAAACTAAAAAGAATAATTTGGAAACGTTTAATAATAACACTTGTTGCAATACAACAATTTAAGTACGACATTTTTGATGCGACAGGGAATGGGCGTCAGAGGTCATAAAGAAGAAGAAGGTAACCTCCAGCAGCTTTTGAAGTGTCGTGTTGGAGATGTTCCAATTCTGAAAGAGTGGTTAGCCCATAGTTTATACAAATCCCACGATGATGTAAACGAGTTAATCCAGTTGATGGCGCATCAACTACTGAAAAAACTTCTTCAGGATGTCCGTGAAGCGGAGTGGTTTGCCTCTCTCCTCCGCAGAGGTTAAATTTCGGAGATTGGAGGTTTCGGGGGTCGTCGGAGATGCTCGGAGGCGTCAGCTGAACATAAGTAGTGCGGGCCTCCATTTGTCCAGGTTACGATTTCGACGCATCTCCGACGATCCCCGACATAGCCGATCTCCGAAAGAACCTCTGCGGAGGAGAGAGGTGGTTTGCCCTCATAGCTGACGAAACGAGAGTGGTTCTGAGCAACTAGCGGTTTCCATGCGATGGGTTGACATGAATTATGGCGTTAATGAAGATCTAGTGGGCCTAGTCGAAATGACGACCGATGCTTCAACACTGACGTTAACCCTGAAGGATGTCTTGTTACGCTGTAACTTGCAGTTAGGTCAATGTCGTGGACAGGCCTATACGACGGTGCATCAAACATGGCTGTTCACCTTCTGGGGTGTCAACACGAATTACCAACGAAGAACCAAAAGCACTGTATATGCATTGTTTGGCACATTCTTTAAACCTTTGCCTGCAGGACTGCAGTAAAACTTGTCGTTGTGTCACAAATGCCCTAAGACTGGCAGCTGAATAGGCAAGTTTATTTCGTGCTTCACCAAAGCGTTTAGCTCTTCTCCAAAATCTGAAACAGGAAATGGCTCTAGATACGCCTGGTATCAAACCTCTCTGTCCAAACAAGATGGACTGTTCGCACGGCCGCTCTTGATTCTATAATCAAGAACTACGTGATTGTTTGCGCTGAGTTGGAGAAGATTGGAGAAGATACCAACGACGAACCATCAAGAAAAGCATCTGGATTGTTGGCCTTGATGGATAACTTTCAGACATTCTTCGGTCTGAAACTCTTTTTTATGGTTTCAGTGCAATGGAGCAATTGTCTAGAACACTGCAGAGAAGTGACATCAATGCGCAAGAAGCTTGTTCTACAGCTACGCAAGCCGGGCATTTTGTTAAGAGGCAAAGATCTGATGAGCTCTTTGATGCTTTCTATCGTGACACGGTCAAGAAAGCAGAAGATCTCACCCAACCTCCAACGCTACCAAGACAAAGGCGAGTCCCACGGAGAATCGATGATGGTGCGCCTAAGCATCATTTTGCCACGCCATAAAAATACTACAGAAAGTAGTACTTCGAAGTTTTGGATCTATATTGCTACTGAGTTAGAGCGAAGATTTAACCAGAACTCATTCAAAACTCTCCAAGAAATAGAGAAAGTACTGGTTAGTGTTGGTTTCGAAACGCTACTTGAGGCAAATGTCATCACTATTGCATGTGTGACGCAAGATATTTATAGCGAGTGGCGCGACTGTAGGTTGCTATGCGCTTTAGCGATTGCGTGAGAGTAAGGAATGTTAATTCAAGTGCGTTTTCTTAGCTATAATAACTACCCTCCCATTTTTGGTAAGTTAATTCTAGTGTGGACGCTATTGTGATAGCAACTGTTCGGCATTTGGCCATTGTCTTCTATCTGCGCTAGTAATTCAACTTCTACATAATTCAAGCCTCTATTCAAGTCTAATTTGGTGCGTGTGCAAACCAAAGTGAGTACCCTAGCTATTTCTTCTTTACTATTATAACATTGGGTTGTTGCTGTTAGGCCATAATTTGTTGTTCGATAATTCTATTTACAATACGTTTATAGTTAATGTTGTATTTTAGCATGCGTGTTACCATTTTATTGCTTGTAGTTGTACTGCATGCTTTATGTTATATTTACGCAATGATAACCGTAGTGTACGTAGTTATTCTTAATTATCGTGTTATTTAGTTCGAACCTACATTTCTACATTGTTCTACACCTACATCTACAAATCGTCAATCTATATCTATCTACATAACGTGAACATTATCGGATTCAAATAGACTGCTAAATTGTTAATCGTCGACCATTCAATCTACTTTAAACTCTACAGTCTATGTTATTAAAGGAACATTACTTAAAATTTAACTGTCTCTGTGTTCACGCTGTTGTCAACTGTCAAGAATTTTGTCGAGTTCGATTTAACCTACGCACCTTTCTACCCAAATGTGATCTAATTGGATTCTTAGTATTGTTTAAAGTTTATTCTGTCCTTGCGGATTACAGTTAGATCCTGCAATGGTGAAAATGTCCAGTCTTCGGAGGGCTTCGTAGAAAAGTATGCAACGGATTTGAAAGTTGTCCGTCTCGCAGTGCAGTTGTCAATGCTTCCGGACCTCGTCAAGACAGCTAATGAGCTACACCAAATGGGAATAAAGAGAGTTACGTCCACAGGTACCATATGTGAAGTGATGAACACTTGCAAGTTTTCTAAAACCATGTTAAGCGAAGTTGATCGCCTCCTGCGAGTGTACCTAACCATTCCCATGACATCGGTAACAGCAGAAAGAACTTTCTCTTCACTTCACTTCGACGCTTGAAGAATTACCTGCGCTCAACCATGACACAAAAGAGGCTCAACCATGTCATACTGCTGCACACCCATAAGCAAAGAACGGATGATCTTGATCTCATCAGCATTGCAAGAGATTTTACCGAAGCAAACAACCGACGAAAGGCATTCTGTGGCAACTTTTAAATTTTGTTAACGATATAAGAATACTAAATTAAAGCCTTATGATAGTTTCGCTTTTATATTTATAGAACATAATTATTGATTATACGTATATACGTAACAGTTTAAAACACAACATGTGTTAAGTGTTAATTACGCACTTTCTAAATAGTATATTTGTTCTGCTTTTAAAATCACTTCATATTATGTTAATGACGATTCAATAAAATCGAAGATCGAAAATTTAACCTTTTTTTTAACTCTCTGAAATTTTAACGAAAGGTTAAATGCCACGCCCCTGTGCCATGATTTTTTTGTGAATTAGCCCCCCCCCCCCCCCCCCCCCCACCCCAAATATAAAACATGGGCGTCCGTAAGGACAACGCGACGTAAGGAGTTATCAAAGATCAGAGATACGCCAGTTTCTAGATAGAGTGATGATAAAAAGATTGGAAAGACATTTGGGACTCAAGCTGCAGCGAGGTCACTCACTGAGCTGTCTAAAATGGTAAACAACGAACTAAAGAATACATTTTAATGATTTAAACTGTGTAATATCACTAAAACTTTCACGAGTAAAGCATGCATAAACAAAATCCAGTTGAATAGTTTTCAATTTTTTTCTATCATAGCTGGATTGTGCATGAAAAATTAAAAATTTTCACGAATAGTAATAAATAATAGACGGTTATATATAGTCACACTCTCCGGCAAGTTCTTTTCCCACACCCGGTCCCTGTGATTGGCTGATCTATATTTGGCACAGTACGGTAGTATTGATTTGATTGGTTCGCGGTACACAAAGAGAACACAATATTGCTCTCCGACAAGCAGGCGTTAGTGGGGGCGGGTTTATATACTGTCTCCCTAAGAACGACTGCGGGGGAGGCTACAGTGACAGGCGATTAATACTGATTCGACGGGTTTGTGAATGCAAATATAAGTCATTCTAAGGGAAAGGTAAGGCTCCACTTGTTAGATATATATTTGGTTTTTGGCAAATGTATTGAATATATTCTCCCATGGGTCACACCTGAAATTCAGCGTGAGATATCACTGAGAAACAAATTATATAAGCGTTATAAAAAGGACCCATCGTCTAGTCCATGGGAGACATACAGAAAGAAGCGTAATAAAGTTACATCATTGAAGTGCAGCAGTGTTAAAGCATTTTGTTATGATGCATCCACCACTACCAAACATCCTGGAGAGTTCTGGAAGAAGATGAAACCACTAATTCCAAATACCGGTTGCAAGAAAAGTGATAACATTATTCTTGTTGAAAACGGTTGCGTTATTACTGAGCCTAGTTCTGTGGCAGAGATTTTCAATAAACATTTCGTAGAAATGGTCAATACTGAAAGGAAAACCAATTTTTCTGAACACTCTGGAGTGAAATTAATTTCGGACCAAAAACTTTTGGATAACTTTTCCTTGAACCAGTGTTTACGTTCGTGACATCCTAGACCTAGACCACTTAAATCCAAGAAAAGCTGTTGGGGTTGATGGTATTTCTCCTAGATTATTGAGATTGTCTACTCCTGCTCTAGCGGAAGAAGTCACCAATTTAATAGCATTTTTTATTGGTATTCAATCCTGGCTGTCTGAATGGAAAATAAGTAACATTACTCCTGTTTTCAAAAAGACTGACCATACCTTGAAAGAGAACCGTCGTCCAGTATCAATTTTATCTGTCTTTTCCAAAGTCTTTGAAAAGGTGTTATACGATCAGATGTACAGAGCATTTAATCGTCACCTTTCATTAAATTTATCAGGATTCTTGAAGAACCATTCGTGTTGTACTGCTCTTTTGAAGATGACCGAGGACTGGAGAGCAAGCCTATATATAGACAAAAGAAAAGCTGTTGCCGCTGTAGCTGTCGACCTTAGCAAGGCTTTTGACTCTATAAATCACAATCTTCTCCTCGCTAAACTAAAAGCTGAAGAGTATATGCTGATGATACTACTGGATACGCTTCGGATGTTTCACCTTCTGCATGTTCTCCAATTTCTAATTAATAGCGATTTAAATCTATTATCTAACTGATTCGATGAGAACTATCTCATTGTTAATAGTGGCAAGACGCAAGCCCTCGTTGTTGGTCCGTGCAGATATGACTATTGCCTGAACCTAAATGGAGCTACTATTGATATCTCTGAATCCATCAAGATTCTGGGAGTTACTTTGGACAGGTTTCTGAACTTTAAAAAACATATAACTGAGCAGCTTAAGAAGGCGTATGCAAAAGTAGCAGCCCTTAGAAGAATTCGTCGCTTTGTGCCATTGAACGTTATGATAGATAGATAGATAGATAGATAGATAGATAGATAGATAGATAGATAGATAGATAGATAGATAGATAGATAGATAGATAGATAGATAGATAGATAGATAGACAGATAGACAGATAGACAGATAGACAGATAGACAGATAGACAGGTAGACAGGTAGACAGGTAGACAGGTAGACAGGTAGACAGGTAGACAGGTAGACAGGTAGACAGGTAGACAGGTAGACAGGTAGACAGGTAGACAGGTAGACAGGTAGACAGGTAGACAGGTAGACAGGTAGACAGGTAGACAGGTAGACAGGTAGACAGGTAGACAGGTAGACAGGTAGACAGGTAGACAGGTAGACAGGTAGACAGGTAGACAGGTAGACAGGTAGACAGGTAGACAGGTAGACAGGTAGACAGGTAGACAGGTAGACAGGTAGACAGGTAGACAGGTAGACAGGTAGACAGGTAGACAGGTAGACAGGTAGACAGGTAGACAGGTAGACAGGTAGACAGGTAGACAGGTAGACAGGTAGACAGGTAGACAGGTAGACAGGTAGACAGGTAGACAGGTAGACAGGTAGACAGGTAGACAGGTAGACAGGTAGACAGGTAGACAGGTAGACAGGTAGACAGGTAGACAGGTAGACAGGTAGACAGGTAGACAGGTAGACAGGTAGACAGGTAGACAGGTAGACAGGTAGACAGGTAGACAGGTAGACAGGTAGACAGGTAGACAGGTAGACAGGTAGACAGGTAGACAGGTAGACAGGTAGACAGGTAGACAGGTAGACAGGTAGACAGGTAGACAGGTAGACAGGTAGACAGGTAGACAGGTAGACAGGTAGACAGGTAGACAGGTAGACAGGTAGACAGGTAGACAGGTAGACAGGTAGACAGGTAGACAGGTAGACAGGTAGACAGGTAGACAGGTAGACAGGTAGACAGGTAGACAGGTAGACAGGTAGACAGGTAGACAGGTAGACAGGTAGACAGGTAGACAGGTAGACAGGTAGACAGGTAGACAGGTAGACAGGTAGACAGGTAGACAGGTAGACAGGTAGACAGGTAGACAGGTAGACAGGTAGACAGGTAGACAGGTAGACAGGTAGACAGGTAGACAGGTAGACAGGTAGACAGGTAGACAGGTAGACAGGTAGACAGGTAGACAGGTAGACAGGTAGACAGGTAGACAGGTAGACAGGTAGACAGGTAGACAGGTAGACAGGTAGACAGGTAGACAGGTAGACAGGTAGACGGACAGACGGACAGACGGACAGACGGACAGACGGACAGACGGACAGACGGACAGACGGACAGACGGACAGACGGACAGACGGACAGACGGACAGACGGACAGACGGACAGACGGACAGACGGACAGACGGACAGACGGACAGACGGACAGACGGACAGACGGACAGACGGATAGACGGATAGACGGATAGACGGATAGACGGATAGACGGATAGACGGATAGACGGATAGACGGACGGACGGACGGACGGACGGACGGACGGACGGACGGACAGACGGACAGACGGACAGACGGACAGACGGACAGACGGACAGACGGACAGACGGACAGACGGACAGACGGACAGACGGACAGACAGACAGACAGACAGACAGACAGACAGACAGACAGACAGACAGACAGACAGACAGACAGACAGACAGACAGACAGACAGACAGACAGACAGACAGACAGACAGACAGACAGACAGACAGACAGACAGATAGATAGATAGATAGATAGATAGATAGATAGATAGATAGATAGATAGATAGATAGATAGATAGATAGATAGATAGATAGATAGATAGATAGAGAGATAGATAGATAGATAGATAGATAGATAGATAGATAGATAGATATGCTTTAATTCCTCCAAAAATGAAGATACCTGTAACCCAGGTGAGTTAAAAATATTAAGAACAAACAAACATACTAAGATTATATATAAAAACTAACTACATACATATACAATACTTGTTCTACTTACTATGACTGTTGCTGTACTACTAAGAAAATAGACTGGAAAAACTTTTTTTTAGGAGTCTGTAATGGGTCTTTGACCTATTTCTTTGATTATTTTAAGAACTCCGATTGATGTAGCAATTGTAAACTTATCTTGTTCTTCTTCAGTTATATTCCTTAATGGAATACTACCACTAATTAAACATGTATAGATATCAGTGTCGTCTTGATTCCACAATGCAGCGCAAGAACTGATATGTAAGATATCATGAAGATCGTCCCATAGTTCATCACGCTGAGTTGACATTACTTGACAGTGCATAATAAAGTGCAATGCGATGTTAGTTATAATGTTACCACAAAATTTGCAACTATAGTTGGCTGTGTCTTCGTGAACGGCAGTCATCAAGGCTGGAGGAACATTTCCACAGAGTAGATTGACCAAATTACTAATTGGCTTAATAGCATAGGAGTTTCGTTGAGCTGTTTTCCACAAGGACAATGGTTGTAAGTTCTGATGAGCATAGCCATAAATTGTTAATTCAGGTTTATTAGATATGCCATATTTCCATGTGTTTACTTCATATCCTTCAATTTTTCCAACAACAATGTTTTTCCACCGCAATTTTGAAGGAAATTGCTGATTACGTACATATTCATTTATCCAGTGAAGAAGATCGTATTTCAGCAATAATCTATAAATATCAGGGATAAAACCTAACGCCGTTTTTGCAGAACTATATATGAAGGAAAATAATCTGTAGATGAAAATACGTTTGTGTAGAGAAGTACTCTTAGCTCGATCGGCATAAATTGCCAAGAAATAAAAGTTTCCTCTTGTCGACGTGACCATCGATGGTCCAGAGGCCAATACTTCCAGTGGCGGCTTCTGATTTGGTATGCACAACGAGTCCTTGAATACGCTTCGCAGCGAATCGATTGGTTCTTTTAAGAATACCCGTCTCTGTCGATGTTAGGTTGCTCCATAGTTCGCAGCCGTATAGCATACGAGGTAATCCAATGGTCAACCAAACGTTCGCTCAAACAATAGGATTAATTCCTCCCGGACGAATTCCAGTGCTCATTAAGCTGGCCACAACCTCTCTTCCTTTCTTAGCCATTTCTAGTGTCCTGTTTGTACTGCTGAAGTTTCCAGAGATTCGTATGCCAACATTAGTGTAATCTTCACTTTCAGTAATTTCCAGCTCATTTAGAATCCATTTCCTATTTAATTTATGCACATTCCTAGATCTAGTAGTTTCTCCAAATGTTACTACCCTTGTTTTACTAACATTAAAAACAAATCTCCAACGTCTACTGTATGTTTCCATTGTAGTAATCATTCTTTGTAAGCCTTTGACCCTTGCAGATAAAAGTGCAACATCATCCGCTACCAGAACGGAATCACAAGCTTTTCAAGATAGATAGATAGATAGATAGATAGATAGATAGATAGATAGATAGATAGATAGATAGATAGATAGATAGATAGATAGATAGATAGATAGATAGATAGATAGATGGATGGATGGATGGATGGATGGATGGATGGATGGATGGATGGATGGATGGATGGATGGATGGATGGATGGATGGATGGATGGATGGATGGATGGATGGATGGATGGATGGATGGATGGATGGATGGATGGATGGATGGATGGATGGATGGATGGATGGATGGATGGATGGATGGATGGATGGATGGATGGATGGATGGATGGATGGATGGATGGATGGATGGATGGATGGATGGATGGATGGATGGATGGATGGATGGATGGATGGATGGATGGATGGATGGATGGATGGATGGATGGATGGATGGATGGATGGATGGATGGATGGATGGATGGATGGATGGATGGATGGATGGATGGATGGATGGATGGATGGATGGATTGGATGGATGGATGGATGGATGGATGGATGGATGGATGGATGGATGGATGGATGGATGGATGGATGGATGGATGGATGGATGGATGGATGGATGGATGGATGGATGGATGGATGGATGGATGGATGATGGATGGATGGATGGATGGATGGATGGATGGATGGATGGATGGATGGATGGATGGATGGATGGATGGATGGATGGATGGATGGATGGATGGATGGATGGATGGATGGATGGATGGATGGATGGATGGATGGATGGATGGATGGATGGATGGATGGATGGATGGATAGATGGATTGATGGATTGATGGATAGATGGATAGATGGATAGATGGATAGATGGATAGATGGATAGATGGATAGATGGATAGATGGATAGATGGATAGATGGATAGATGGATAGATGGATAGATGGATAGATGGATAGATGGATAGATGGATAGATGGATAGATGGATAGATGGATAGATGGATAGATGGATAGATGGATAGATGGATAGATGGATAGATGGATAGATGGATAGATGGATAGATGGATAGATGGATAGATGGATAGATGGATAGATGGATAGATGGATAGATGGATAGATGGATAGATGGATAGATGGATAGATGGATAGATGGATAGATGGATAGATGGATAGATGGATAGATGGATAGATGGATAGATGGATAGATGGATAGATGGATAGATGGATAGATGGATAGATGGATAGATGGATAGATGGATAGATGGATAGATGGATAGATGGATAGATGGATAGATGGATAGATGGATAGATGGATAGATGGATAGATGGATAGATGGATAGATGGATAGATGATAGATGGATAGATGGATAGATGGATAGATGGATAGATGGATAGATGGATAGATGGATAGATGGATAGATGGATAGATGGATAGATGGATAGATGGATAGATGGATAGATGGATAGATGGATAGATGGATAGATGGATAGATGGATAGATGGATAGATGGATAGATGGATAGATGGATAGATGGATAGATGGATAGATGGATAGATGGATAGATGGATAGATGGATAGATGGATAGATGGATAGATGGATAGATGGATAGATGGATAGATGATAGATGGATAGATGGATAGATGGATAGATGGATGATAGATGGATAGATGGATAGAGATAGATGGATAGATGGATAGATGGATAGATGGATAGATGGATAGATGGATAGATGGATAGATGGATAGATGGATAGATGGATAGATGGATAGATGGATAGATGGATAGATGGATAGATGGATAGATGGATAGATGGATAGATGGATAGATGGATAGATGGATAGATGGATAGATGGATAGATGGATAGATGGATAGATGGATAGATGGATAGATGGATAGATGGATAGATGGATAGATGGATAGATGGATAGATGGATAGATGGATAGATGGATAGATGGATAGATGGATAGATGGATAGATGGATAGATGGATAGATGGATAGATGGATAGATGGATAGATGGATAGATGGATAGATGGATAGATGGATAGATGGATAGATGGATAGATGGATAGATGGATAGATGGATAGATGGATAGATGGATAGATGGATAGATGGATAGATGGATAGATGGATAGATGGATAGATGGATAGATGGATAGATGGATAGATGGATAGATGGATAGATGGATAGATGGATAGATGGATAGATGGATAGATGGATAGATGGATAGATGGATAGATGGATAGATGGATAGATGGATAGATGGATAGATGGATAGATGGATAGATGGATAGATGGATAGATGGATAGATGGATAGATGGATAGATGGATAGATGGATAGATGGATAGATGGATAGATGGATAGATGGATAGATGGATAGATGGATAGATGGATAGATGGATAGATGGATAGATGGATAGATGGATAGATGGATAGATGGATAGATGGATAGATGGATAGATGGATAGATGGATAGATGGATAGATGGATAGATGGATAGATGGATAGATGGATAGATGGATAGATGGATAGATGGATAGATGGATAGATGGATAGATGGATAGATGGATAGATGGATAGATGGATAGATGGATAGATGGATAGATGGATAGATGGATAGATGGATAGATGGATAGATGGATAGATGGATAGATGGATAGATGGATAGATGGATAGATGGATAGATGGATAGATGGATAGATGGATAGATGGATAGATGGATAGATGGATAGATGGATAGATGGATAGATGGATAGATGGATAGATGGATAGATGGATAGATGGATAGATGGATAGATGGATAGATGGATAGATGGATAGATGGATAGATGGATAGATGGATAGATGGATAGATGGATAGATGGATAGATGGATAGATGGATAGATGGATAGATGGATAGATGGATAGATGGATAGATGGATAGATGGATAGATGGATAGATGGATAGATGGATAGATGGATAGATGGATAGATGGATAGATGGATAGATGGATAGATGGATAGATGGATAGATGGATAGATGGATAGATGGATAGATGGATAGATGGATAGATGGATAGATGGATAGATGGATAGATGGATAGATGGATAGATGGATAGATGGATAGATGGATAGATGGATAGATGGATAGATGGATAGATAGATGGATAGATGGATAGATGGATAGATGGATAGATGGATAGATGGATAGATGGATAGATGGATAGATGGATAGATGGATAGATGGATAGATAGATAGATAGATAGATTGATAGATAGATAGATAGATAGATAGATAGATAGATAGATAGATAGATAGATAGATAGATAGATAGATAGATAGATAGATAGATAGATAGATAGATAGATAGATAGATAGATAGATAGATAGATAGATAGATAGATAGATAGATAGATAGATAGATAGATAGATAGATAGATAGATAGATAGATAGATAGATAGATAGATAGATAGATGGTTTATTTTCAAAAACATTGCAGCCAAAAAGCTGAATTATGTTAAGAATTACATGAATACAGAATAAATTAGAATAACAATTAAAAAGTATAAACAATCGTGATGATAATTATGGACAACGGTTAAAATTTAGAACTTGAATTGTGTATAATATTATGTACAAGTACAAGTTTAAGCACGCGTTTTTAACGCATTGTAAATGATGAAACTCTTTTTAAACCTATCAGTTCTAAATGGTTGAATTTGGAAAAGACGTTTCTTTCTTAGGTTAATCTGGCATTTGTTCGCTGGTGGTAGAAGATCATTTAGTTTGTGGCTAGTGTCGCTAAAAACTTGCTGGAATAGTTTGTCCGTTAGCTGCTGTCTACGCACTATTAGAGGGACTAACTCTGCGACGGAAAGAGCCTCATCATATGATAATTCAGGATAGATTATTCGCATGGCTCGTTGCTGTATTCTTTCAATGTCTTTAGTGAGATAGTCCGGCAGGCTATCGTGGAAGACCGGACACGCATACTCTGTAACAGGTCTTATGCAAGTACGGTAAAAGGAGACAAGTTCCCTGCGGCCCACGTTGGAACGTTTTAGTTGGCTTAGAAAGAATAGGCGCTTATTCGTTTTCTTTAGGATTACAGATGTATGGGTATTCCACTTAAGATCACGAGATATATTAAGGCCTAAAACGTTTACGTTTTCAACGAGCTCCAGTTCCTTATTGTTAATAGTAATGGGGTCGAAGTCGGGACAAGACTTGCTGAAGCTGATACGCAGCTCTTTACACTTGGTCTCATTTAACTTGAACCTATCAACAGAGATCTTCCTTGCAAGATCGTCAACTGTCTCTTGAATGTTGGAGTGGCCGTTTCTTTCGACAGTCTCAGCAATCGTTGTATCGTCGACGTACTTCCAGAGTTCTGTACCTGGGAGGTTTAGGTCATTTATCATAATGATAAATAACCATGGTCCGAGCTTTGTACCCTGGGGAACACCAGATGGAATGTTTCCCCATTCGGAATAGCATTCATTACCAAGTTTGACACGCTGTTTACGACATGTAAGGAAATCGATAATCCAGTCGACAATGCCTTCAGGTATATCGTAAGATTTTAGTTTCAGTACAAGTATATGGTGGTCAATAAGGTCGAATGCTTTCTTGAAGTCAACCAAAACTGTCCTGACTGTTGCACCACTACCATCCGTCGCTTTATTCCACGAATGCAACATGCTGATTAAGGCTTGGGTGGTGTTACTACCTGGTATCGTCCCAAATTGACGAGAATCTACTTTCTTGAGTACCGCTGGCTTTACAAAACCCCCCACGACGAAGTCCTCTGCCACCTTCGATAAAATGGGTGTCAAAGATATGCGTCGCAAATGACTGTTCACGTCAAGGATCGGTTTTTGCTTTGGGACTGGTGAAATGTTGGCCTCTTTCCATGATGATGGCAGACGAGCTTCCGTGTATGAGCAGTTTAGAATGTTCGATACTGGTAGTTCAAGTAGGTCGGCGTTATCGCGCAGAAGCCAACTCGGGATACCATCGGGCCCAGTGGCCTTGGTTGGATTCAATGAAGATAGCTTCTTGTTGACAGAGAACTCAGAGACTTGGAGAACACAAGCTTCGGAAACTAGGGTGGTTTGGGCGAATTCATTAGGTTGTAGGGGGGTAAAATCACTCATAGGTACAAGAAATGCCTTATTGATAACATTGGCGAGGACGATATTGCTGGTAGGTGCCTCCCCTTGACCACAATCAATATGCTGAAACATAGAGGCTTGGTCAGCCTGGGTTGAATCAACAGCAGTCATCCCACTGAGCTTTTTCACTTCTTTCCACCACAGTGCAGGTTTGCAGTCTTTCAAATGCTCGACCTTAGACTCGTAGTACTTAGCACGACACGTCTTCCGTTCGCGGTTGACCCGATTTCTCAATTGGAGGAATAGCACCTAATCTCCTTGTTCTAACGCTTTCTGGCGCTTGCGAATTAAGTGTTTAAGTGACTTGTTGATCCAAGGCGGCTCGCTTGTGATGACGGTCTTGGACTTTAAGGGAAGTAACATATCCACGCCAGTATTGATAATTGTTTCCAGCAGCCTCACCTTGTCTTCACACGTACTTTGACTATCGATAAGAGTTGGAATGTCGACTTTCTCTAGGTATGATCGCATCGCAAGGCGCTTAGAAGGCCGCAAGTCTCTTGATTTTACAGTGATCTTGGGCTTAGATACCATGGTTCGCTCGAGAGGCTTGACTTCAATGGAGACATGATCAGACAGACCGAAAGGGGATCGCTTAATTGGAGAGCCATAGAACTTACTCATGTTGGTATATATTAGGTCCAAGGTATTTTGACCGCGCGTTGAAAACTTTACAATCTGCTTTAGTTTGAAGAAGTTGCAGAGACGTGAGCTGTTCAGTTTATTGAAGTCGCCAAGAAGAAGTATACCACTGCCTGGAAAGCGAGCTTCGATGAGGGATAAACTGTTGTACAGGTAATCCAACATAAGCGAGTCGACAGCGCTCGGGGGATGGTAAACAGTGCCAACTACAATACTGGTGATGCCCCTTGGGAGACGCTGAGGACGTATTTGAGTCCAGAGAACTTCGAAGTTAGGATCCATAATATCGTCTAGGACCTTGAATTTAATGGAGTTCTTAACGTACATGCAGACACCACCATGTTGACCCTCAATTCTATCACGACGAGTCACGTTAAACTCAGAGATGGCGATGACATTGTCAACAATGTGTTCTCGGAGCCACGTCTCCGTTATGCATACAAAATCTAGGTATGTATGATTAATTACCTCACGAATCTCGTCAATTTTTGGAACCAAGGACATAACATTGGACAGCATAAAAGCTGGAACAAAAAGATGGACAGAACCAGGTACCTGGTGAGATTGTAGAGGTATAGTAATGCAGTTCGAAGGATTGTGATACGATCTGGGTCTCGAAGAGCCAAAGTCATGGTTAACTGATCTCGGTGAAACAATGTCGATGCAATGACGGCGTAAATATGGCTTCGTGACTGACGAATATAAGGGGTTTATCGGCTTAAAACCATCGATACAACTCAAAAATTGTCCTCCACGCTTTCCTCTTAGCCTCCGAATTAAGTCATTTGATCTCAGAGAGTCCCAAACGAGATGGTTAAGAGGCTTTGTTGGTTGTATTCGAATATGGGCGGTAGATTGAAGTCCAAGCGAACCAGATTTCCACCAAAAGCGAAGGGAAAACAGAAAGCTTCTTGAATATGTAACTTGCATTATGGCAACAGATATACCTTAGATTTCAGCTGATAAAAACAATTTAGTGTAAAAAACTTGTGGTAGATAGTTTAAAAACTCCAATTTATGGAGCGAATAAATAAGCAGCCAGCCGCGGCGCTAATTATGATATATTAATATTATTATATTAATTATGATAAATTTATATAAAACTTTCATAATTCCTCACTTGGAGTATAGTAGTCCTCTTCTTGTAGATGTGGGTGAAATGCACAACTTTACGTAAAAACGTAAACTTTAATGAATTTAGAAGCAAGCTCAACAATATTGTATTTTATCAGTATACTATCTATATTTTTGACTTTTTAAAATATTTATTATATGTAATGTAATGTAATGTAATGTAATGTAATGTAATGTAATGTAATGTAATGTAATGTAATGTAATGTAATGTAAGGTAAGGTAAGGTAAGGTAAGGTAAGGTAAGGTAAGGTAAGGTAAGGTAAGGTAAGGTAAGGTAAGGTAAGGTAAGGTAAGGTAAGGTAAGGTAAGGTAAGGTAAGGTAAGGTAAGGTAAGGTAAGGTAAGGTAAGGTAAGGTAAGGTAAGGTAAGGTAAGGTAAGGTAAGGTAAGGTAAGGTAAGGTAAAGTAAGGTACGGTACGGTACGGTACGGTACGGTACGGTACGGTACGGTACGGTACGGTACGGTACGGTACGGTACGGTACGGTACGGTAACGCAATGCAATGCAATGCAATGCAATGCAATGCAATTCTCACGATCGTATTTTGAACGAAATTTAATAGCTCATAGGCGAAATGTGGTTGAATAAATTCTTCTTCTTCTTCTTCTTCTTCTTCTTCGAAGATTGTTGTGTGGCATATATTAAGAGCTTTGACAAACTAAAAATGCAATTGGTTATCGTTGTATTTTCCGTCTTTTGTCGATTTCTCAGTCTGTGCTCAGTAATTTTTGTTGACCATTTATATAGAACGTTGCGTGCAGCCGCTGTTTCTACGCGGGCTCAAATGACCATCTGGTCATGGTGAGTCACTATATATTATTTAGCGAATGTTCAAAGATTTGATAGACATGCACTAGTATAGCAAATCTTCAAAAGTGTCAATCTGAAAATTTTCTAGTCACTAGCTAATCTTCAAAGGTTTGTAGATTTTCTAGTCACTAGCAAGTCTTCAAAAGATTTGAAGATTTACTAGTGCACTAGCAAATGTTCAGAACGTTTCAAGGTTTGCTATAGTCACTAGCAAATCTTCAAAGGTTTTGAAGATTTGCTAGTCACGAGTGAATCTTAAAAGGTTTTCAAGATTTCATAGTCAGTATAGCGAATCTTCAAAAGTCTTGAAGATTTTATACTTGTCACTATTATAATAGCAAATGTTCAGAAAGTTTGAAGGTTTGCTATAGTCACTAGCAAATCTTCAAAGGTTTTGAAGATTTGCTATAGCCACGAGTGAATCTTCAAAGGTTTTGAAGATTTTGTACTATATTCACTAGCAAATGTTGAAAACGTTTGAAGGTTTGCTTAGTCGCTAGCCAATCTTTAAAGGTTTTGAATATTTGCGTGAATCTTCAAATTCTAAGAATTCTAACAAATGAATCTTCAAATTTTAAGAATTCTAACAAATGTTCAAAGATTAATCCCTTGAAAGTTTGCATGGCGATAATAGTATTCAAGATAAGTTTTCTGAAACACCACGTGTAATATTTAAATATTAAACGTGATATTCCACAAAACGTATCTAAAATCTTCAAAGGTTTTGAAGACTTGCTAGTCACTACCAAATCTTAAAAGGTTTTTAAAATTTCATAGTCAGTATATAGCAAATCTTCCAAAGTTTTGAAGATTTTATACTAGTCACTATAGCAAATGTTCAGAAAGTTTGAAGCGGGTTTGTTATAGTCACTAGCAAATCTTCAAAGATTTTGAAGATTTGCTAGTCACTACCAAATCTTAAAAGGTTTTGAAGATTTCATAGTCAGTATATAGCAAATCTTCAAAAGTTTTGAAGATTTTATAATAGTCACTATAGCAAATGTTCAGAAAGTTTGAAGGTTTGTTTAGTCACTAGCAAATCTTCAAATGTTTTGAAGATTTACTATAATCACGAGTGAATCTTTTTAAAAGATTTTGAAAATTCGCTATCCACTAACGAATCTCAAAGTTTATGAAGATTTGCTATAGTCAGTAGTCACGAGTAATTAAATCTTCAAATTAGTAACATCTTTTGCAGTTTTTGGTTTCCAGTTTGCTTCGTTTTTGAGATATTTCCATTCGTTTGATATGTATATCATACACCAGAAGCTATTTATTATCTGATTTGAAAACACCGAGACGCGTTTTAAAAAAACGAGGCGATATTCTCACTCATTAACAATTCATGAAGAAAATCAAAAGAAAGAAATATTAATCAGTATTTTGTAATCGGGGAAGATTACAGTCAAAGTTAGCAAACTTTGACGTCGATTTTCCCTTAAAATATAGATTTGTTTGACAAGATATATCCAACACGAACTCGTCGTTTTTCATCCCCGATTTCTAAATACAGACAATTCAAGCTGGTTAAAAAAACTCGGCTTCGCCTCGTGTTTTCAACTTGCTTGACTGTATTTAGAAATCGGAGGAAGAACATTGACTTGTGTTGGATACATATTACTTCCCAAACGAATAAAGAGAAATTTGAGGTAAAGGTTGTCTTAATTTTATTGCCACATTTACCAACGTCTCGGTAACGGATTTCCATTGGCCATTTCCCAAAAGAGTTGAAGACTGGTGACGAGTTAGGAACGCTAGGGTGCTTGGGATCGTTTGGAAGGACAGACTTCATGCTTGCTAGCGTAAAGACAATGAAAATGTCCCTCCAACCGACCCCAAGAACACCAGCGCTCAATACTCTTTACCAGTCTTCAACTCTTTTGGGAAATGGCCAATTGTGTTTTCCTTAGAGATTATTAAAAAGTTTGAGAAGTAAATGTGACATGTTGTGACGTACATGTGCATAATGATTTATCAAAGTAGATTATATATCTTTGCTATTATCAGACTAGCTAAACTTAATTTAAAAGAAGCATGTGCGTGTGTTTCTCCCAAAACACCAATTAACATGTAGAATTTCAAGTGGTTTCGCTTCATAATAGCAAAGATATACAACTTTCCCAACAAGTCATTATGCATGCATGCACATGCATGTATACGTCACAACATGTAGCATTTACATATCAAACAAATTTTAAAATCTCCCAAAACGCGGCATTAAAATTAAAACTGCAAGATGTTACTTTTTTTATTTTAAGTGTTATTTTCTAACTTAATTTTTGTGTCATATGCACTTTAAGTAAACCATAGAAGTTTTTCAGGTCATTTTATTCAAATCCTACATGTCATTTTTTTCTCGGGAAATGTATTAAGTCATCTTAATAAGTGTCGGCTTTTAAATAGCTCAAATTAAAAGACAGCCCCGGGGGAGCAAAGTTAGTAAATGAAATACGGTATATACCCTGTCACATGTGTGGCTTTCATGTCCCGTTAAAGAGGAAAATGTACTATACTGTTATATAGAATAAGTATTTGCGTTTTTTCGAGCAATTTCCTAAAGATACCTCCTAAATGAAGCACGCGCGCATGAAATTTGACCGTTGATCGAATGAACTCATGTGATATGCTAATAAACATCTGTTCGTTTCTCCATGCAAATCGCCAAACGGTTTAAAGATATATATCTTAAGTTATTCGAATATAGCCCTGAAAACAAAACGCTACTCTTGGTCTCCTGCATTTGTGATTGCATCGACAAATTAGCTTCATTGGTTTCTTCCGAAGGGTTTCTAGTTATTTTCCGCTTTAATCAAAGAAAGACAATAAGTCCAGTAAAAAAGGTCACAAACGGTAAGTCGTAATTACTGCTTCATGCACCGATGAACATTGTGTAGACAAAGAGTTTAGTTGCTAATCGCTTTCACGCTTGGGAAAACAAATGGGGTTTTTCTGTGGGTTTCAAGTCGGTCTGCAGCAAGGTTTGTTAATCAAAATATAAGTTATTGGTGTCTAAATATCCTATAGAAGTATAATGATACTAGCTTGCATGATATAGGTGTATTGTTCATGCATGCAGCTGTTTCTGTTCCAGCCAAGCAGATTTTAAACCAGACGGGAATAATATGACGATGATATATATCGCTCAACAAACCCAGTCTTCTTCCAGTCTACAACCATTTATAAACAATCACAAGTAGACTATATAAACTTTATTTAACGTTTCGGGGCACTGCCCCTTTATCAAAACATTGGGGCAGTGTCCCGAAACGTTAAATAAAGTTTTTAAAGTCTACTTGTGATTGTTTATATATATACTAATATTCAGTATACTAATCTGAAATTTATATCCTAATAAGAGAGCTCGCGTCTCAAGGATGTAAATGTTGATATTTTAATTGTGTCTCGATCCGCGCGCAATACTTGATATATTTAAAAAAGTTATATTTTAATGTTACCCTAATGTATTCTTCGCAACAAGTGTGTGTGTGTGTGAAGTGAAAATTTCAAAAAGAACAAATTTGCATGAAGCTCTTAATCCAAATACCCAATTTCAAAAATATTAAATAAATTTGACATGTATACTTTTCGAGATATTAAGTGCCAAATTTGCCTTCCTGGTGTTACAAAATAAGGAAAGACTGGGATTGAATATATAGGGAAGATCTGACGGATGCCGTTGGATTATTAAAATACATTGTTGTTATATGCATAGTTGTCCAACTGAATACGTCATCAAGCACTCTAATAACCGAGCGATTAATTTCTTCAATAATGGATGTCATGGACGCTGTCAACGACCATGCCAGCGGACTTTGCTTGAAATTTTCAGTGAATGATCTGTTCTAAACCGCGAAAAGATTTTGCGCTTCATATAGACACTTTAAAGTTACCGCAATGTATTCTTTACAACAAGGACAGCTTTTAAAGAGTTACAACTGAACTGAGAATTATTCAGCGATTTCCCCCAAATTTTTAGAAAGACAAAGAAAAGATACTGTAGTTACACGTGAAAATATAGATCAAAATATATAATATGTTGAAAACGCACGCGGTGATTGGTTAAAAACCGTGTTCCCTATGTAACTTTATGGAAACCATGAAGAGATTAATACGTCATCTATGGACAGTTAGAAGAATTGTTATATAGCTCTGTCACGAGAGCAGTCTTAACGCGACTTTCCTGCAATTTGATTGGTTAGTCTTTACAAACCGGTGTAAAAGTCCGGTCATTACAGAAGCTACAATGGTGTTCAAATATTGTGAAAATGAGTTTTTACGACAATTTTTTAGTACTGTTTTCAGCTTGAAGTTAGTAATGTTTATATGTTTCTTTATGTTTGTACAAGCTGTCGTAAGTTAAACTCAGAGAAATACTCTGAGCTCCAAACGGGACTCGAACCCACATCCTTTCGAATGCCAGTCGGACACTCTAACCATTGAGCCACTGGAACTGAGATGGTAGACATAAAAAATTTAATAAAAACCTTTCCGATATAATAAAAACCTTATTAACATCGCTTGGTCGGTCTTTACGGAAAAATTATTATCCTGCCCTTGGTCTCTCCGCACAAACCAGCACCAGTCCTTTGTCGCCCGGTCTATACTGAAGACCGCGGGCAGGATAATTTAGGATATATAATTTTGCCGTAAAGACCTCCCGCTCAGTCAATAAGTTTTTATTTATGCTTTGTATTTTGACATATTTTCACGATTAATTACCTACAATCATGGCCATATTCATTGGGACAGCACGTAAAAATCACCACAATTTTATTTCAGTTCCCCACTTATCCCTATTCAATGTCGCCACTTTATTGCCATTTTTCGCCGTTCGCATTGCCAAATATTCCGCAAAACTAAGAAATGGAACAATATTGATAGAAGGGAGGGATTGATAGTGAGCGATTTAATGGGCTTTGCTTTACGTACGGCTACTGTCCGTCCGTCCGACCGTCCGACTGTCCGTCCGTCCGTCCGTCCGTCCGTCCGTCCGTCCGTCTGTCTGTCTGTCTGTCTGTCTGTCTGTCTGTCTGTCTGTCTGTCTGTCTGTCTGTCTGTCTGTCTGTCTGTCTGTCTGTCTGTCTGTCTGTCTGTCTGCCTGTCTGTCTGTCTGTCTGTCTAAAGCATTTGATACTTTGTGAATGGCCATATCGTCTCCCAGGACCGTATACTTGGTCCATTACTGTTTCTCATTTATATTAACGACGTTCCATATTGTTTGCCATATTCAAATCCACGTATGTTTGCAAACGATACCAATCTAACAACAACAGGTCAGTCGTTCAATGAAATTATTCGTGGCACAAATTGTGACTTAAACAATATTAGCGAATGGCTTTTAGCCAATAAGCTAAGTCTAAATGTGGCAAAAACTGAATCTATGTTTATTGGATCTGATGACAAACTGAACGTAACAAAATTAAAAATATGCCCTATCTTTTTATTAACAACCTACCTGTTAGAATTATTATTTATAATTCCTTAACTCAGCCAATTTTTTATTCTTGTGACATTGTATGGGACAATCTCCCTCTGTCGCAATCAACTAGGTTACAAAAATTACAAAATTGGGCTCCTCGAGTAATTTACTGAAGTAGGCTATGAGATCAGATCCCATACTATAAGAGATTAATTAGGATGGGAAACACTTGCTAACAGACGTTTAAAACATAAATATTTCATGATGTTTAAGGTCCAAATTCAACAACACAAAATTAATGTCTTAGCCACGGAGGCACAAATCTCGTGTTAGCAAAACCAAACACAGAATACTTAAAAAAAGAGTTTTAAGTTTTCTGGAGCTAAAATGTGGAATGAATTACCATTATCTATGAAACGTCTAAACACGGTAAAATCTTTCAAACGTGAACTACAATAATTTGGTCCCTAAATTCGGTGTCTAGTACCTAATTCTTGACTTCTTGACTGAATGTCTGGTATTTTAATTATACTTATCCTATTATATATATATATAAATATAAATGTAAATTGATAAGAATTCCAATGATATATATATATATGTACTATTTATAAACCGCGCAGGAGGGCTTTATCGGATATAAAACACGAGGCGATAGCCGAGTGTTTTAGAGCCGATAAAGCCCGTACTGCAAGGTTTTTAAATGACTTCTAAAAAGAATCACTTCATACGTTCATTGGCGTAGTAATTTTGAAAATTAAGCTTATCTCAGCCCTTAAAAACCAGCGAGAAACTTAGAGCGAGTCTATATCACATATATAGATCCGATACGATCATGATTTTTCTTTGTGTTTTCCTCATGAATTATTAATGTATATATATATATATATATATATATATATATATATATTTCTAAAATTCATTAATAATTCATGAGGAAAACACAAAGAAAAATCATGAGCGTGATCGGATCTATATATGTGATATAGACTCGCTCTACGGTCTCTCGCTGGTTTTTAACGGCTGAGATAAGCTTAATTTTCAAAATTACTACGCCAATGAACGTATGAAGTGATTCTTTTTAGAAGTCATTTAAAAACCTTGCAGTACGGGCTTTATCGGCTCTAAAACACTCGGCTATCGCCTCGTGTTTTATATCCGATAAAGCCCTCCTGCGCGGTTTATAAATAGTACATATATCCCTCTCTCCCTCTCTCCCTCCCTCCCTCTCTCTCTCTCTCCCTCTCCCCCCCCCTCCCTCCGTCCCTCCCTCCGTCCCTCCCTCCGTCCCTCCCTCCCTCCCTCCCTCCCTCCCTCCCTCCCTCCCTATATAGAGTTATCCAGTATAAATATAAGTTAGTTTAGTTTAGTTTTATGTTATTTCAATTAGAACAGACTTTATTTTCGTGTCATATAAGCACTTTAAATAAATAATTATATAATTTATATATATATATCCGATTACAGTAATCGTTGGACTTTGTTTCTTTATGTCAGATTCCATGAGTAAATATTTTCCAAAGTAAAGTAAACTCAAGAATGGAAAAAGATGCCCATGCTAGACGAAGTTCGTGGAAGGAGAGTCTCTCCGCGCAAACGATACATAAAATGTGTGAAGACTACATGAGAAAGTTAGTCATCAAATTACTTATCTTGTTTATTTATTGTACTGGCTGAACGATAATCATTACTAGGTCTCTTATTAGCATATACTCGCAGGTGAATAGTATATACACTTGTTGACTGGCGCCAAGGGTACATCGAGTTTTACGGACCCGAAGGATTCAATGTCACCCGAGGGCTTTAGCGCGAGGGTGACATTTTGAAGCCTGAGGGACCGTAAAACTCGGTGTTTCTCGAGGCAAAAGTCAACAAGCGTTTTGTTTTATACCAAAGACTTTTAAAATAAAAAATACCAAACTGACTTGAAACTTGCAAAAGGCAAAACAACTTAAAACACTTTTACGTTGTCTTCGTAATTTCAATTCAACTAAACAAATACACCAGTCTCAACAAGTACAACTAAGAACAGCTTTAAATTTCTCCAGGGGTTTTTTCCGACCTTCTTTCAAGATATGTATATATAGATATACTTTCTTTTGGAAAATTGACTATTTCGTTCCAAACAAGCTCGAAACAAGTTCTTGTTTTTAAAATGCTTCGAAGAGTTCAAAGTTCTTGATCTAATGCAACAGTAATTGTGTATTCACGTGAACAACACATGATTAAAGCTGACGTCAGAGGGAAACATTACATTGCATTGTTTCCTCAGTCTTCATTGTTGACGTCAGAGGGAAACAGCGCAATGTTTCCTTCGGCAGAAAGAAACATTGAGTTTGTTAAACAAAACGTGACCACGATTTGACCAATAGGATTTCATCTTTGGCAAATGTAAGTCTTTGGTATATAACAATGCTTTTTACTCAATCTGATTGGTTCTGCAATCTCGGGATATCCTGTACTCACTATTCGCCTGCGGGCAAAACAAATGGCGGCCACTTTTGCCTTGTGTATATATTTTGTGCTAGCCAATCAGGAAACTAAATATGTATATATATAACAGTCTGTTTTGCGCATGTCCATAAGATTGTTTACGTTTTTATGCGTGTAACATTCCATTTAGAAACGATATTTAACGCATGGACAGGAAACGCGTTGCATAATTGGAACTGGCTTCAAATTCTCGCAACATCGTTGTTCAAATTTTCGTCAAGATGATTCGTGTGACAGCAATTGACCGTACCGAAAAAGATGGCGACTTGTACATTTAACCACAATCCTTTGCGGGCAGTAAATATGGTTTCTTGCAGAATTATTGGAAGATAGCGTTTTAAAACGATCAACTTTCGTAAGAATGAAGTTCTTGCTTATTTAATCCATCTTAGCATAATAAACAATGTTTAGTTATTTAAGCTGATTTGAGGTCGCAAAGCATTGTGGTTAAATGTACCGCCGCCATATTTTTCGGTACCGTCGATTGCCGACAACTTTTAACGCAATATTGACACCATTTTCCCAGAACCATTTGTACTGAAGAGTAAAACACAAAAATTAGGCGGAAGAAAATGAAATGTGTCAGGTCTCCCCTGACAATAATAGCGAGGCTGTGTTTGTTGGTGGAGTTGGCAGTTCTAGTTGGATTTCTTGGGTCTCTGAAACCGAGTATTTCCTGCATTTTGAGGCAAGTATTTAAGAGTAATCTGAAAGCGATAAATTACATAATTTTGTTGAAATCAAACCAGAACGTAGAATAATACGACGTCAGAAAATCTTTAGCTTTATTTATAAACAAGTCGTAAATGTAAAAACAAGTTGGAGGCATTTTGTATAGACCCTTTAGTATTGTAGTTTATAGCATATGCATGCCTGCAATATATATAACACATTACTAGTCTACTCACTTGGCCTTAAAACAATGTAATACCGCTTCCCCCCCCCCTTCCCCCCCCCCCCCCCCCCCCCTACAAGTTTCTAAACGGATTTAAACTTTTCACGAGAACGGTCTTTCACCGAGATATTTTGTACATGTTATAATATATGAAAGATGCTATGGTTTACCTATTCTAAACCACAGCATTCTATTTTTTTTTAAATATATATATATATATATATATCGTTTTACTCTGACGAAGGGCCTTCGCTCGAAACGTTAGATTCCTACGTTCTCTGTTTCGGCAGTATATCTAACCTAAGTTACTATATTTCGATTATATATATATATATATATCGTCTCGTTCGACATGTGTAAGAAATCGTCATTAAAAATCGTCCCGTATAACATGCATCACCTTTAATTTGATGTGGGGACAGTGGGGATTAAGGTGTCTGCGAAGTAATGTGGACGCGCTTAGCTACGTCTCTTATATTAGACAGTTTATGAGTGGAGATATCCCTGAAAGTACACCAATCGCGTGTCACGCAGCACGCGCGCCACGATCAGGTCAATTGAACGTTACACTCGAAGGAGGTAAATAGCCGGTCCGTATCTCCAAGTGTCCATGCATTATTCTGTTTATTTCATAAACACTAAAGACCGTTTTCCACTTTAACCATGCCGTACGAAACGTAGAGTTTTCCTGAGTTTTCCTTTGTCTTGTGAACTCTCGTGTAGAACAATACATGATCGCTTATAAATACGAGATTACGCTAGCTAGGCCGCTTTGCCGATATCGCGCTTGTCAGCTACTATTTCTTGTTAATTTTCATCTTGTGTTTATATGAGAGCCGAGCCAGCCCACCTTAGCCGCACGAAGTCTTATTGTTTTAAATATGAACTGTGCATGAACAAGCAGAACTTGTGAATTGTTAATCATGTCGAAAAAAGCTGATAATAACAAATTTTAATTTGTCGCGTGTAAGAAGCTTTTAGTGCCAGCCCGTGTAGGCGAGCCACTGCCCGGTAACCGGTCTCACAAAACGAGAGCTGACTCGGCTCTCATATAAAGACAAGATGAAAACTAACAAGAAATAATAGCACAGCAAGCATAGCTATAAGCGAGATCTCGGCAAAGCGAGCGAGCCCGCTCAATCGCGTGCCTGGACTGGCATAAAAGCTTCGTACACGCGAAAAAAATTGTTATTATCAGCTTTCTTCGACATATTTTTAATTCACGAGTTCTGCTTGTTCATGTAAAGTTCATCAGTTTTAAAACTATGAGATTTCGTGTCTCACCAGAACTGATAAATTACGCATTTAGCACAACTGACAACACGCTAAAATGACAAGCAAGGCTTATAGGCCTTCCCAATTCTCATGTAAAGACGAATGAAAAGAAAACACGCTTTGGTATGATAACATTGAAGTGAAACGGGTCTAGACACGAAAAATCTACAAATTAACCCTTTCACACATGGCTTTCCGAATCTCCGAGACTTCTCCCCCCTTGACGAGTAAAATCGTCTCCCTTGACGAGTAAAATCATCTGGGGTTAGACAGCGTAAAAAAATAAGTTGTTGGACAACGATGCGCATGAAAGGGTACTTAAAACTCAATTTTACCGCACTCCACAAAGATAAACACTGATCCTAGTTTCCATTGGATCGTTGAACTGATAATCTCAGTACACGGTCGTATCTTATATTGACTTGTTTAAGTACGATTTTTTCCAGTTTCAAAACTATATCAGTCTGAGTCTATCACATGCTGTTTTATGAGATAAATAATGTAATATGCTGCTTCCTCGTTTACATGCAAGTAACAGGTCATGGTTATATTAAAATAACTCCGATGTATAACTGATTTCTTCTTTGACTCATGTTGAGTTTCCCCCCCGAAATAATTCAACATATACACCCGTTGTGGTACCAGACAAAACTGGTTAACTGGTCTGAATCATTTTATTCATTTTCAGTATCAACGTAAAGCCGGTTTTCCACTAGGCGATTTTTTTCGCGCGAAGCGACTTTCTTTTGTTCTAATTCAATAGATTTCTGATTAGTTCCAGCTCAGAGCTCATGAGACAAAAGAAAAAGTCGTTTCGCGCGAAAAAGATCGCCTAGTGGAAAACCGGCTTTAGACGGTTGCCATTGCCTCTGTGTTTAGTCAGTTGATTTTAATTTCGGGTCAGTTTATAAGATGTGACCTTAGAATATCAGTTTTCTCAGTCTGCAGACATAATTATTTAATGCGAGACCAACATTTGAAGTTATCGGTTCGAAGTTTGATTAAACCTAATCATATGATATCATGTGTGTGTGTGGGGTTTTTTTTTTCCCGTCTTAACTCTTGAGATGTGTGTTTTTCAAAAGGGAAAGTGATAAAATTATAGACATCTAGCGTTCTCAAGCAAATAAAGCAGTGGAATAACCAATGAGAGGGCTATTCATGCATTCATTGCAATATAAATATGATAATGATGAGTCGTTGATTGTTCAGTGTGGTGCTATCGGATTTTGAGTTCAAGCAGGTTGTACCCACTGAAGGCTTTTTGAATCTTCGCACGCCTTGGTCGTGTGATGACAGAAGTTCGCACGTAGGCGTCAAGATCTATAATTACCTCAAGTCACACAAACAATCGGTCAGAATTCGAAAGGGGAGATTGATCAGGAAAGGGATCATTGGACGACTAGACGACTGTAAATGAGCCTTGTCTTCGCATTATTAATATTGCAACGAAAAACAGCATGAGTTACAAGTAAGATGAATATTGTATAAATTGTATATTGACATTCAAATCTTGTCTTTTCTCTATCTGGTTAGTTCACATGGTAAATAGCTAGTGAAATGGCGGTTGCTATTTAATATTAATATCGCTACCACAACATCGCTACAGCCATAACAAACTTAAGTTTGCATGCGTAGGATTATTTGAACTTTATCCACAGAGAATGTACCCCGGGAGCGCTTTTACCGATTGCCAGTTACTATAGCCATCAGGAGTAGATAGGATTCGGTTGATGAGAGAAATGCTAATTTACATGCAGTCAAACTTTTATAAATATTACTTGTATTTCCATCTGCTCGGGTTACTGTCTGTCTCGTGTCACATGAAACATTGCATGTTGTCGATGAGCAAATACTTTTCTCCGATGAACGCCCACACAAAACCCCAACATATATATTAAATGTACTGTAGCTGTCGAGTGGTGTCGAGGACATATACAGTACTAATATCGGGTCGTTCAGGCCATAACTAAACCTGCAGAGTGGAACAGCGAGTTCAACTATATACGGTTTTGTATATGTGTAGTAGACACTTCCGCCACAGAATTCCGCTCAGAATTCCGCTTCTATATTATTAAACCAAGTCGCTACAGGCGTACTACAGGCGGCATCCGGCAGCATTTAACAGCAAATCTCAAACAAATTGCAATGGAGGAGGGGAAAAAAATTTGCATTCCCCCAACACAGACGCGAAAACCAATGCAACTCCGACAAAAAAAGACGAATCGATCGGACACCTAAATCCTTCGACATACGCGTTCAGAGGTATCCGTAAGTGAGTATCAAAAGAATAAATTGTGTTCGTATACGTCATTCTTGACAATTTTGTTGTCTAGTCTTGTGGCGAATGTGTTTACTTCTTATAAATTGTGTGAACGAACCCGTGTTTCTTTATGTCAATATACTTTTCGTAATGATTGTAGTCAACGAACCACTGTACTTCGATGATATAGTCCTCGCATATAAAGGTCACACAAGTACTATAAATCTGTTATAAAAAGTACTTGATGTCTTGATCTCCTGAAGCTACAAGAGGCAAGCGTTAATAATTGATGTCGAATTTTCGGGTTGCGAAGCAATTAAGACGTCTAAAGAATGTAAAGTGGTTTTATTGCATGCACCGTTGCTTTCTAAGATTTGTCGCTCGCTTCATTTCGCGGTGATTAGTAAGTTTAATTACTCAGATTCTTATATATCGTCTGAACTGGAATTTTGTTCTTACGATGGCTCCCGATAGTATTTTTTTAGAATTTCTAGTTTTAAGCTATTTCTACTGAAAATCTACGATGCACGATCTTCTTGTAAATATGTTTGATTCCTGACTTAGCTTGTTACTTACTCCTTGTGCAGGTCATGTCCCTGCCATATCGTTAAATTAACTTAGTTATATATTTTCATGAATTCTTGTATTTTAGTTAGTTGGCTAACACCTCGCATGGGACTTGTCCCGTTCGTGTTCAGCCTTATTTGGTTCTCTTGTTATCATTATTATTTACCAAATTAAAGTTGTTAAATCATTTGTCTGTTGACGCTTTAAATTTAAATTTCCCCCAAGGCTGGGCGAGCAAAGCGAACAGCATCACGCGAGTGCCATTGTGTTTTAGACACCTGTAAAAGGTACTAAATTTAATTAAAAGTAATCCTGTAGCGCGAAGAAAGTTCACTTAACTGCGTGTTATTGGACTGTGGCTAGATGGATAATTTCCTATGATAATGTACACTATTATATTCTGTTAGTGTATTCTATTAATTAATTAATTAATTAATTAATTAATTAATTAATTGTCTAAACTTAGTAAGCGTAAATACTAGGGTAGTATTAAGTTTGATCTCAGGACTGTACTGTTATAATATAGCTGGGTTTTTGTTGGATGTACTGTACTCAGGGCCTGTTTATATGAGGTGGGCTGGCCCAGATCCGAGCCAGTCCCGCACTAATTGCCAGGATCTTGGCACCAACTAGATAATTTCCTTAGTTTGCACTATTAAAGACTTCAGTTTATATGACAACTGATCAAACTGTTGTGGCCAGGTGAACCAATTGATCCACCAGGTTGGAGATCTTGCCAAGATGGATTCCCACAGATCTTGGCAAGATCCTCTAAGATTGTGGCATTAGATCCCTCACAGATCTTGGCATGATTGTGTAAGGTCTTGGCAAGATCCTTGTAGACCTTAGCAAGATCAGGGCTCATAGATATTGGCATGATTCTGTAAGATCTTGGCAATTAGATCCCTCACAGATCTTGGCCTGTAAGGTCAGTTGGCAAAATCTCCATAGATCTTGGAAAGATCAGGACTCACAGATCTTGGCATGATTCTCAGTGACATCATGGCATTAGATCCCCCCACAGATCTATCTAAGGAAGATCCCCCTCAGATCTTGGCAAGACCATGGTCTTTACTTTGTGTTTTGTGCATGAATTTGTTATTCTTTGACCCTGAAAACACCCTAATCCTAACCCTGATCCCAACCGCAGTCCTAACCCTAATCCTAACCCTGATCCCAACCCCAATCCTTACCCTAATCCTAACCTCAATCCTAACCCTAACCCTAATGCATATTTGTGCGCAAAACACAAAGTAATAACCAAGACCATCACAGATCCTGGCAAGATCCCCTACAGATCTTTTGCAGGGTGAGCTTGGAGCTGAACCAGCTTGGCTCATCAACAGACCCCCAAACCGCCTCATTTATGGTTGCATGGTCACCATACAAGTTTTTTTTTATTGTGATGCACTGTAATTGTACTATATCTGTACATGTTAAAATTCAGAATTTTATAAACTAGTCAGTGTAAGATATATAATTAGTGTAATGTATACCTTGCAAAAATAAATATTATTATAGTTTTCACCCATAAACTATAGTTTTGATAAAAAAAAGCTATACCGGTAGTTTGTCAATACTAACTATAGTTTGCCACAAAAAGTACAGTATAGTTCTATATAAAAAAATATAGTTTCCATAAATAGTTTTCATTGTAAAAACTATGATGATTGGGGGGAAAAAACTATAGTTTTGATGAAAAACTATAGTTTGATGAGAATGAAATTAAACCATTAAGTTCAGCACACGTGCAAATTACTCTAGTTCTGCACAATAACTTTAGTTTCCATAAAATAGTTTTCATTAGAAAAATTATGGATTGGATAAAAATCCATAGCTGTTATAACTTTGATAAATACAGACCTCTTAATATAGCTTGTAAGAAATATGCATGATGTTGATGCTGTTTGTGTGCATTAGGCTTTTGACAGTTAGGGAAAATTTTGTCATCACATTACCCACACTGTCCTATTACCCACAGCAGCTGCAAAAATAGAAAAATTAACTGATAACCCATGGGTAATCACCCAGAAAATATGGTACCTAATACATATACCTGTTACAGTAATGTATATAAGAAGCAATCCAATTCAAGTTAATTACCACAGATTTTCTTGGGCAAGGTGAATATTGGTGAATAATAACTGAGATGAAGGTTATATCAAATTGCAGGTTCAACAAAGGGAATTGACTTTAAATGTATTTTACTAACAATGTACTTCCCCTAATGGAGGATTAGGATCACCCTAGTACATTTACAGATTTTCAGTTCTATTTCCCAACCAATTATTCCCAGTACTGCATACCTTTTGTCAACTGATCCCATGGATTCAGGGCTCAAAATAATGGCAATGATGAGCCAAATTCATCAGATGACCAGGCAAGGTCACTAAGAGGTATTGTGGGGCCTGGGGAAAAATATCGATTTGGGGGCACCGATAAGTTCATACTTTTTGTGTCCTGTGTTTTCTGGCCACACGTTCTAGGGCACCACACTTTCTAGGGCCCCCTGCTTTCTGGGCCCCATGCTTTCTTACATCAAAAACTTTAATCACAAAAATGTTTGGGAATCCCTCAAGTTGAGATCACGAGGCAACTTGCCCCCTGGGCCCTGCTCCACTGCGACCGAGTAAAAAAAATTGTGATGGCCAGTCATTTGACTTGTACCTATGTTATTTTGAGCCTTGACATTAAAGGAGTTCGAATTTAAATTAGGCCACAGTAGCAGGCACATAGGTGTTACCTGTAATTTCATCTGACATAGTTTAACATAATTCTGAACACTTGGCCACATTGGGAATTTATTTGATGTAATTCTATGTTGTTTTTTGTTTTATTATCCTTCAGACGTAGCTTTGATGATGCCCAAAGCAGGTTGAAATCCCGAAAGATTCTTGGCTTAGGAGGGAAAGAATCTTCCAAGGTAATTGTAAAGTTTACATGACATGACTGTATATTATTATTTATATTATTTGAGACTCAGGAATCAAGAGTCTAGCTTACAGTAAAATGAGGTCTACTGTAATCAATAACAGAAAATGATTAATAAATAAGTAAAAATAAAATAACATTTAAATATAAATAAATAAATAACTAAATAATATACATATATATATATATTCAAACAAACAAAGTGTTGTTCGCGAAATGTTGAAAAGTGCTCAATACCGTAAAGATAGAGCGAATATACTTTAAGTGGGCTTACCTTTGAAAATGTTGATGGTCGCTACTGTCAGTTTCATGCTGGGTGATCTTCAGGCGGCTCTGAAGATCGCCCAGCGTGAAACTGACAGTAGCGACCATCAATATATATATATATATATATATATAAAATTAGCCACATTGGAAATGAGCAGGAGACTGGGTCAACTAATGTTCTGCAAAGGCTTTTGGGGTTGAACTGACATTTTATCCCCCATAACTATCCCATGAACCTTTATTCTTCCTTTACCAAATTGCTACGATAATTAAAGAAGTTATTTAATATACTGTTGTGTCCCCGGCTGCCACTACTGACAGCATTTTCCTTATTCCAAAATGGCAGACACTTAAATTCTTTTGTGTGCATACAAATTAGCTCAAGTAGCCATATATGACCTCGTTTTAAAGTACAGTGTATTGTTGTTTTTAATTTCCCACAAGACTGAAAAGAGTTCACATTAAAGAACTAATTTATATGTACATAAAATAATTTTAATTCGGCGGCCATTTTGCGATAAAGTCTATTTAATATAAAGTTTACATGCAATACTGTACAAACATGCAATAAATTTCTCAAGAAAAATTCATTACATTTTCGACCATATGAACTTCTGCGTTAAGGCCCATTATATAAATGTATACAACCGCATTTAATAAATTGCCAACAACAAACGTTGATGATAGCGATTTGGCGGTTTTAATATATTAGCTAGCGTACACAGTATCGGTCCCAGTATCAAATTATAGAATTATGGTAAAACGTTTTTGTGTAATTTAAAATAAGTTTAAACATTAAACCAACATATTTCCATCCATTCTATATATACTTTAAGATGCCAAAAAGTCGAAGTTTAATGACAAGCGAAATTTTGACGTGTATTTTCACTATTTTGTTTGCAATTATTTTGTTGAAACGAACGCTGTTAAAGTATTTAACGATCTTACCATCGACAGTTCCTATTTCAACCATTCTGTAGTTGTTTTGCTTTCTTTGTTTATAGAACTATTGCTTTGGTTTATAAATGTTCAATTCAGTTTCTTCTTCGATCATTTGCATGCACATTCACCTCAACCGCTGGCACTAGCTTAAATTTGAAATCAAGGGGGGATTTTTCTAAATACCACCAGGCGTAAAAATGCGACGTGATTTCGTGGTGAAATTTCTCAACAGTTTTGTCCAAGATTGTAGCTCTTGCGAACTCGTTTTCATGTGCACGTGGGAAATTATAAAGAATTTTTACTTGAAAACGAGGTCATAAGAGCTAATTTATATGCACATAAAAGAATTTTAACGTATACGTATCCACCATTTTGGACTAAGGTCTATTGTATACTTGTCTAGTAACAAAAGTTTCACAAAATACTAACACGCATACATGCATGGGAGTAACTGCACGTTTACACCAATTAGTCAGGGGAGGATTTAGCGTTAGTCACATAAGTCATACGACGACGGTGAAAAAATCAGCAAGAAAAAATAATTATTGTATCGTTCTTCTCTCACTATGGTTATCAGTTTCTTATAAAACATTTGAAGTCATGAATCTTATTAAATATTTGAAGTACATATGTTGTATCTGTTGTTTATTTCCTGCTTAAAATAATTAAATTTATATAAACTTACAAAAGACACAGTACATGTAAAGTAAACATAGTAATATTGGACTGGGTTTGGAAGAAAATTTTAGTTTTAAAAACTTTGAAAAGTCCCAACTAAGACAAGACTGACCAGTTGGAATAAATATGCAAATTTAACAGCAAAGGTCTTTATATGGTTACCTTTTCAAAAATTGTAGTAGTTAGTTATTTCTTAGCCTGCGTTTAAATCTTATAGTTTTTCATTATATATTCATTAGGTCCTTCAAGTTTTAGGAAACTGTGAACATTTGGAGACAAAAATCCCAGACGGACTAACGTAAGAATATCGACTACCTATCTTTTCCTATGAAACGGAAATCAACTTTATCTTATTTGAAAGGACACTTAAAATGACATTAAGTAACATCTTTTGCAGCTTTTTTCCCCTTGTTTCGTTCTTGAGATATTTCAGTTTCTTTGATATGCAAATTAAACATTTTGACGTCACATGCGCATGATGAGTTATCGGAGAATGTTATTTATTGTTGCTATTATCAAACCAAATTTCTAAGGAAGCGTGTGGGTGTGTCTTTTTTCCACAACACCAAGCATGTAGATTTTCAAGTACCCTGGGTACCAGAGGCTCTGAGTTTGTGTTTGGAAGAGGGAGAGCCTCTGGTCTCGCGAGCTTCAAATCTCACTTTGGTGAGTTACTTCCTGTTGATTATTCTCACGGTTGAGTGAAATTTTAAACGCACGTTGCTATGTTACGATTGTTCAAAGTCCTCGACAGGAAGTAAAGCACGCTGTCTGGCACACTCGTTCGTTACTTCGTTTTCGATAAGGAAACTATGGATTTTATCACAACTCCAACTCACTGTGGAAAGAATAATTATCGGACTTCCTCTGTTCACAAAAACTAGACTTTCGCTTTGGTATTTCAGTGAGCTGAAACGGCAATCCGAGACACAGAGGTGTATGGTTTAAGTTTTTAATATTTCTAATTACTCACGGTCACGCGTGACTTGCTTTGATTAACCAATAGTAACGCTTTCAGAAATTTAGGTCAATCAAAAACCGAGTTCAGATATTGAACTCGCCAAAGTGAGATTTGAAGCTCGCGAGACCAGAGGCTCTCCCTCTCCCAAACACAAACTCAGAGCCTCTGGTACCCAGGGTAATTTTCAAGTGACCATGTTTGATAATAGCAAAGATATATAACCTTCGATAACTCATTATGTCCGTGTGACGTCAGATGTTAAATTTGCATATGACAATCTGAAATATCTCAGCAACGAAGTAAGAACACTAAAAACTTCTGAAAAGGTGTTATTCTGTCATTTTAAGTGTTCGACATTCAAAGAACACGTTCATAAGACAGGCTTAATTTTCGTTTTATAGACACTTTAAAGAGTCTTAATCAGCCAAATATAATAGGTAGACTTTAATGTGATCTGATTGCTTGTTATTGTTTTTGTTTAGTGTATGGCTAATCTTATTATCACTGATGTTCTTGTTGATGTCTGTCTTGGTGAGTTTTGCATTGAACAAAAGTTTTAAAATATAAACTTTTATTGAAGAACAACAAAATTCTGAAAAATTGAAAGTATTAAAATTTTGAAATACAATGTGTTTCGTAAGCAACATCTTGTTAAATTTTAATTAACCAGACGAAGTCCAACTTAGTGGACATGAAGAGAAAATTGCACCTTTGGGATTTCTGTTTGATGATGTTCAGTGCAGTGCACTGCGCTGTACTGCGTGCGCTGCACTGCGCTGCGCTGCCACCGGATTATATTGTACGTATATACTAGCCGTATTGGACTGGACTGGACATCTGGGCTGAGCTTGGCTGAACTGGACGGGACTGGAGTGGACTGAACGGGACTGAACTGGACGTCTGGGCAAGGCTGAACTGGGTTGAGCTGGACTGACCTGGGCCGAATTCTCAAGAATGTATACACAATGCGAGAGCAGGAAACCATCTGAACTGGACTGAACTGGACTGCACTGGACATCTGGGCTGGGCTGAACTGGGCTGAGCTGGAGTCAACTGTACGGGACTGGACTGGACTGGACTGAACTGGACTGGACATCTGGGCTGGGCTGAACTGGGTTGAGCTGGACTGAACTGGGCCGAACTGGACGGGACTGGACTGGGCTGAGCTGGACTGAACTGGACGGGACTGGAGTGGACTGAACCGGGCTGGACGACGCGGCTAGGCGGGGCTGTACTGTGTTGTACTGTCTATTTCATAACCACAACAATAACAGCATTTGTAATGCGGCATGCTACTTTGGGCGCCATTTTGTTTAACATTTTTAATGATAATCAATTTTGAAATCCTATTCTTGCGTTATGTAGTGTTTAATATTGTTTAAACCAGTTGCCTACCTCGTGGGTATCGATAGCTCTATTCGTGTGACCGTCATGGAAGTAAGACTGTTAGGGGCAACATTTGCTGGTAAGTATATACTGAACTTCATTGTCTATGTATAATTGTATATAGTGTTCAAATTCTTGATCACTTTATAAACCTAATTATCAACCACCTGATTCATAACCTTGAATAAGACTGTTTATTATATGGCATAAGTTAATTCCGGTGAAATCGCGTGTTCTAATTGGCTGAGACGAATCACGTGCGCTTCGTTATTTTACGGTGAAGACCAGTCTGGATTATGGATTAAAAGAAACTTTGACTAAAGCCACAAAAATTCTGAAAGTAATTTTTACTCGAAAACAACAAGAACTTTAAAAATGAAGATTCTAGGGCCATTTATACGGGAGAAAATAGATCGGCACTTAATTAAGACGTGTCCTCTTTAACTTGCGAACTCACTCGTATAAATGGTCAATTTGTTCGTGAACAAAGTAAGTCGCAACTAAAATAAGAACAGGGTTGAAAGCTAGTCCAAACAAGACGCCTGGCTGGTCAGGCGTTCACTCGGGCTACTGCAAACTCGCAGCTGATCACATCGCATGCAATCTATATAAAAGTCTAAACGTCATTGGTCACAAAAAATAGTCAAAACACAAACTAATTCTCCGACAGAAAACACAATTTGCAATACACAAAACACGATTGCCTGTATTTAACGTATTTCCACGCAGCGTTCATATGTCGAGTCCCTTCGGGTGTTGAATATCGATACAGCATGATCATGTTTAGTCAGGCTAAAAAAGTTAATTTATAAGTTCACTTAATCAACGGCGTGTGCGATTGCAAGCGTATATAAGATCAAGATACTTGCCAGCGACACGTCCAAGATTAAGAACACTTGACTAATTCAAACAACTTGATCAGACATCAGGATTCAGGAAAGCGAAGAAAGATAGCATGAAGATTAGCATTTAGCACGCGTCATCAGCCGCGCAAGGCCTGATGGAATGACGTAATGATTGCCATTTCGAAACATAGACAAAAAAAAGCGGAGCCGAAACTTAGACTCGGTCTACCACAGGTAGCCCGAGTAATTAAATCACGACTTATTAGAAATTGACGGTTTATACGAGTCTGTCCACGTCTTATATAAGTCGCGTCTTATTTAAGTCACGACTTATTTTCTCCCGTATAAATGGCACTTCTGTGTCACGCTATACGATTGTGCCATTCAATAAACTTCTTATAATTAAATCTCTACAGCTTGGTCATTGGCGGGAAATATCAAACCAAGGTCTTGACAGTGTACAAAGAATGCTCACTTTCAATGGTCTTGTATTTGTTATTGCTAATTTCAGGATAGTTAAACTCACTTTCAGTTTGTTCACCGTCCGACTAATGCACGATTTAGTGCGTATAACTTACTCAATTAAAGGCCCTTATCTCTCGCCGCCAAAAGGCCCTCGCCTCTAATAATGAACCTCTTTATAAGATCCTACGAAATAAAGTAAACCGTGAGCGTAAGCGATGCCGCAGTGCTTATTACGAGTCTAAAGTTAAGGATTTGGGTGTTACCAAACCTCGTGATTGGTGGCGCGAAGTCAAACAGTTATGTGGTACGGCTAAACGTTCTGGGCGTGATCTATCATCCATCCTCCATGCTGATTTAGCATGCGATGACGAGTCAGTTTTGGCGGGAAGGATCAATGATGCATTTCTAAGTGTGATGAAAGACTATGTGCCTCTACCTGATAGTGCTCACATTCCTACAGATGGCGACCAACCAATAACTATCAACGAGTTTTCGGTTGTCAGAAAACTTCGACCTGTGAGTATTTCTCGTGCAGGTGGCCCAGACGATCTTCCTAATTGGGTGCTGAGAGAATTTGCTGACATCTTGGCTGCTCCAGTCACCGATATCCTCAACTCCTCCTTTGCAGAATGTAAAGTTCCTCGAGTCTGGAAGATTGCTAATATTCCACCACTTCCCAAGGCTACTACAGTACGTGACTTTAATAAGGACCTAAGACCTATCTCACTTACGTCCACTCTGTCTAAGATTGCTGAATCCTATGTCATTGAAAAATCCTTAAAACCTATAGTGTTACCATCTATCGATCCCAACCGGTATGGCTTCATCCCTGGCTCGTCCACTACCCTTGCACTTATCTCCATGCTCCATCATTGGCTCGGCACCACCGACATTACTGGGTGGTCGGTAAGAACTGCCTTAGTTGATTTCCGCAAGGCCTTTGACTTGGTCGACCACCAGACGCTAGTGACCAAGCTCTCTAGTCTTGGCTTAAAACCTACCACCTTGAACTGGATTATTGACTTTCTGAGGGACAGACAGCAAAGGATAAAGCTTGGTGGATACTGCTACTCTGAATGGCTAAGCGTTCCTGCGGGGGTCCCTCAGGGGACCCGTCTCGGCCCTTGGCTATTTTTGGCCATGATTAATGACTTGAAGACACCTAATGCTTCCACACTTATGTGGAAGTTTGCGGATGACTCCACCGTTTCTGAAGCAATTCCACCATCTAATCACAGCAAGCTGCAGCCAGCTGTCGATCACATCAGTAGCTGGTCTAAGGAGAATTACCTGCAAATTAATCCATCTAAGTGCAAGGAGATCCACTTTTCTTTTAAGAGAATCCCCGTGAATCATGTGCCCATTGAGGCTGACGGGATACAATTTGACAAGGTTCCATCTGTAAAAGTGCTTGGCCTGACGATCCAAAACAATTTTAAATGGAACGCTCATGTTGATGAAATAACATCCAAGGCTGCAAAACGTTTATATCTACTACGACAGCTCAAGCGTGCTGGGATAAACACTCATGATCTAGTGCAGTTTTACTGCGCTGTAATAAGATCAGTCCTAGAATATGCGTGCCAGGTATTCCACCGCAGCCTCCCTGACTATCTATCTATACAGATTGAGGCAATACAGCGACGCGCAATGAGAACGATTTACCCTGAGCTTAACTACACAGAGGCACTTGAGGCAGCTAATTTAAAAACCCTGTTTACCAGGCGAG